>JAWNZC010000232.1:1790000-2175000 GCA_035771165.1 Paragorgia papillata
AGAAACCGGAAGTCCTAGTTTCTAGGACATACGGGACTTTACAACGTCAAAACATGGATCAAATTATCCCAGTAAACCCGCCATGGAAGAAGATGGCCAATAAGCGCTTTGTAGGAATACGTCTTGTACGTATGTTTTGACTTTGTAAAGTCCCGTACGTCCTAGAATCTAGGACTTCCGGTTTCTGTGTCTCCAGAGCGCTTTGACTTCTCGTGCGGCCGCGCTAAGAGAATCGAAGGGCTCTGGAGACGAGAATGCATTACACTACTGCTATTATATGAATGTATTTATGTATGTATATACTTGTATATATAAAGCCCTAATCAAACGAGAATGCAAGTCATCGCAAGTTAGCTTACGATGCCTTGCGATGCCACCAGTCAAACGTTGGCACAAGTCGTCGCAAGTTCTGCACTTCCGCTATTTCCCACGCCTTTTCGCTAGTTCTCATGGTAGTTTCTATGGCGACGGAGCAGGAAAGACTTGCATCGACTTGTGTTTTGTGTTCAAACGTTTCGCAAGCCTTCGCAAGCCTTCGCAAGCCCTCGCAAGTTGAAGAAAACTTCCGATGAAAGTTGAACAAGATCAAATTAGTCGCAAGCTAACGCAAGTCATCGCAAGCTGGCAATCAAACGGGACACAAGCAAGCACAAGCTAAAACTTGCGATGACTTGCGTTCTCGTTTGATTAGGGCTTAATGTAGTGTGTACATAGTTTGTTGAAATGCTTATTGCTTTTATTGCCAAAATAATCTGTTATCTTTTACAGTGAAACCGGATGCAATTAGCAAGTTGCTAAAAATTCGCATTTTAGACATCGAACTTCACATAATATGAAGTTCTTATTCAAAGTCACCACCAGTCAAAGAGACCATCTCATTTACATAACAAACAAATTGAAATATCTTGAAAACGCAGAAAGATACGAAAAAGTTGTCAAAGATCTTCTATTACAATTTTATGAGTTCTTTCAAATTAGACAAACTTAATTTGTAATGCTAATACCCTTTAAATAGTTTTTATTTTGATAAGATGTATGTGGTGACGAAAAAACCTTTTGATAGTTCCTCACAACATTTTCCATATTATATTTGAAAGTGAACAACCTGATGAGTTCTGACACAAAGTGAAACAGTCAGAAATGTGTTGTATTTGAACTAGTTTTTTAATGACATTTTATGACCTTCAGTGTTCTTAAAAATCACCCCTCAGAATGCAGGAAATGGCATTTCAGAGACTCTTCATTTCAAAAATTTGGTAAGCAGGTGTGGGTGAGTGTGTGTCAGTGGGCGAGTATCTGTAGGTGTGTAGGTGAGTCAAGGGAGCACGCCAGACTGACCTGTGTGTCTTCTTCTTTGTTCGGAGTTCCTTCAATACAGCCATTTTGAATAATGCGGTATATATCATTAGCGTATCGCAGGCGCGGGTTACGGGACCGAAGGAAACCCGAGGCCCGAGCGTTTACGAGGGCGGAGAAAGGAGGGAAGAAAAAAGGAGGGAAGTGAAACAACCGTCACGTGAAGGAGTATTGACCAATGGCGATGCGTTATTTGGGTTTTGAAATCTAGCTAGGCTCGTAGCCCTTGATCTGTCAACAATCAATTAGGTTGTTCACGCGAGGTAAGTTTAACAAACGTTTATAAGTTGCCAGCAGTTACAACCCATGACCCAACCGTCCCAGCGTTTCTGATATTCCTCAATTCCTGTCTAGTAAACACTATTAAAACATAATCGCTAGCCAACAGCGAACCACTTGCAAAGACAGAGTCAGAGAAACAAAATACTGTTCGAATGCTGTATTTAAATTACATCGTCCAAGTACACGTCGTAAAATTGTAATATTATTTAATTTACTCACATATCAACTGAAATCCGCCTTCGATCTACTGATAGTAATAGTTTGTTTATGTACTGCCGAAACATAGAACGTAGATGTCTCACTTTCGAGCGATTGGAGCCAAGGCCCTTTAATATAAAGTCAAAATGTTAGACATTACGTTTCATGTTTCGGCAGTACACCAACCTTGCTATATTTCGACTTGCATTTCAACACTGACCTCGCAGCAGGCTGCTTTTATTTCACTATTTCATTTTGGATGGATAGTGACATCATACATGTATATCGACCATAATTAGAAATGTTCCTAGCAACGGTCAACCAGCATCATCTTACAAAATCTCTGGCGTTTCACTCCCCTTCTATTTATCTTCCTTCCGACCGTTATTTAATTTTCGGAACGCGCTCGGGTTTCCTTCGGCCCCGTAACCCGCGCCTGCGATACGCTAATGATATATACCGCATTATTCAAAATGGCTGAATATAAATGAAGGAACTCCGAACAAAGAAGAAGAAACACAGGTCAGTCTGGCGTGCTCTCTTGGGCGAGTCAGTCACTTACAGATTTAGGATAGCTGTTGTATCTTGCAGGCTTTGCTTACATCTCAACTTTACCACTTTTTCGTTCTTTACTCTTAACCTAAAACATTATTAGTATTTCTCTAACACACCATAACCATTAAAACACCACACCATTCAATTTAAATTGAAATCATTTGAAAACTAAATCATTTGCAGTCACTAAGTTCAAATGTGACACTTCCTGCCTCGAGTTTGAATATACGACAAGCAATCGGTTTCCCTGTTCGCGAATCGGATGTCACTTCAAACTCAACTGGATCTAGGAATGAAAAGAAAGAATTTATTAATAAAAAGTTAAAAACACTTAGTCCCTGTCTACATGAAGCGGATTGAGTGTTCAAATCAAATCTCGCATGTTGTTTCTACTTGTTGTGTTTACATGAAGAAGATTGAAAGTTTTCGATCTGATCGAAACGAATGGCTGAAGTCAATCCACGCAGTGGAGTGGATTAACTTGAGATTCAAGCAAGGATCGACTTGAATGTCTCCAATCTGATTCACCTGAACACAGTTTGACTTGAAAATGAGTTGATACGCATGAGTGAAGTTGGTGCGTGTCGTGCTAAATGGCAGATATTGAGGGAAGCACAGAAAATAGTGTTCCAAAACTGAAAACAATGTTCCAAGCAGATCGGATTCTCCATGTAAACATGTGCCCCGATTGACTTCACTCGCGTTTTTCGATCCGATTGGACTGTCCAGTGCTGGAAAATGTCCGGAAACTTTTTTGTAAAAGTTTTTCGCAGGAAATGTTTTGTATCTTGCAGGAAATATTTGTCAGTTTTTTTAATCCAAGTCAAAGTTTAAAGATAAATTTCCTATTCTTCAAAAAATCGAAAAGCGTCACGGTCACACAATCACACAATTTTGATGGGCATCACCCTTTGATCGAATATCGAGTTTCATATTCGATGACTCATCTTTCTATATTCTTGCCAAACCCATCGGCGATTTGTAAACAATTCGAAAGTGTTTTGAAGGTTTATTACATGACCTTAACCTGTCTAAGTTTCGTATATCCTTGCGCAAATGACGCAACGATTTGTTTTAGAAAACAATGAAATATTTATCATTTCAGTATAGTGTTGCTGTTGCAGGTTGCAGCTGTCATTGTGCATTTGCAAGAATGCAAGCTGCTTTTATCTTATTCAACTGTTTCAGCATTTCGATTTTTGACGCTAGTACTTGTATTACGTAGTATTCAATTGAAAAGTTCGCTATTTCAAAGTATGTATAGATACCACAATACCACATTCAGATAAATTATGGCTTTGAGATATAAACTTGCAAGTCTGGTGATATCACAACTTATAAAAAAAATAAAAAATTCTATCAGGCAGGAAATCGTTAATTTAGTTTAGCAGGAAATATTTATTTGTGGATTTTGCTGGCAGGAAGAAAAATGCTTTATCTAGGACTGGCACTGGCAATCCTCTTCATGTAAACAGGGCTTAAATTTGATGGTGATTGGCTTTAGTGTATATACTAAAAGATGATTCTGTCATGATCTGTAGTTCTTACAAGCTTTTTTTCTATGCTTTGTTAGGTTTTAATAAGACATGTAATATATCAAACACGAGGAGGAGTGTTTCATCAGGATATCCAAACACCGAGACGTTTGTTGAAAACCGAGGCGAAGCCGAGGTTTTTGAACAAACTTCGAGTATTTTAAGAGAAAATCAAGATGAAAGTTTGCTTAATTTATGTAATTTCTTCCTCCGATATCCAAACCACCGACACGGTACAGATTTCTTTCGTGTTTTCTTCATGAATTATTATATATGCAATGTTCTTTGAGCTGTTTATTACACAGAAAGATTTCTGAGGTCATGTCCACACTAATCCAGTAGGGACTTTAAGATTCAGACAACGGATTACGGCTACGGTAGAAAGTTTAACAGTGGTATTAAATGATGGTGCATTTATACATTCAAATTTGAAAATACATAATCGCACGGACTCGCCTTGTTCTTAAATTCTTGAAGAGATACACTTGTTCAATCTATGTTAGTCGCGAGAGTAATGTTAAGCTTTCCCAAGGCTTCTGTAGCGACTCAGGTTTCGCGTTGTCTTTACAACGTCAAAATGCTTTTTCTACGTTGTTAACAGAGCTACGACGGCATGAAAATTACTCTTGCGACCGTCATTTGCAAAAGCTCTTTGTATATGACATAAAATTCTATTGTTCAAAGACGTTGCCGTAGTCCTTAGTCGTTGTGTTTTCTTAACGTCCCTAATATTTTCAAACGGAATCAAAACGTATCAAAAGTTTCCCGTCCACACTATCGTTTTTGTATTGTTTTCACCATTTAGTAAAATGCTAAAAAGATCTACAGGGGTATGAATGAATAGTTCTAGCTGACAGACTGAAACCAAGATAACATAATCGTGACATCGTCGTTTTCCAAAAGCTTCGTTTTTGCCGTCCACACTGGTGCAGAAAAACGGCGTCTTCGGGTGTCCACTCTGGAGAGCGTTTTCGAAAATCTCCATTTTTGGTCACTGAAGACGCTGGATTAGTGTGGAGGAAAGGCCTAACCCTACCAAAAAGTCTCTCAACTTCGAAAACGGATTAGTGTGGACCCCACTGATCTCAATAAAACTGGATGGGGCACGAGGCCGGATTTAGCGTGCCAGTTGTATGATGACGTGACCATTACCCAAGATGGCCGCCACTAAAGCTCATAAGCTTTCGTAGATTGAAAACAGACAAAAAGAGTTATTTTAAGAAGATTTAAACGAATGTAAGGACACAAGAAGTACTTAATAAGGTTTAAGACGCTAATTTCTTGAATTTGTTTCTGTTACTGAGCTGTAAAACCTTTAAATTTCGTTGTTTTTCTTCAGTGCCGACAACGAAGAAATTTCACGATAATATAAACTGAAAAACAGACTATAAAATCTACGAAGAATTCAATTCCAAATCTTAAATTGTACCTTTAATGGTAATCTTAATGCCTTAACAATATCTCGTGTTGCGTACTTGCCATATTTTGGCTGTATTTGTTGTTAAACAGTGAAAACTAAACGAACCGGCATCTGTTGTTTGCCACAGAGTAATTAATATTCCTACCCTCGGATAATCTGACCGTGCTGACGTCAAGATTGCTTATGCTAGTCAACTTTGGGATTGGGAACAAGTTCTAAGGCCGCAATGCGTCATATGTTCGACTACGTAAGATGGCGGCGACTGGCACGAAATGTTTGACTGCTGGCCATAGGGAATGGCCTATCCAGTTTATATTGAAATCAGTGACATGGCCTGAGTTCCCAATTGGGGCTCGAACCCACAACTTCGAAGACCATTTCTGTTGATAATTTACCTCCAACCTCGAGGTCATTCAGGTTTCCTTTGTACTGACTATAGTGGAAAAACACTCGAAGCTCTTGGTCAGCACACTCGATAAAACCATATGTTTGCTACAGAGAAAAAAACAATTAGCTAATTAACCCAATCTTGCTTAGGATGTCCCAGGGTTTCCTCATTGACGAGTAAGATCACTACGCAATCTCGTTCCCAGAGCCCACGTTCCCCACCCGGGAAACGAGAGACTCTGGGATAATCCGTTTCAAATCACAGGATTCTTGTTATTCCGGTTGAGGTACGCATGCGTAAATATCCGAGCGGAATCTGGATAGTATGTTCTCCTTGTTTGACTTTTCCCCCAAACAAGTCAATGGGGTTGCTGGCGAAGCTCGAATTACAGCATCTACACACATACGGCGAAGATATCGATCGCGGCAACGTCTTCACTGGAGTCTTGTCGTCCGACATCTTTGTTATTTTGGTTTTATTAATTCTACTTCCGGTCACTTCAGACCAACTCATGCTCACTATTCAGCCAATAACGTGAAGATTTGAAATGGATTATCCCAGAGTCTCTCGTTTCTCGGGTGGGGAACGTGGGCTCTAAGAGCGAGATTGGATCGCTACCCAACTTAGACCCCGTTTACACGATGCCGGTGCAATTTGAAAACGGAACAAAATCATGCCGTTTATGCCTTGCGTTTACACGATACCGGCACAAAAATGACATGAAAACGGCACAAAATGAAGACGGGTTCCTTGACGGCATGAAATGAAAACGGAACACTAACCGGTATCGTGTAAACGCCCATGCCGTAACAGTTTGATGACGGTAATCACGATATATACGACCACAGTATTCGGGTCAGCAGTATTCACAAAGTCTTCTCAATTCTCATTGGAAGAGAATAGTCCCATGCTAATCCGTAATTATATTATACCGGCACCGTGTAAACGCAAGACTTTTTGGCCTGTATTTACACACCGGCATGATTTTGTTCCGTTTTCAAATTGTACCGGCACCGTGTAAACGCAAGACTTTTTCGCCTGTATTTACACACCGGCATGATTTTGTTCCGTTTTCAAATTGTACCGGCATCAAACATAGGGATAACCCTACCCCCGAGATAACTCGGTGTTATTTTATTTCCATGTTAAAAAGTAAACCGTTCACATGAGACCGAGATAACTCGGGGGATAGGGATAACTCGGTCGGAGCGATAGGATAACCCTAGCCCCCGAGTTATCCCTACCTCCATGTGAACGCTTTCACCCGAGTTATCTCGGGGGGTAGGGTCAACTTAGGCATGCGTATTTAAGCTGTTGCTCGGGATAACTCGGGGTGAAGCGTTCACATGAAGCTAGGGTTATCTCGGGGGCCAGGGACAACTCGGTAGTTGCGTTTTATCATGTGAAATAGGGTCAACTTTGACCCTAGCCCCCGAGTTATCCCTACCCCCCGAGATAACCCAGAGCCTGAAATAACGGCCGGCGGTCGGCTGTTTTCCGACCAAATTCCAGTTTTTCCGACCAAATGCTGAAATGATCGGAAATTTTGTCCGGACAAATTTTGAAAAAAAAAATAATCTGTTTTTTTAAATGATCGGGTCGGCGTTCAGCACAGTGAGTGCTATCTATAATCTTAGATTATCTATATTAGGCTTATATAGAGTAATCAACTGGAATGAATACGGGCTCAATAATCAAGATGGCGGCGTGTAGTCGAGAAAATGTGAGGTGAGAGTAGATAACCCCCCCCCCCCCCATATAGCGGCACAAAGGGATGCCGCCTCATTAAATATTCAGTGTGACGCCCGGTGTGACGTCCGGTGTGACGCCCGCTGTGATGCACGGTGTGATGCACGGTGTGACGCCGGAAGTAATTAGCAAACATAGAGTGGGTGATATAAACCCAGGGTTACTTGAGTTGCTTCACTCGTGGCTCTGGTTAAGTACAACATCGTTACAATGGAATGTCTACATGGTGAATCTGCGTCTGTCTCAACAACAAGGAATGGCACCTTTTGGTTCTGTGGACAGAAACCTAGTTGTGAGTTCTTTTGCCCAGAAGAAGATTGCTACATGTTTGGAAAAGCCGTAGCCTCCTTTCATGAAAGTGAATGTATACATCCAAGGTGCCATGGCCATGGACGACTAGCACAGATGCGAATGGTTAAAGATAAGATGAAGGAAAGTTACGGGAGACCATACTTTGTTTGCTCCGCACGAGGAAATCCCTGTTCGTTTTGGCAATGGGCTGATGTCTTCGAGGGTATCAAACCAATATGTCGACATGGTCTGATTTGTCGTACTAGCAAAGTCAAGAAAGAAGGTCCTAATCAAGGTCGATTATTTTACTTGTGTCCCCACGAGAGAGAAAACTGCTGTGACTTTTTCGAATGGAAACCGGAAGAAGATCCCCTTGAACCATTTTCCACTGTTCTGTTTAGTATGCCACCATCTTACAGATATACAGTCAAAAAGACTGGAGAGACATTCACGAGCCATGAAACTGATCATAAGAAAGCCTACGAAGAGTACCTTTTTCAAAAGTCGGTAAATGACTTGACTATAGACTTGGAAAAACTGAACATTTGCTGAACATGTATAATTTTGTATTCTAATTATCTATCTAATAAATATATGTTTATACCTGACTTTTTTTTTTTTTTCGTGATTCATTTATCTCCAACTTTGGTTATAAATGTTGTGTTTTGTCTTATATAAGGCTAATAGTTGTTGAGCAATACGTTCCATTTTTTTGTTCGGAGGTAAACCCTAGTTCATGAGCGAGGAAATTGTAGGAAGATAGAATGAGGAATCACTTCGAGAAGTCGTGAAAAGAACGATTTTAAGTGTCGAAATATGAACTAAAGGCAAAGCGATTTATTACTTTGAAAGCGTTGCTAGGTTAAATAATTCGTCGCTATGATTTAGTATGTTATAAGATTTTCGCACGTGCAGAACACAAAAGGGAAAAGTCATTAAAGTTACTAATGCCCAAAACATAACCAGATTTGCATATAAGTAGAATATTTAATTCATTTTAGGGGATGTCATGAGTTGTGTGTGGATAACAAGGGGTATTAATGTGTGGGCATGTTCAGGCCAAAATATGATTAGCGGGGGCGTTACCATGGAGAATGTACAGCGTCGCGTCGTCTCATAAGGCAGAATTCAAAGTATTCAGTTTAAAATATTTATTTCTTGGTCCAAAAAATCAAAGCATAGTCGAAAGTGTTATCGTATTTGAAGAAAACACAGTTAATCAACCTGTTGGAGACAGTCCTGTTGTTAGTTTGGCAAGCGAAGAGTGTGTAAATGATTCTAGCTTCCCCTTAACCGTAGCTGGATAGAGTAAATGATGTCAACAATGAAGAAACCGTTCGGTAAGCTGTTCGAAAGATATTGAAACACTTTCTTTCAAAAGTTTGTATAAGCACTAATGTTTCTGTTTCGATTAAATGATTAACATATCTAAAACTGCTTAGTCTCTTCGTATAACATATCCTTTGACTGTTCGAATATCCACTGGATATAAGCCTCGGGAAATCGTACTAGCGTAGATTCTCTTCTTTTCCTTCTTTTCTCCAGTTGCATATTAGCATAAATTGTTAACCAATATGATATTTTATCGTTACGATAAGAGCACCGTTTTTCAAATGTCTGCTTTTCATTCAGACACCAAGGCTCTATCACTTTGTGTTCACTTTATATGACCATTTTCTGTAGTGTCTTTCTTTTCTTTAGTTTTAAGAGTGTATATGCTCGAAGTAATTGTGTGTTTAAATCTTCGTCCCTGCGGTTTTCTATAAGCTGATGATCCCGTAGGTAAATTCGAAGGTTTATCGCTCGTCTCCATTCTTTATTTTCTTCTTCACTCATCATGAAGAAAAACACCGCAACAACTAAACCTTTGTTGACAACAAGCAGTAACCATTGATTACTAATACTTAGATTGAGGAGATGTCTTCGAAAGTTCAAAATCGTTGTGTAAACACGGAACGGTTTGCCGTACTCGTAAAGTCAATCGAGAAGTCGCGAGTATGAGGAATTGAATCGAGAAACTGTAAGAGCTTAAGGTACAGACGAAATATTATTTGTCTATAGAATGGCTGAGTGTAATGTTTAAGTCCATGTACACTATTGGTGTTAATGACTCATTAGCAATTTAAACAAAAGAACGTGTCTGCGCGAGTTTGGGCGACGTCAGAGCTTAGACAAAGAAATCCTAATTAATATGCTTATTCACGGCGTCGGTTTTCTCGGCGTATCATTTGCTTGCTATTTGCTGTTGGAGTAAGACCGCAGAGATGGAGGGTTTATATGAAAAATTGTTTTCAATGTTCGAAGCTATTTACAATGAAACTTTGTGGGAAGAATATTCGAAGCTTTGTCATGAAAAATGCTACGGTTGTAGGACTAGCCATCCTAGTCAGAAACAACACAGTTGCCTAACAGATGATGAGCAATGGAGATCGTGCTACGAAGAGACCAGGACAAACGTCGACGAACGTATCTGGATAGAGTTCAACGAAGCGATGCAGGCGTTGAAATTACGAAACCAAACAGACAATAATAAATACTCTCAAGACGCTACAGAGACAGTGGTTGTGCCGGTGGAAATTGACGACTCGCCAAATATTCTTTCTATATCTGTTCTGTTTAGCTGTCCATTAAAGTATCTGTACCAAGTAAAAGACACTGGTGTAAAATTTACGAGTACGATAAAGAATCCTCTGGAGGCTTACGAGGAGTAACTTCTTGAAAAGTCTAGAAACTTAACGACGAAAAGCAATCTGAACTATATGTGAACTAGTGCTATATGTGTTATAAGAACATTATCGAGTTAATCCAAAGTTAAATTATGTTTTAAGTTAAATCAAATTTCTTGGACTATTTAGTGTGTAAGAAAGATGTGTAATTTTATATATGTTAAATTTTATCTGAAGAGAAATTAATAAAAACATATGAGCAACATTATAATAGTTCTTTGTAGTTTATTTTTATATTATAACAAATTACAGTGTACATATTGACAGCTAATTATTTACATAAACAAATGTTTTTAAATAAACTGTCCTGCGTTTACCGTTTCTTCTAGCGCACCCACTTCTTATAGATAATGTTTGTTTCTCTGTTTTGCATAATATAACTCGACAAGACCCTTTATACGAGAGTTGATAAGCGGTAACTTATACATTTAACATGTACCAAAGGAATATCAGAAAGACATACGCATTATTTGTAAATACTTTATTTAAATTCAGCATAGTACAGAAGATAATGTTTCAACGATTCAACAGCAACTTTAATTCTTATAATTGGTGTCATTCCAATACTAGGGCGTTTAGGTTGATTGTAGGAATACACTAGTTTTTTGTAATAATGGTTTCTTTCGTTTGATGAAATCTAAACATATATTCAAAATGCACAGTCCTATATAGCCTTTAATAAACCATTATCAGTATGTCTCAATGTCGCTTTTCTCAGGTATTCAGCACTTATTCTTATACCCTGGGTTGATATACATAATGTGTATCAGTCGGAAATATCCCGGATCTTACTCGGATTTCATCGGGACATGTCGGCGTGAGATCGACAAACAGGTAAGAATATGGCTCTTTGGTTGCCATCTGGTAGGCTTGCTGGAAAAACTTTGTGTTGTCGGGATACAACTGTTTGGCAAGATGAGTCACTTGACTTGCATCACGAACATTTTTTGTTAGGACAAAGTAACTAGCGTTGAGAGAGATGGTACGATGGTCTTTGCTTTGATGAAACAAATTTTGCACAATATAAATCACGCTGAGATTACCATGATGGGATTTCTTCGTGAACAGTTTGGCAATAATCGTATCTTTTTCACCCATCATATCATCAATGATAAATAGATTTCTTATTTGGGGATTAATACTATCCAATATAAATTCGGATAAACCTTGCACAAACTGAATCCCAGGAATAAGAAGTTCCATTTTAGCAAACGTGTCTTGGTACTCAGAATAAAAATAAATTATATTTTCTGGGACAGGGTCGATCATGATTTGGGCGTTGGCTAATAATTCCTTGACAAAGGTTGTCTTCCCAGTCTTGGTCCCTCCAGAGACCAAGAGTCCAAAGGGATGTGTTAATTGTATGGAGTATGTCTTTTTGTTGTCTTGGTAATTCGATGCGTTTCCATCAAATGGAGAATACTTAAATGTAGAATCAGTAGACATCGTTTGTATTGGCCGATCTCCCCCATGCAGGACCTTTACGTGACGTTGTAAATTAAACTGTCTTGAAAAGCTCTTTCCGCAAATATTACAAGCGCTAGGCATGTTCACACAACAACTCTCAAACTACTTGTGAAAATTAATGTGAGAAAAGTAAGATTATATCCTTGGGTTTCTTCTCTAATGCATGTGGGGATACCAAAACGAACCAAGGCGCATGCATAGCTGGACGTCACTTGGACGTTACGTAGACGCCGCCTCCAAGGGATTAACTCATGAGTAACTCGTGAGTAAATGAGTAACTACTCATGAGTAACTCATGAGTTACTCATTTACTCACGAGTTACTCATGAGTAACTCATGAGTTACTCATTTACTCACGAGTTGCTCATTTACTCATGAGTAACTCGCGAGTTACTCACGAGTTACTCATGAGTTACTCATGAGTTAATCCCTTGGAGGCGGCGTCTACGTAACGTCCAAGTGACGTCCAGCTATGCATGCGCCTTGGTTCGTTTTGGTATCCCCACATGCATTAGAGAAGAAACCCAAGGATATAATCTTACTTTTCTCACATTAATTTTCACAAGTAGTTTGAGAGTTGTTGTGTGAACATGCCTAGCGCTTGTAATATTTGCGGAAAGAGCTTTTCAAGACAGTTTAATTTACAACGTCACGTAAAGGTCCTGCATGGGGGAGATCGGCCAATACAAACGATGTCTACTGATTCTACATTTAAGTATTCTCCATTTGATGGAAACGCATCGAATTACCAAGACAACAAAAAGACATACTCCATACAATTAACACATCCCTTTGGACTCTTGGTCTCTGGAGGGACCAAGACTGGGAAGACAACCTTTGTCAAGGAATTATTAGCCAACGCCCAAATCATGATCGACCCTGTCCCAGAAAATATAATTTATTTTTATTCTGAGTACCAAGACACGTTTGCCAAAATGGAACTTCTTATTCCTGGGATTCAGTTTGTGCAAGGTTTATCCGAATTTATATTGGATAGTATTAATCCCCAAATAAGAAATCTATTTATCATTGATGATATGATGGGTGAAAAAGATACGATTATTGCCAAACTGTTCACGAAGAAATCCCATCATGGTAATCTCAGCGTGATTTATATTGTGCAAAATTTGTTTCATCAAAGCAAAGACCATCGTACCATCTCTCTCAACGCTAGTTACTTTGTCCTAACAAAAAATGTTCGTGATGCAAGTCAAGTGACTCATCTTGCCAAACAGTTGTATCCCGACAACACAAAGTTTTTCCTGCAAGCCTACCAGATGGCAACCAAAGAGCCATATTCTTACCTGTTTGTCGATCTCACGCCGACATGTCCCGATGAAATCCGAGTAAGATCCGGGATATTTCCGACTGATACACATTATGTATATCAACCCAGGGTATAAGAATAAGTGCTGAATACCTGAGAAAAGCGACATTGAGACATACTGATAATGGTTTATTAAAGGCTATATAGGACTGTGCATTTTGAATATATGTTTAGATTTCATCAAACGAAAGAAACCATTATTACAAAAAACTAGTGTATTCCTACAATCAACCTAAACGCCCTAGTATTGGAATGACACCAATTATAAGAATTAAAGTTGCTGTTGAATCGTTGAAACATTATCTTCTGTACTATGCTGAATTTAAATAAAGTATTTACAAATAATGCGTATGTCTTTCTGATATTCCTTTGGTACATGTTAAATGTATAAGTTACCGCTTATCAACTCTCGTATAAAGGGTCTTGTCGAGTTATATTATGCAAAACAGAGAAACAAACATTATCTATAAGAAGTGGGTGCGCTAGAAGAAACGGTAAACGCAGGACAGTTTATTTAAAAACATTTGTTTATGTAAATAATTAGCTGTCAATATGTACACTGTAATTTGTTATAATATAAAAATAAACTACAAAGAACTATTATAATGTTGCTCATATGTTTTTATTAATTTCTCTTCAGATAAAATTTCACATATATAAAATTACACATCTTTCTTACACACTAAATAGTCCAAGAAATTTTATTTAACTTAAAACATAATTTAACTTTTGATTAACTCGATAATGTTCTTATAACACATATAGCATTAGTTCACATATAGTTCAGATTGCTTTTCGTCGTTAAGTTTCTAGACTTTTCAAGAAGTTACTCCTCGTAAGCCTCCCGAGGATTCTTTATCGTACTCGTAAATTTTACACCAGTGTCTTTTACTTGGTACAGATACTTTAATGGACAGCTAAACAGAACAGATATAGAAAGAATATTTGGCGAGTCGTCAATTTCCACCGGCACAACCACTGTCTCTGTAGCGTCTTGAGAGTATTTATTATTGTCTCTTTGGTTTCGTAATTTCAACGCCTGCATCGCTTCGTTGAACTCTATCCAGATACGTTCGTCGACGTTTGTCCTGGTCTCTTCGTAGCACGATCTCCATTGCTCATCATCTGTTAGGCAACTGTGTTGTTTCTGACTAGGATGGCTAGTCCTACAACCGTAGCATTTTTCATGACAAAGCTTCGAATATTCTTCCCACAAAGTTTCATTGTAAATAGCTTCGAACATTGAAAACAATTTTTCATATAAACCCTCCATCTCTGCGGTCTTACTCCAACAGCAAATAGCAAGCAAATGATACGCCGAGAAAACCGACGCCGTGAATAAGCATATTAATTAGGATTTCTTTGTCTAAGCTCTGACGTCGCCCAAACTCGCGCAGACACGTTCTTTTGTTTAAATTGCTAATGAGTCATTAACACCAATAGTGTACATGGACTTAAACATTACACTCAGCCATTCTATAGACAAATAATATTTCGTCTGTACCTTACGCTCTTACAGTTTCTCGATTCAATTCCTCATACTCGCGACTTCTCGATTGACTTTACGAGTACGGCAAACCGTTCCGTGTTTACACAACGATTTTGAACTTTCGAAGACATCTCCTCAATCTAAGTATTAGTAATCAATGGTTACTGCTTGTTGTCAACAAAGGTTTAGTTGTTGCGGTGTTTTTCTTCATGATGAGTGAAGAAGAAAATAAAGAATGGAGACGAGCGATAAACCTTCGAATTTACCTACGGGATCATCAGCTTATAGAAAACCGCAGGGACGAAGATTTAAACACACAATTACTTCGAGCATATACACTCTTAAAACTAAAGAAAAGAAAGACACTACAGAAAATGGTCATATAAAGTGAAGACAAAGTGATAGAGCCTTGGTGTCTGAATGAAAAGCAGACATTTGAAAAACGGTGCTCTTATCGTAACGATAAAATATCATATTGGTTAACAATTTATGCTAATATGCAACTGGAGAAAAGAAGGAAAAGAAGAGAATCTACGCTAGTACGATTTCCCGAGGCTTATATCCAGTGGATATTCGAACAGTCAAAGGATATGTTATACGAAGAGACTAAGCAGTTTTAGATATGTTAATCATTTAATCGAAACAGAAACATTAGTGCTTATACAAACTTTTGAAAGAAAGTGTTTCAATATCTTTCGAACAGCTTACCGAACGGTTTCTTCATTGTTGGCATCATTTACTCTATCCAGCTAAGGTTAAGGGGAAGCTAGAATCATTTACACACTCTTCGCTTGCCAAACTAACAACAGGACTGTCTCCAACAGGTTGATTAACTGTGTTTTCTTCAAATACGATAACACTTTCGACTATGCTTTGATTTTTTGGACCAAGAAATAAATATTTTAAACTGAATACTTTGAATTCTGCCTTATGAGACGACGCGACGCTGTACATTCTCCATGGTAACGCCCCCGCTAATCATATTTTGGCCTGAACATGCCCACACATTAATACCCCTTGTTATCCACACACAACTCATGACATCCCCTAAAATGAATTAAATATTCTACTTATATGCAAATCTGGTTATGTTTTGGGCATTAGTAACTTTAATGACTTTTCCCTTTTGTGTTCTGCACGTGCGAAAATCTTATAACATACTAAATCATAGCGACGAATTATTTAACCTAGCAACGCTTTCAAAGTAATAAATCGCTTTGCCTTTAGTTCATATTTCGACACTTAAAATCGTTCTTTTCACGACTTCTCGAAGTGATTCCTCATTCTATCTTCCTACAATTTCCTCGCTCATGAACTAGGGTTTACCTCCGAACAAAAAAATGGAACGTATTGCTCAACAACTATTAGCCTTATATAAGACAAAACACAACATTTATAACCAAAGTTGGAGATAAATGAATCACGAAAAAAAAAAAAAGTCAGGTATAAACATATATTTATTAGATAGATAATTAGAATACAAAATTATACATGTTCAGCAAATGTTCAGTTTTTCCAAGTCTATAGTCAAGTCATTTACCGACTTTTGAAAAAGGTACTCTTCGTAGGCTTTCTTATGATCAGTTTCATGGCTCGTGAATGTCTCTCCAGTCTTTTTGACTGTATATCTGTAAGATGGTGGCATACTAAACAGAACAGTGGAAAATGGTTCAAGGGGATCTTCTTCCGGTTTCCATTCGAAAAAGTCACAGCAGTTTTCTCTCTCGTGGGGACACAAGTAAAATAATCGACCTTGATTAGGACCTTCTTTCTTGACTTTGCTAGTACGACAAATCAGACCATGTCGACATATTGGTTTGATACCCTCGAAGACATCAGCCCATTGCCAAAACGAACAGGGATTTCCTCGTGCGGAGCAAACAAAGTATGGTCTCCCGTAACTTTCCTTCATCTTATCTTTAACCATTCGCATCTGTGCTAGTCGTCCATGGCCATGGCACCTTGGATGTATACATTCACTTTCATGAAAGGAGGCTACGGCTTTTCCAAACATGTAGCAATCTTCTTCTGGGCAAAAGAACTCACAACTAGGTTTCTGTCCACAGAACCAAAAGGTGCCATTCCTTGTTGTTGAGACAGACGCAGATTCACCATGTAGACATTCCATTGTAACGATGTTGTACTTAACCAGAGCCACGAGTGAAGCAACTCAAGTAACCCTGGGTTTATATCACCCACTCTATGTTTGCTAATTACTTCCGGGCGTCACACCGTGCATCACACCGTGCATCACAGCGGGCGTCACACCGGACGTCACACCGGGCGTCACACTGAATATTTAATGAGGCGGCATCCCTTTGTGCCGCTATATGGGGGGGGGGGTTATCTACTGGTGAGTCTTAATTTATTTGCAATTTAAATCATCACACTTATGTTTCTGTAGAACACCCGTCGGCCCATGACCATTTTGAAACCTTACAGTTACACGAATTACCTTACACATAAGCATTAACAATTGCTCTAAATATGTCATAATATGTTCCATACAGAATTTACTCAACGGAGGGGGTCAAACTAAACTAAAAAATTTCCGACCAAATTTGAAAATTTCCGGTCAAATTTCATTTCGCTCGGAAGTTTTGCCGGACAAATTTTAAAATTATTTCAGGCTCTGTAACCCGGTCTCATGTGAACAGCCCCTTAGTCACACGGCTTATGGCTAACAACTCACTGGAAGTATGAATATCAGTGGAAGAAAAAAGTGAAAATATGTAAGATTGTGACACCCAGATAGACTATACCTATCACGGGTACACGCGTAAAAATCTCGCAAGTTGTTACAGCATTGTTGCCTGAACAATGCTGTAACAACTTGTTGACATATGTGAACAACATTGATAAATGAACAACATTGTTCATCATTGTTTCAACAAGTTGTTACAGCTTGATGAAACAACAACCGTTGTTCACGCATGTTGGAACAACCCAAGAACGTGTTGATACATCAACCATGTTCACCATTGTTGTTCATCGTTGTTATTTCGTCATGCCGTTACAACATGTTGTATCATGTGCGAACAACGTTGTTGGCTATAAAAAATGTGCTGTTGCAACAACTTGTTCATGACTGTTGATTTATCCGTGAACAAGTTGTTCGAACCATAAGTGAACAACTTGTTGACAACTTGTTCACGGGGTGCAGCACAACATTGTTCACGGCGAGCAGCACAACATTGTTCACGCCTGTTGACAACCGTGAACAAGTTGTGCGTTTTTACGCGTGTAGCCCGAGTAATAACAGTAGCATAATTTTTTCTAAAACTGACTATACTCACACAAAGTTTTTCAATCAACCCAGTTTCCCTCGACCTACAATGAAATATAAGAGAAAGTCAATTCTTGATAGTGTAGTGAATTAATGGACTTTTAGTCTTTGAACAATGACGAGTGATGAAAAAACGGTTTGATGTTAGTCGTCAGTTAAGTCTTTAGTTTGATCACTTTTAATCTTTATCACTGTTTTAAATACTTATACCCTTAAAGTGTCACCAAGACGAAAAAATCGTCAGTCTTTTTTCTGATCTTATCATAAAGTACACTTAAAATGAGGGTGAACGGCGTTTGTGGTTTGTCAATATCTCATCTCGTTCAAGATATATTCACGTTTTGAGAATATGCAAATTGATGGCTGATGACGTCATTTACTCCAAACGAGCGAAATGAAAATCGTAAAATAAGGAATATCTCTGGAAATAAACAATAGAACGTGCTTAAACTGTGTATGCTTATAGTATCTAATAAAATACACTTCTCTGTGGAACTTTTGTGATTGCCATGGTAAGAGCATGCTCTCAGGTTACTCTAAACCTTAAAAAGGGAGTTATCATTTTTGCCTCATTGTTTAAAAATAGAAAGATTTAAACGTTTGAATTACAATGCCTACATAAGCCCTAATCGTCACATTTATTCGCTGGAGTAAACGCTACTTGATTGCCGATAAATAAGAAAATTTAATTTTATCATTGGATGGGGCCAGGAACCAGCAGTTTCCACGAAAACAACTAAAGTTCCACAGTGAAACGTATTTTATTTAATACTATAAGCATGCAAAATTTGAGCACTTTCTATTGTTTATTTCTAGAGATATTCCTAATTTTACGATTTTCATTTCGCTCGTTTGGAGAAAAAGACGTCATCAGCCATATAATTTGCATATTTCAAAAATGTGAGTATCTCTTGAACGAGATGAGATATTTACAAACCACAAACGCCGTTCATCCTCACTTTAAATCTACTTTATGATTATATCAGAAAAAGACTGACGATTTTTCGTCTTAGTGACACTTTAAAAGGGGATTGGCATTAAAAATTAAGTTTGTCTAATTTGAAAGAACTCATAAAATTGTAATAGAAGATCCTTTACAACTTTTTCGTATCTTTCTGCGTTTTCAAGATATTTCAATTTGTTTGATATGTAAATGAGATGGTCTCTGACGTCAGGTGTGGGGTAAAATATTTTCATTCAGAGCAAAATCACTTACATATCTAACATGAAATGTTCAACGTCGCAAGGAGTTTTTATGTGCACAGTTTCAAATGATTTCGCTGAACAAACTTAGAGATATAACTGGTTTTGCTACATGTGAAAATATTTTACCCCACACCTGACGTCAGAGACCATCTCATTTACATATTAAACAAATTGAAATATCTTGAAAACGCAGAAAGATACGAAAAAGTTGTAAAGGATCTTCTATTACAATTTTATGAGTTCTTTCAAATTAGACAAACTTAATATTTGTTGCCAATGTCCTTTAATTAATAAAGTTTGTAAACCACGTTTACAACAATAATATGCGAATTTCAGGGTATTGCACACACATCATTTTGCAAAGGAATTGGCAGGCTCTTGGTGGGCTCCCCACAAAGTAAGCAATGGCAAACAGACTTGCTAGTGAGCCAAATTTGTTGATTTTAAATACTAATGTTTACTTTGAATGGAGCTTGACAGTTTTTTTTGAAAAATGATGGGAACCTAATACTGTGAAACTCGCCTATTGTGAAATGAATGCTTTTAACATAAGCCCTTAGCATCATACCTTCCCAAATTAAAACTATCCATCACTTTTGCATCTTTACTAGTTCTCGGACTTGAAAAATAATAGTCCTTGTTCCGAAACTCCCGAGAGCCAGAATTTTGTAGTGTATGCTCCTAAAAGCAGTAATTTGGTGAAGAAAATTAAAGAGATGTCACTTGTTAACTCATTGCTGTCTAGGATGGCTGAGGGTTCTCTCTTTGATGAGTAAAATCATCTGGTGTTAAACACAGTAAAACAATAAAGGGACCATTTTTGACCAGCTCAGGCAGGAATGGGTAAATCACTTGTTAACTCATTGCTGTCTAGGATGTCTGCGGGTTCTCTCTTTGATGAATAAAATCATCTGGTGTTAGACACAGTAAAACAATAAAGGAACCATTTTTGACCAGCTCAGGCAGGAATGGGTTAATCACTTGTTAACTCATTGCTACCTAGGATGGCTGAGGGTTCTCTCTTTGGTGAGTAAAATCATCTGGTGTTAGACAGAGTAATTAAAACAATAAAGGAACCATTTTTGACCAGCTCAGGCAGGAATGGGTTAATCACTTGTTAACTCATTGCTGCCTAGGATGTCTGAAGTTTCTCTCTTTGATGAGTAAAATCATCTGGTGTTAGACACAGTAAAACAATAAAGGGAAATAAGCAAAACTGTTTTAAATTATAAAAAAAAAAGAAAAAAAAGTGATAAGTACCTTCCATGAATCTGTTGCCATGGTGAAATCACAGAATATTATTTTTTTTGAAATATGGCACTGCCAGTGAATGTAATATACCGTAATATTAATACGTATAAAAAAGTTTCCCCTCGATATTCTCCTAATTCATCAAAATATATTCTAAATCATTCTTCTGCCCAGAATTTTGAAACATTTATATTAAGAAATACAGGCTCTGCCTTCAATGATAATCTAGAAACAAAAGGGAAACCAGAAATTATTATAACATACTATAATAATAATAATAAAAATAATGGTTTATTGAATATAAAATCGCACAAAATTGAATTGCTTTACATTTACAATGGTTAATAGTCATAAAAGATGTTAAGATACTTGTAGTTATTAAAATTAAACAAGTGTTGGTGAATACCGGAGGACTGGATCCAGGTTACAATCGATAACCTGTTGTCTAGATACTGAAGAAAGTCAAGAAACTACTGTAGTCTGTTTCAAAATATCAAATAGCCTCAGTACTATCACTCGACCTTCAGCTCCCAACTTGACCTGTTGCTCATTTGGTAGACAGGCCTCGAATTATACTTTTGCATCCAAAGACAAAAATGTCCTCCGATAATGAGTTTCCATGAGGCTATCCAAGGACATTTTTCTCTCGGATAGAACAAAACTGTTATCCTATACAGTCAGGAAATGACTAAATCCATGATAAAGAGTGACTAACATTCACGTGATATTACGTCATTTGTGTGCTATAGTATTAGTTAGTAGTGACTGGTATATAGATATAGGACTGTCTTCTTCGCTTGGACATGCAGATCGCCTCACTCCGACACTGAACAATGTCCTCTGCATATTTTAATGTCAATGCACAATCATGGCCACCAGTGTTTGAACACGTGGTTAGCACAGTTGTGCCTGCATTTCCGGGCTGACCCAGCAATGGCCACGAAAACATTTACACGCTGATAATTCAATCTTTGGCTGGGATATTCTATTGCTGAACATTTTCTTACGATCATACGTTCGATCGATCGATCGGGAAAATTTAAAAACTCAAAACTCCATCGGCGGACAAAATGTCCTACATATTATGGGGGAAAAATCCCTATCGGCGGCCAAATGACAATTATCGGAGGACATGTCCTCGATGAAATTCAAGGCTTGTTGGTAGAGCATTGGACTAGTACACCAAAGGTCGTGGGTTTAAATCCCAGCCAGGACAAGTGGAGTTTTATTTTATTTTACAAGATTTGCCAGACAATACACACATACAAACAATCAACAAATATAAAGGAAATAAATAGTGATATAAAGTAAATACAAAGGCAGGGACTGACCACAGAGATAAAATCTCCAATAATGGGGTCCCAATAATTAAATAAATAATTAAATAAATAGATAAACAAACAAACAAACAAACAAACAAACAAACAAACAAATAAATAAATAAACAAACAAATAAACAAACAAATAAAATAAATAAACAAATGAATAATTGGATAAATAAATAAGTAAATAAATAAATAATCTCATAAATAAATGAATAAATATGTAAATAATAGGTAAAGAAATAAGTAAAAAAGTAAATAAGTAATTAAATAAACAGATAAATTGATAAATAAATAAATAAGTAAAATAATAAATAAGTAAGTAATTAAATAAATAAATAAAATCGATCTAACAGCACTCTCTCACAGATAGACTGTGGAGCAAACAAGTTGTGTGGCACTTAACACATACAGATTTAAATGTTTTTGGGTTTTCCGGATCATAGAATGATATCATCAGTAAGATCTAGATAGTATTTGTACAAAGCAGTTTTAAATGATGCTATAGATCTAGTAGTGTCTCTTATGGAACCAGGGAGAGTGTTCCAGACACTGGGAGCTCTAATGTAATAACTGTTCTGAAAACTTACTGTTCTACATTTTGGTACATTTAGTACGAGGCCATTACTAAGACTGGTGTTCCTGGTTACTCGTAAAGGAACCCTAATAGAGATATGTTGGTTAGAGTTCTTAGGGCCTGTTTATATTCATCCCGTGTTTATATGGAGTAAACAAAGTGCTCGTCCTGGTTGACCGGGATGAATTTCATCCCGGGTCAAAAAGCACGGGAATTTAAGGAAATGGACAAAAAAGCAAAAACTCACCCTAATTGTACTATGTTAGAAGTTATTTCACTTTTATTCAGTGTTTTGTCTTTAGACCTGACCGTTTGGACGAGATTCTGACCATAATATTCAAAGTTACAAGCATTGTAGTTCAGCAAAATCCCGGTGTACCAGGATGCCGCGTTTATATGGGGAAAAATCTGTCCCGGTGTACTGAGATCTTTGTTGCTTCAAACGGTCTCCATATAAAGCAACCGCGAAAATAACAGTAAATGATCTACAAGCCGAGATCCCGGTACACCGGTACGTCCCGGTACACCAGGATCATATAAACAGGCCCTTAGTTATACATTTATATAGATAAACTAAATCTAGATATCAGTGCCAGTAGCATATTGGAGGATACCAATAGAATGTAGTCTTTCCTTGTACGAGACATCTGTACAATAAGGGAGCGATAAAATAAACTTGGTCGCACGTCGTTGTGCGCTTTCAATGGCAAGAATGTTATTCACCGTTTGGGGTGCCTACACTTGTCTACCGTAAGCCTGCTTGCTTCGTACAATTGAGAGGTAGAGGACCTAGCCGACTTTATGGTCATGGAACATCTTGTTAGCCTTGCACAATGTTTCCTGGACGTGTTTGTTCCATTTCAGATCAGACGTAACAATTATGCCAAGATCTTTTTCATATCTGGATTGCTTAACGCAGGTGCCGAGAAGTTGATACTGTGTGGTGATTGGTTGAGTGCTTCTAAAGATGTTTAGAACATCACACTCAGTCTGGTTTAAGGCCATTTTCCAATCGTGGCACTGTTAAGATCCAATCTTTTTTGAACACTGTTAAGATCCAATCTTTTTTTATCTTCTTTTCTCTACTTGTCCAGTATGTGATACGTAAGTATGTGTGTTTTTTTATCAAATTTCAAAATCGAAGCACACAATAAGTTTTATAAAACTACAGAACCGATATATAAAACTATGGATATGGACACTAATTTCCTTTGTGTTTTCCTCATGAATTATTGAGTTTTTTAACAAGTTCAAACGTACGTATATACTATATACAGACTGTACAAATTCTATTAAAATTACCTTTTAACTACTCAAATACTTTGCGAGCGATAGAAATTTCTGTGGCAGTATCTTCATTCAAATTAGATAAATTCTTCATCATCTTATTCTCCAGTGCTGATATTTGTTCCTAGGGGTAACAAAAACACACATGTTTTCAATGATATAATTATTAAAATATTTTGCCTTGTAGAGAAAAGCTAGATATTATATTCCTGCCTGAGCTGGCCAAAAATGGTCCCTTTATTGTTTTACTGTGTCTAACACCAGATGATTTTACTCATCAAAGAGAGAACCCTCAGACATCCTTGACAGCAATGAGTTAACAAGTGATTATTAACACTTTGAAGCCTGACGACGAGTCTTTAGTGTTTTATTCTGGCTAATGCCAGACGATTTTAATCAGCACAGGGAAACGTCCAGGCCTCAAAGTGTTAAACCCATTCCTGCCTAAGCTGGTTAAAAATGGTTCCTTTATTGTTCTACTCTGTCTAACCAGGGCTCAAAATAACGTTTCATGTTACGCCGGTCATGGTGACTGGTCAGTTCCAATTGTGACTGGTCAAAGGTGATTTTTGACTGGTCAAATTTCACAACGCCCCCCAAAAAAGAAAAAAAACAAACTAACAACAGCACAACACAACAAAAAACATTTGTCATAAAAAGGAAATCGGCATGCATAGTTCACTTCAATATATATCAGACATTATGACACTGGTCTACAACAGCACAACAACAATCATTTTAAGTTCCTTCAAAGAGAAGTAATAAAATTAATTGCAAGTTAATATGACTGGTCGAAATGACCCGGTGTTATACAAATTTGACCAGTTACATTAAAAATTTGGCTGGTAATTGATCGGTGACCGGCCGTTATTTTGAGCCCTGCTAACACCAGATGATTTTACTCATCAAAGAGAGAACCCTCAGACATCCTAGACAGCAATGAGTTAACAAGTGATTTAACCCCATTCCTACATGTACCTGAGCTGGTCAAAAATCATCCATTTATTGTTTTACTCTGTCTAACACCAGATGATTTTACTCATCAAAGAGAGAACCCTCAGACATCCTTGACAGCAATGAGTTAACAAGTGATTATTAACACTTTGAAACATGACGACGAGTCTTTAGTGTTTTATTGTGGCTAATGCCAGACGATTTTAGTCAGCACAGGGAGAGGTCCAGGCCTCAAAGTGTTAAACCCATTGCTGCCTGAGCTGAGCTGGTTAAAAATGGTTCCTTTATTGTTTTACTCTGTCTAACACCAGATGATTTTACTCATCAAAGAGAGAACCCTCAGATATCCTAGGCAGCAAACCCCCTTCACTGATTGTTTACTGATTATCACTCAATTAAGTAACGATAACTTCTGATTATTGATATTATTGATTGTGTACCCCATATTTAAAAAAAAATTTACTAAATAACAAATTTAACACTCATTCAATCTTCCTTACTTTAATACTAAAGTTTACCCAAGAGAAAAATCATTTTAAAATGAATTTACTAAAAATACAGTGTCCCATGATTGAAATCACATGAGAGATATTTAGATGTCGACAGATTTTTTTTAAAACGTTTTCTATATTTTTGATTAGCAAATTCTATCTCATCTCTAAACCATTCAATGTATTAAGAAAACTTCTGATCTGATCTGAACTAGGAAAAAGAATTGAAATCGGACACTCGGGGAAAAGTTCTGAAAGAAATCGACATCGTTTTCATGTTGTTGAGATTTACATACCTTCACCAGTATACATGAATATAGTACAATAAAAACTACACGATTTTCACGTAAGTTGAAGCGAAACCCCATATTAAACGATGTTATTTAATAGTTAAGGTATACATGTATATCCTAGAAGAATATTAGAAAAATCGCTACCTTTTAAAAGGATTTTCTTGGCCAAAATTCACAGCACACTTCGAGTCTTCACAGTCCGCCATCTTCGCCCAGCCAAACTGTAACATGAGGTGGTTCCGGTGACGTAACACTCGGGATATGCTCGGAAATCACTCGGAAATTTATTATAGCTTTCAAAATTAATCAAAAATATTTATAAAACCACATAAATGAATTTAAACCATACTATTAGTATTAAAATATGTTCTTTAGACTCCACTAAAGAAATATATTACATAATTTTAAAGTAAATAAGGTTAAAATGTTTAAAGTCCAACTTCGGGTGATCTTCGGAAAAAGCCGAGTATTTGTAATGGCGTCATCATTCCCGATCGCTCCGGGGACGAAGATACTCGGGATATACTCGTAAGTAACTCGGAAGTTTAGTTAGCTTTCAAAGTTAATCAAAAATATTTTTAAAAGCACATAAATGTTTTTAAACCTTGCTATAAGTATTAAAATATCTTCTTTAAAGTAAATTAAAGATATTATATTACAGAATTTTAGAGAAAATAAGGTGAAAAAGTTTAAAGTCAAACGACAAATTATCTTCGGAAAAAGCCGAGTATTTGTAATGACGTCATCATTCCCGATGTCTGTCCCGTGCTTCATTGGTTCCGGTGACATACTCGGGACATACTCGTAAATCACTCGGAAATTTAGTTGCCTTTCAAAATTAATCAAAAATATTGTTAAAACTACAGAAAAATCTAGAATTTAAACCTTACTATTGGTACTAGAAGTATCTATCGCAAGTGAAGTGTTGCCTCAAATGGGACAACAACCTTAAAATATTTTCTTTAGAATCTATTAAAGAAATTATATTAGAAAATTTTAAAGAATTTCAGGTTAAAAAGTTTAAAGTCAAACGTCTGGTTATCTTCGGAAAAAGCCGAGTATTTGTAATGACGTCATCATTACGGTGACGAAGATACTTGGGATATATTCGTAAACCACTCGGAAATTTAGTTAGCTTTAAAAATTAATCATTTGACATCATTTGTAATGACGTCATCGTTCCCGATGTCTGTCCCGTGCTCCTTCCATTGTTTTGAATTTTCAAAAGGCCTTCTATCCTTCTTGGATTTTCTTTCAGATTTTTGTCATTTCTGATTCGAGGATGTGAATTTTTGGTGTCTTTTAAGCAAAAAGGAGTAAATTGGGGATGATTTATTGTGGAAATTCAACTAATGTACGCCTTGATTCTTGAATACATGAATTTCAAAGCTTCTGTACAGGGGCGTGGTGACTGGGGCGTGTGGGGAGTGCGACACGCTCCCAATAATTCTAAATATCAAATAGTTGGTCAAACAAGGAATTGCTGGTGTTCATGCAAAATAGAAATAGTGGGAGAAAAAAAATGCTGAATTTCTTCTTTTTTAAAAAATGATTTGTTGGTTTTTTTAATTCCTGACACCCCCAACAAAATTAAAGATTGCGTTTAAGTGTGCATGCACTTGATGTATTCTGTAGTGCAGTATTTCCTATCTAGAGACCGCAGACCACTGAAAACAGAGAGTGGTTTCGACCTTCAACAGTCATGACAAGCTGGCGTGTCATAAATTATGCATTTATTTTGGCTAAGTGACTAACTTTATATGGGTAAGTCAGTTGTACAATGTTTCAAGCATATGGTGAATTGGTGATATAGATAAAGTGGCTCCACACAGTTTCTTGAAAAATGGAAAAGACAAGTTTGAGAGTCCAAAACACGTGCATAAATAATTCGGAAAAAGAATAAAACTAAATGTTATGCATAGTTAAACAGTCTGACAATCAAAACTGTTACCAAGTAAATAGCAACAGTTGTTGCTATGGCAACAATGACCTTTTAAAATGGCTGCCAATTACCCTTCAAACTAATTTTATTCGAAAAAGACTTTGGTGACCCCCAATCTTTTTTTCATTAAAACTTTTCTTTAAGTATGAATACTCAATAGGCCGATTTTAAAAAAATCACGTTTGTTAATTTTTAAAAAAATTCGCTCTACAGAATTTTGTTAAAATTCCCCTATTGATTACTCATACTTCAAGACTGAAAGTTTTAATGAAAAAAAAATTGGGGGTCACCAAAGTTTTTGTCGAATTAAACTAGTTTGAAGGGTAATTGGCAGCCATTTTGAAACGTCATTGTTGCCATAGCAACAACTGTTGCTATTTATTTGGTAACAGTTTTTGATTGTCAGACTTCTTAACTACGCATAACATTTAGTTTTATTCTTTTTCCGAATTGTTTAATCACGTGTTTTGCGCACACTATCTATTTAGTAGATATTTGCTCTGTGGTCATTCATTTATAATATGTGGGGATTATCTCAGTGCTCATCAAAGTCTTGTCAGCGTGGTCTGAGCTTGAATGGTTTTGCGTGCGCTGTTTATTGACCCACCCACCTACTCCTGATAGAATGCAAGTAAGTATATATTTCAACTGCTTTGACAGTGTGACTGGTGCCTGGAGGTGGGCTGTGGTGGGATTGCCATGGTTACCTCTGATCAGTGGCTGGGTGGCTCCCCCTCTGGCTTGGCAGCAATCCTCCAATAATGTCAATTGGTGATCTCTTTTTTATTCTTCCAGGTAGAATAAGTTTTGGATTTTATTCCTTCAGTTCAACTTCAAAATGGATAATTATTTCCAAACAAACTACTGAAATTTTTTGTGTGGTGGTGATGGTGATGATGGTGGTGATCATGGTGGTGATGATGATGGTGATGATGGTGGTGGTTGTAGTGGTGATGGTGGTGGTGTGGTGGTGATGATGATGGTGGTGGTGATGATGGTGATGGTGTTGGTGATAATGGTGGTGATGGTGGTGGTTATGATGGTGATGGTGTTGGTGATGATGATGGTGGTGATGATGATGATGGTGGTGATGATGATGATGGTGGTGGTTGTAGTAGTGATGGTAGTGATAGTGATGGTGATGATGGTAGTGATATGATGGTGGTAGTGGTGGTGATGACAGTGGTGATGGTGGTGGTGATGATGGTGATGGTGTTGGTGATAATGGTGGTGATGGTGGTGGTGATGATGGTGATGGTGTTGGTGATGGTGGTGGTGATGATGGTGGTTGTTGTGATGATGATGGTGGTGATTATGGTGGTGGTGACGGTGGTGATGATGATGGTGGTGATGGTGATAATGTGCTGGTGATGGTGGTGGCGATGGTGGTTGTGATGCTAGTGGTGATGATGGTAATGGTAATGATAACGTTAATGGTTATGATGGTGGTGGAAGTGATGATGATGGTGGTGGTGATGATGATGCTGGTGATGGTGGTAGTGATGGTGGTAGTGATGAAGATGGTGGTGGTGATGATGGTGGTGATGATGGTGGTGATGATGGTGGTGATGATGGTGGTGATGATGGTGGTGATGATGGTGGTGATGATGGTGGTGGTGATGGTGGTGATGATGATGGTGGTGATGATGGTGGTGAAGATGGTGGTGATGATGGTGGTGATGATGGTGGTGATGATGGTGGTGATGATGGTGGTGATGGTGATGGTCATGGTGATGGTGATTAACATTTTTTTTTTGTTATTTATAGGGAAAGAGAAGCAATCAATTTTGAACGCATGGTTCAGTATGATGCTTTAAAAGAACGATGGAAAACAGAACTTGAGTAAGCTCTTTCAAAAGATGGCGGCAGTAATATGAAGCATTAGAACATTTTCTTTGTCCTGGGTATGCATCAAATACTAACAATAACACAGCAGATAGTGCACTACAAGAAACTAATACAATTAAAAAACAACAAATGATGTTTTTGAAAATAGTTGCACAGGTATGAAAAAATATTCCTTTGTTGAGGTGAAAGAATTTTAAAATACATAATAAATAATGTTTTTTATTGTTTAGGTAAATGTAAATAAGAAAAAGAGAAACATTGAAAATTTATGCCATTTTTTGAAAATAATTGTACAAAGATGTTCCAAGGACAGATCGAAATTTGCAGTTTTACCAGTAAGTACATGTAGATGTAGTCTGTTTCTTCTTTCCTCCCTTCCTTCCTTTTTTAATTTCTCCTTCCTTCCTTCCTTCCTTCCTTCCCTTCTTTCTTTCTTTTTTTCTTTCCTTTTTTTTCCTTCTTTCTTTCTTTCTTTCTTTCTTTCTTTCTTTCTTTCTTTCTTTCTTTCTTTCTTTCTTTCTTTCTTTCTTTCTTTCTTTCTTTCTTTCTTTCTTTCTTTCTTTCTTTCTTTCTTTCTTTCTTTCTTTCTTTCTTTCTTTCTTTCTTTCTTTCTTTCTTTCTTTCTTTCTTTCTTTCTTTCTTTCTTTTCTTTCTTTCTTTCTTTCTTTCTTTCTTTCTTTCTTTCTTTCTTTCTTTCTTTCTTTCCTTCTTCCTTCTCTTTCTTTCTTTCTTTCTTTCTTTCTTTCTTTCTTTCTTTCTTTCTTTCTTTCTTTCTTTCTTTCTTTCTTTCTTTCTTTCTTTCTTTCTTTCTTTCTTTCTTTCTTTCTTTCTTTCTTTCTTTCTTTCTTTCTTTTTCTTTCTTTCTTTCTTTCTTTCTTTCTTTCTTTCTTTCTTTCTTTCTTTCTTTCTTTCTTACTCTCTCTCTCACTCTCTCTCTCTCTCTCTCTCTCTCTCTCTCTCTCTCTCTCTCTCTCTCTCTCTCTCTCTCTCTCTCTCTCTTCTCTTTCTTTCTTTCTTTCTTTCGTTCTTTCTTTCGTTCGTTCTTTCTTTCGTTCGTTCGTTCTTTCGTTCGTTCTTTCGTTCGTTCTTTCGTTCGTTCTTTCGTTCGTTCGTTCGTTCGTTCGTTCGTTCGTTCGTTCGTTCGTTCGTTCGTATGTTCGTTCGTTCGTTTGTTCGTTCGTTCGTTGGTTCGTTGGTTCGTTCCCTCCCTCCCTCCCTCCCTCCCTCCCTCCCTCCCTCCCTCCTTCCTTCCTTCCTTCCTTTCTTCCTTCCTTCCTTTCTTCCTTCCTTCCTTCCTTCCTTCCCTTCTTCCTTCCTTCCTTCCTCGGAAGATTTTCTAAGGCGATTTTTTGCCTGTTTTTTTCAGAGATCGAAAGAACCTTCTAGCATTACGGAATATCTTAATAACATACGTTTCATTTTGTCCAGGTTAGTACCTAATCTTAATTTGTTGGCAAATTCTTAAATTGTTAGAAAATCATTTCTTCAAAAATTAGTTACACTGACTTCATTTAATTTCATTTCATTTCATTTTAGTGATTGGTTATATTCAAGGCATGAATGATCTTGTCAGCAGATTTCATGTTGTTTTGAAATCAGAGTATAAAACTTATTGTTTTCTGAATTTTATGGAGCGTGTGGAAAGCGAATTCCTTGAAAATGGAATGATTGGTAAATTAGGTAAGTGGAAAGTTTTATAGGAAGAAACGACGGAAGAAAAGAGAAGGGAATGAAAAGGAAGGACGGGATGGGAAGGGACGGGACTGGGAGGAAGGAAGGACCCCGAAGGAAAGAATGAAGGGAAGGAAGGAAAGAAGGAAGGAAGGAAGGAAAGAAAGAAATACATATATATATATATATATATATATATATATATATATAGTTCAATCTACAGACACGGTGTTTCGCTGTACAACAGCTCATCAGTGTAGCTTGGAACAATCTGAATGAATTTCATCAATTACTTATACACATGCGATCGTCGGTGACAACCGCATGTGGGACAGCATCGATGAAATACATTCAGATAGCGTGAAGTGCGCATGGGCCCAGAGTGCTCAAACCTCCACAAGGGTAGTGAGCGTTGCATTATCGCTAATAGGTACCCACGGCAACTTCGCAGAGTGCTCAACAACACCGAAGTGAAGGAGCGTACATAGTTCAATCTACAGACACGGTGTTTCGCTGTACAACAGCTCATCAGTGTAGCTTGGAACAATCTGAATGAATTTCATCAATTACTTATACACATGCGATCGTCGGTGACAACCGCATGTGGGACAGCATCGATGAAATACATTCAGATAGCGTGAAGTGCGCATGGGCCCAGAGTGCTCAAACCTCCACAAGGGTAGTGAGCGTATATATATATATATATACAAAGTATAAAGTATAGTTTTACCTTAAAGTCTTCGCTACCAGAGGTTTCACCCTAAACGGGATCATCAGGCGACTCGCCTGATGATCCCGTTTAGGGTGAAACCTCTGGTAGCGAAGACTTTAAGGTAAAACTATACTTTATACTTTGTATTTTGCTCTATCTATATGTATTGAGCACTCTCTAACATTTCGTGAACCATAACTCACTTATATATATATATATATATATAATATATATATATATATATATATATTATATATATATTATTATATATATATATATATTTGTTCTTTACCTCGCTTTTCGTATTACACAAAAACTAAGTGATATTTCAACCATAAACTATATTACAAATTGAAATTCTTTAACAACAACTCTAAATGTTCCGTATTTATTCTCAAAGGGTGCGGTGGGTGGGGTAACTTCGACCAGATGTTTTGACGAAAGCGATCAAAACCAGAGTGAGCTATCTTGTTTTTTGACATGCTTTTAGTGCTTATAAGCTTGGGATGCTTCTTTTTTAGTACCTTGCTTTTGCCAAAGTGACATAAGTGACATAACGCAGGAAATATCATAACTGCGCTATTGCGTGAGAGTATTAAGATGTAGCTTCTCATTAATCCCAATTTATCTAGTTAATATAAATTGGCGCTATAATAGAACTAAAACCAAACCAATACAATCAGATTGCCATAGAAAAGTAACAGGCAAGGTTTCTGTCAAAAATATGAATAAACTGCAGAGAAAATTGACACGTCATAGTTACACGTCAAAGTCAAAAACACTAGAAAACACGTCGGAAAACACCACAGAAAACAAATTGGCGAATCTATTTAAGAGATTGAATAGCAGAAATAAGAGAAAACAAAAATAAGGTGGTATAAATTGACTATTAATCAAACGGCAAATTTTCATTCAAAAATAGATAACAGTGGTCAAGAAAATATGGAAAACATATAAACCACGTCTAAAAGATTGGCGTCTTCAGCAAAACACAGCAAAAACCCTCAACGTAATAAAATTTATATCTCTCAAGATGAAACTTTCATTCGAAAATTTATTTTCCATGGTCGAGAAAATATGAAAAACTTAAGCTTACCTTTTTGCGTCTCGGACGTAGTGCGAAGACATATTGCTATCGAAAATGTTCTGATTTAGTTTGTTTGTGACAATCACGTGAACACGAAGATGTCACGTAAAGTAACGAAAGTTTGCCGAAGGTCGCCATTTTGTTATGCTCACGCGGTCGAACATCGCTTCCTCAAAAGTAGAGCAGGGGTGGTAACGTGACGTTACATACACGGCCACGTTACATATACGGGCATGTTACATATACGGGCACGTTACATATTTGGGCACGTTACATATATGGGCACGTTACATATACGGGCACGTTACATATATGGGCATGTTAAATATACGGGCACCAGGGGAGGTGGTAACTTAATGTTACATATACGGGCACCAGTGGGGTGGTAACCTAATGTTACATATACGGGCATCAGAGGGGTGGTAACCTAATGTTACATATACGTAACATTATGTTAGCACCCCCTGGTGCCAGTATATGAAACATTGGTGCCCGTATCTGTAACATTAAGTTACCACCCCCTTGGTGCCCGTATATGTAACATTAGGTTTCCACCGGGCCCTGGTGCCCGTATATGTAACATTAGGTTACCACCCCCCTGGTCCCCGTAGATGTAAAATTAGGACACCACCCCCCTGGTGCCCGTATATGTAACATTAGGTTACTACCCCCTGGTCCCGTATATGTAACATAGGTTAACACCCCCCTGGTGCCCGTATATGTAACATTAGGTTACCACCCCCTGGTACCTTGCCCGTATATGTAACATTAGGACACCACCCCCTTGGTGCCCGTATATGTAACATTTACGTTCTCATCCCTGCAGACGCTGCCCGTATATGTAACCTGCTCGTATATGTAACCTGCCCGTATATGTAACCTGCCCGTATATGTAACGTCACGTTACCACCTCATATGCAAAAATAACGTTTGGTGCAGGTTTTTGCCAGGATAAGTGCTACTTGTTTTTTGTTCATAATTGGAGCCATTGTGTTTGCACTGACCAATAGTTCGATCAGGCGCTATATACGTGTGGATATCACATGTGTTTGCATATGAACGTGCAAATAATTATATCCTTTTATGAATACAGTAATATATTATTGAATTTAACTGATGTGCCTGAGATGGTTTCAACTGAAAATAAAAATTATCAATTGCAATACAGTGAGTCGATCGTTTTCTGGTGATGTATTTTTGACAGCTAACAATGAGCCTTTTGTGTCATATGAGCATGAGCATATCTTTAATCAAATATTTTCAAGTTCTTTAAATTTACAGCAGTTGTTTGTCTACAATTGGTGTCCATACTGTTGCAATATTTAGACCTCTTCCAGAAGTACGCAAAAATTTGGGCTCTCACTCAAGAAACGCATGTGGAATCAATGCCTTGTTCATCTGGAACTTGCATTTTAGCTTCAGTTGAGGGTATAGAAAACTTGGTGAAATATTTTCAATTTACAACATGTTGTCCCCAAGACATAATTTTAAGCAGCGAAGTTCAACCAGACTTTGCTGACAGTATGGAGCTAAGTTAGCACCCTGTGAGTCTTGATGTGGCTAAAAATTGAATAAAGCTTCTGATATGATGGGCTCAAACTTAGTTCCCTCCAACATTAGGCATCTTCCACCCCTACTGTAAATCACTGCAATACTGAAATAACAGTGTTAACATTTTGATTAGAGGCTGTTTATCAGAGAATATGTGAACATGAAAAACTAAATTATTACATACCATCTTTATATCTTCTTTTGTCTGTAGTTTGTTTCATTGCAATAATTATCCGTTGTTTAAATTATAGTAAGCGCATGTACACATCATGCCTAATTATTTTTAATATGTTCTTTTGTGCACGCGTATAATTATATAATTGAGTCGTTGAACAAGACCAGCAGTCCGAGACGCATGTACGCATTGCGGACCTATTTTTGTACTAGTGACTTTTATTTTTTCCCGCTCCGGTATCCCACGAAATCGCGTGTTCTGATTGGCTAGCGAGCGGTCCGTATTTTGCTATCCGGACTCTGCAGCCGGATCGCTGGCGTTTTCAACAACAAAACAAAATTTGCAATTTCGTAAATTAGTGTTTAAAAACACGCCAAAATGTATTCTGAAAGCTACAGTGAGCTACGGGGATGCAAATGAGTTTAATGGTTTTGTCAACTTCATGTGAAAACAGCGAATTTTAAAAGAAACGCTGGGAAAACTTGGACAAAGAAAAGTTTACGAGCGACATTTATAAACCTTTCAAGTATTATTGCTCAACGACTTATGAAAACAGTTTAAAACGGTAGGCAAAAGATACATAAACTTGTGAACACAGTATTTTAAATCACTACTAATGAAACTATATAGAAGTATACATTAAAAAAAACATACAACGAGAAGACAGAAGAGCTGAAACCTTTTGACACTATAAAACTGTTGTTCAACTACACTCAACAAAACCGCTACAAGTCTTACCTTTTAGTCAAATATTTTCCACATGGCAACCTCATCATGCCATACGTCTTTGAAAAAATAGTTACACATGACTCACTACAAGCATTTTCATCTTCAAACTCGAACAACACACTTTCAATTTCCATGGAGTCAGTCGAGTATTCAAAGCGACTTTCCAAGCGAACAGCCAAAAACGAGCAAGCGACGACAAGGAACGACGAAGAATCTTTATCAACTAAACTTTAAAAACACTTCGACTGCATTCTGACTTGCTTTTGTAACTAGATCTTCACGTTTTGACTGTTTTTTTTAATCACAAAAAGGTTCCTGCATGTCAGCAGTTGTTTATTAAATACTGTCGAACGATAAACTTTGGACTTTTGTCTGATATCACGTGAACGTCTTCTCGATTACGCAACTTAAGGTGGCTCCCCAACCCAGTGAACTCTATATAAAGACTGGAACGATAACTCCATTGGAGAGCTCCTATGATTGGATGAACTGATGTCCCATCTGCTGTTACAGATCATACTTTTAACTCAGCATCAGCTGCCATTTCTAGTACCATCTTGACAAGTTGTGCCTGAACTGTCGATGATACATTATCAGTTAGGAAGTAGCCAATAGGGCATTTCCAATGATCTCAAGCACCAACCAAGAGGAAAACAAGTGCCTCTGAAGCCAATGTGTCAGGATCTTCTGGAATTACTCCTCCCTGACCATAATCCACAAAACCAGCATACCTATCATTCTTTTGGTCCCACATTGTCTGCTTTCTAATGGACATAGCATCAGTGACCATGCAGCAATCTTTTTTGATGGATGCATTACGGACTTGACTTGTTAGGACTGTGAATGCTTCTTTAAAGAAACCTGGTTCACAGTTTACAGAGGATGGCCAATTTTCGAAGTAGGGATGGATTAGGTAATGGGATGATAGATCTTACATACCAGTATGCCTTGGGTGATTAGAAATACAGTGTCAGTGCAAATTCTTTTACTTTCGTCAGAATATCTTCTTGCAGTTGGTGCACTAATTAAATTTTCTTTTGCATCTTGGAAAATAGATAGTTGCAAATTGTCAAATGTTGCATGAAGTATACCTACCTGCTCTGTACTAATTATCAGTTTTTCTTGTAAATGGGCGATTATGCTTTCCATGTTATCTAGTTGTTTTTTTTTATCTCCTTTAGTTGCTGTTTGTAAGTTTTTAATTTTTTTTCTTAATTTTTCTTCCAATTCTGATCTCTCTGGTGCTTCTTCTGGTGCTGGTGCTTTTCTTGCATAAGTATGATCCAAATGACCTTTGTTGCAGTTGACATGGTTTCTGATCCTTGTTGGGGCAGTGGACGTTTTTGGAGAAGCCCTAGTCGCTTTCTTACTGCTTCTGACATGCCACAAGTGCTAGGTAGTGATGTTGAAAATACTGATGGTACTGTATTTTTTTTTAACCTGCAGGTCCCATTTGCTGATGGAGGGATAGTATAATCTAATCTTTCAAAATGATTGCTGCAGATCAAACTACATATATTGTGTTGCTTTCCACACTTTCCCAATGTTGTTTATTCTCCCAACAGCATTCTCCCACTTCTCAAGCAGAGCCTGATCTTTGAGAGGAAATCTACATTGTTATGAAAAATGAAAAGGTGTAATTAAATTGCTATTTGTATATAGCTAAATGTATATTTTTTCAGCTTGGCCATAGGCGTATTAGGTGTGTGTGTGTGGGGGGGGGGGGGGGGCAGGAGTTCTGGGGGGTAATTGCCCTCCCAAAATATTTGAAAAAGGAAAATTTGGCCACTTTCTGCTGGGAATTTCAGGCAATTTCAATATGTATTGCTGTGAAATGTTCAAGCGAAATTCATGTGTTAAACTAAGACTGAAAAATACGACTTAAAAATCAATATTTAACCCTAAATGTTTCAGTCAAAAATCTCTGACCCCCCCCCCCCCCCCAAACAGAATTGGGCTGCTATGCCTATGAGCTTGGCATTTGGGCAACCATGTAATATGTATGCAGTGGGGCCAGGTTTAACAAAGGTGTACATCTATTGTTATTTTAATATAATTCCTATCATTCTTTGTGTAAATAATAAATGAATCACCTTCATTATACTTGTTTAATTCTTTCCTGTCTAAGGGCCTTTCCAGAGGTGAATACAATTATATGGCATTAGTCAGAATATAATACTAGAGTGCATTCAGGACAGGAAAGAGTTAAATTATTTACTATTATGGTGTATTACCTATTGCTAGACTGTTGAATACAAAATAAACACTCACCTGTGAAAAGAAATGTATGGCTTGTTTTCTTTGTCATCGCTACAATACCCATAACTTTTGCATCCACTAATCACACAATTAATTGGCGTGTTTTATAACAAATTTTTAAAAAATTTAAAAAAAAGTTAGAAATAGACTTATTTTTAACTGTAGAAAATATTAACAAGAAAATCCCAGAAAATTTTGCGCTCTGCCAAAAGGAAAAGTACTGGGGATAGCTGAAGAATGGCAAATTTTGTTTTTGCTCGTAAGTACTCCTTTTTAGGCTTTTTACGGAAGTAAATGGCAAATTTGGACTATAAAAACTTAATTAAAGATAACTTTAATGAAGCTGCTGTCCATCTTTTCCCTATGCTATGTCGAAAAGCCTTAAGATATCCAAGCAGAACGAGAATGAAATGAAGTTTCTGCGCGGTTTTTCGCACGAACTTTTTTCCATTTGTTTAATAACTTTGTTATTTGTGAAGAGCTGTCACTAAAAGTCACTTCAGTTGAAAGGCTACTTGCTCTAATTTGTTAAGGGCATAGAAATGCTGTTCCTATACGCAAAAATATTGTGAAACTTGGCAGAAAATAACGGTGTTTTTCGTACTGTATTTTCGTAAAAGGGACTGGGGCATACCTACATGTCAGCCTCCATGAACCTTCATGTTTGGCTTCAAAATTCCTGCCCGAGTTATCGTTCCAGTCTTTTTATATAGAGTTCACTGCCCCAACCTCGTACCCAGGGCCATTTGTAGGGAACTGGGCCAAGATGGCGAATAAAACAAAATGGCGGGAACAAATGGCCCTGGTGGAGGCTATCTCAAAATGCGCATATATTGCGCATTTTCTTAATATAACTCAGTTCTTTACACAGTAATTATACCTAATTACACCTAATTATTACTTGGTTTAAAATATAATTTCCTGTGACAAGCGACAACGTGAAAATACAATTAAAAAAAAAACAAAAAATCAAACCGTGTGATTTACGCCATATGCTCTTGACCAATTAGAGGCTGAGATAGCCTTGCCTCCACCAGGGCCATTTGTTCCCGCCATCTTGGCCCAGTTCCCTACAAATGTCCCCCAGTTCCCTACAAATGGCCCTGGGTACGAAGGTTGGGTCGCTCCCTATAGTTTTATGACCGCGTGCGAGCTGGTTACTAATTTGGCAGCTTCAGCGGGAAAATTACTGAAAAGCGGGAAAATTATCGCGTCACGTGCGTAAAAAAAGCCTAAATATCAACGCGACTTTCTTGAATACCCTTCTGTTCATTTTTTTGAAAGTTTGTACAGATCATGGCAAAGTTTATATCATTTTAATTTTCTTTTTTCAAAAAATTCTATCCGAGAGATTTTGCCTTATTTAAAAAAATGTTGAATTTGATGATACTGACAAAACCGCCGGAACAACCTTACATTTATTTTACATTAAAACATTTTCCGAAGCAATTTCCACAAGATTTTGAAGTTTGAAGAAATTTAGGATACTCGAGAAATGGCAGGGAAAAGGCGACAAATAGCAAAAAACCCATTATCTTTTATACTCGCTGTTGCCATGGCAATAGTCTTTGGAAGGTTAATAACAACACAGAAGTTATTGGGATAATGGTATTAATCTTGCTGGAGAGTGTCAAAAGAGTACGTTACAGGGGGGGGGGGGGACTAGGGCTCCCTAAAGTGCGTATGAAATGAATTTTTTATTGCTTCATTTGAAAGAGCATCAAAAAGTAGGACAATATGCAGTTTATCGTTCCTTGATATCTTTTGTAGTTCCAGAGTTATAAAGATTTAAAGATGTCAAAATGAAGAAAAAATATGGCCCAAACAAATTCCTGATTCAGCACAAATTGTGACGTCATGTGGTTTGTTAATTTGGTGAATGTTTAAATGAACTATATAGCTCAGTTACTACGTGTCAGAATCAAATGAACCTTTGCACACATATAGAGCAAGATGAAACACAGTTGATAATATCACCAGTTTTGTTGTCAAGGTAACACTGTTGTACCCAGACCCCTTGCACGGATTTTATATATAAACCACCTTCTCTGTCCTGATAAGGATAAAATAATATCAGACATGTGCTTGTCATACCTATGCATGCCTAAAATACGTTTATGCTATAATAGTTTGAAAATTATGCCCACAGAGATAAATATAAGGTGTTTCATAAAATCCGTTCAAGGGGCCTGGGTACAACAGTGTTACTTTGACAACAAAATTGGAGATATTATCAACTGTGTTTCATCTTGCTCTATATGTGTGCAAAGGTTCATTTGATTCTGACACATAGTAACTGAGCTATAGTTCATTTAAACATTCACCAAATTAACATGCAAACCACCTGACGTCACAATTTGTGCTGAATCAGCAATTTGTTTGTGCCATATTTTTTCTTCATTTTGACATCTTTAAATCATTATAACTCTGGAACTATAAAATATATAAAGGAACGGTAAACTGCATATTGTCCTACTTTTTGATGCTCTTTCAAATGAAGCAATAAAAAATTCATTTCATTGGCACTTTAAGCACTTTAGTCTAATATTATATGCCTGGACTGGGCTTGTTTTCGGGTCATTACGCCAAACGGCGCACGCTGATTGGTTGCTGAGAGGTCCGGAAAAAGCCGTAATGCCCTCTTGGCACTGTGAGAGGGCATTACGTCCTTTTTAATGACCTGCAAGTTTTGGCGGGAAAATTACTGAGTTGATTTGAATGAAAATAAAAGCGAATTAGATATATTCGTTGGAAAATTTTTAACAATAATACGTCCTGAAACATCAGCCTAACAAGCCTAACAAGCCTAACAGGTGTAAACATTAAGCGAAATGAACAAGCTCAAAAGTAAGAACTAAGGTGAACAACGAAACCTGATCAAGACAAACGTAGAACTAAAAACAGATAAGAAAACAAACCAAAAGCCATATAATAAAAGGCTTATTAACCTCGTTTTCTCGGTCTGTACGGGAAAGTATTTGCCCTCGGTTTCTCTCGCACAAATCTCGCTCCTTCGTCGCTCGGTCTGTACGAAAACCTGAGGCAAATACTTTCCCGTACAGACCTCGAACTCGGTTAATAAGCCTTTAATATAGTAATGAGTTATGTAAAAACCCTAGGGAGCCACCTTAATTCAATTATGTTAATCTACCTAATTATGTAAATTATAAATTGTACGATTAACAAAAAATAAATAAGTTATTTACCGTTTTGGTCGTTCCCTACAGAAAAATATTTGCCCTCGGTCTCAAAAATGCCCCTCGGTCTGCGAGCTCGGGCCTTTTTTAAGACCTCGGGCAAATATTTTTCTATACGGACATCCCAGCCAGTAAATAACATATTTATTATGCGTAGTTGGGAGTAACTATCATAAATAAATGACCGCGGTACATCAGAAAAACGTGGTGATCGTGAACTAATTCACATTATTATTATTATTATTATTGTTATTATTATTATTATTATTATTATTATTATTATTATTATTGTTATTATTATTATTATCATTATCATTATCATTATTACTATTATAATTCATATTATTATTATTATTATTATTATTATTATTATTATTACTATTATAATACATATTATCATTATTATTATTATTATTATCATTATCATTATTACTATAATAATTCATATTATTATTATTATTATTATTATTATTATTATTATCATTATCATTATCATTATCATTATCATTATCATTATCATTATCATTATCATTATTACTATTATAATTCATATTATTATTATTATTATTGTCATTATCATCATTATTATTATTATTATTGTTCTAAACACGAAAGACGTTGAACTTCCATCTTTCAACATGACAGAATGCCTTTCTTACTTCACCAATACTCTCGCTGCAATTCATCCTAACAAACTGTTTAACATTCCCAAGTGGATTCCTAGCTTATCTAATCCTGAAGTTCAATTTGACCTTGACCCTCCATCATATCAACAAGTCATAAATATAATCCGTAAAATGAAAGCTTCTGGTTCTCCGTGTCCCCTTGATTAGCTCTCCATAATATGTTTTAAACGTTGTCCTTTCCTTAGAACATATTTAACTGACCTAATACGTGCTGTTTGGTTGTCCGGAACCATTCCTTCTGAGTGGAAAAAAGCTTGCACAATTCTTATTCACAAGAAAGGCGAGGCTAATATACCATCCATTTTCCGACCCATCACACTGGAAAGCATACCATTAAAAGTGTTTACTTCCTGTCTACGTAACGCAATGTACTCATTCCTCACCACTAATAACTTTATAGAACATAATATACAGAAGGGCTTTACTCCTAACATGCCTGGTACTCTAGAACACACTGCACAAATGGCTAATATTATTAACAAAGCCCGGATCAAACAACGCTCTCTTCTCATCACTCTACTTGACCTGAAAAATGCCTTTGGCGAAGTTCATCACAATTTAATTCAATCCGTCCTTCATTGCCACCATATCCCTGAGCATATAACATTTGTTATAAAAAGTCTATACACGGATTTCCATACCTCAATAATTACACCTGAATTCTGTACTCCGTTCATATTTGTTAGCCGTGGCGTTCTGCAAGGCGATTGTCTCAGTCCTCTGCTGTTTAATATGTGTTTTAACACTTTTATTCAGCATATCAAAGCCGAGAAGTATCGTCAATTTGGTTTCTCCTTTCAGTTTTTAAATCCTATCCACTGGTTTCAGTTTGCTGATGACGCTGCTGTTATAAGTAGTGAAGAATCAGAAAACCAACATCTTTTGAACCGCTTTTCTATTTGGTGCCAATGGTCCAACATGATTATACGGATTGATAAGTGTAGTACTTTTGGCATTAAAAAAGCTGTAACAAAATCCATCCAATATCTACCGAAACTCCTCATTAATACTCAACTAATTCCAGCGACCAAAATTGGCGAGCATTTTCAATATTTAGGAAGATACTTTGATTTCAATATGTCCGATCAACAACATAAGTCTGAACTTACCTCCCTCATTGACGAACTAATGACTGATATTGATTCCAAGCCACTACATCCAAAAAATAAAATCCTCTTGTACAGTCGCTATGTTTTATCCAAAATATCCTGGCATTTTACTGTTACTACTTTATCAAAAACTTGGATTACAGAGAACATTGATTCTATAGCGAACAGTTATATTCGTAAATGGCTTGAAATACCGGTGTCAGGAACATTTAGTACTGTCTACCTAACTATAAACAAATTTGGTTTTATATTTGTCCTCCATCTGTCATATTCACCCAATGCCAAGCAGTTCTCCGTACAACTCTTAAAACATCTCCAAACCAAGCAATCACTGAACTCTGGAAGTCAACTAGTAACAGCACATGTATCCAGTATGATGTCTATAACTCCACCAAGCAAGTTCTTAAGGACTTTCGCTCTGGACAAGAAGATAGACTTCATAACCATTTAACCTGTCAGGGATCCTTTTTCTCCAATATTACTAAGTTCTCCTTTCCCCAGCTTACAAAAATATGGTGTGCGTCTCAGTCCAACCTCCCGAAAAATATTTTTAATTTTACAATGAGATATATGAATAACTCTCTTCCCACGCGCAAAACCTTGCAAGATGGGGTGTATCACCAACTTCAGATTGTTCTCTTTGTCTGGCTCCAGAAACTCTTCTTCACGTAGTGGCAGGTTGCCAGTCGTACCTGGAACGATTTACATGGAGACACGACTCTATCTTGAACTTTCTCGCAACGACCCTACAGACCGTAAGTGGTTCAAGTCTTTATGTTGATCTTCCAGGTTATAAAAGTCCATCCATAATAACTGGTGACACATACCGTCCAGACTTGCTCCTATCAACTCCAAGTGGATGCCTCTACATTGTTGAACTGACTGTTGGTTTTGAGTCAAATCTTCAAAACAACGTCGATCGTAAAAAATCCAAATATTCAGAATCGATAAGGTCAGTCAAAGTGAACAATTCAGATCAGTTAAATTTGTAAACCTATCGGTTAGCTGCCTTGGTGTCTTTGCAGCAGAATGTTCTACATTCATAGAAATGCTGAATGATCTTAGTCTTGACAAGACTCACCAAAAATATTGTATTAATAGAATGACGACGATCGCAATCAGAACCACCTATTACATATTCTGTTGCCGAAATAAGGAATGGACAAATCCTGAACTGCTAACTTTTTAAAATTATTGTACTGTATATTTGTTTTATGTTGTTATATATAGTTATTAGTTATATATTGTTAGTGTTGATTCAAGTAGCCGATTGTAAATTACCTTAAATAAGCGAGATTTGCAATTGTATATTATCTAAAAAGACATTTAATAAAGTTTCCATTATTATTATTATTATTATTATTATTATTATTATTATTATTATTATTATTATTATTATTATTATTATTATTATTATTATTATTATTACTACAGTGGATTTTACTATCTAAAATTTTCAACTGTGATTACACAGTGTTTCATGCTTCTTCAGACAACTGAAGATTGCTAAAAGAGCACGTACGAAACACTGCATTTTCTAGTCAATTTGTCAACCTATCGGTCCCTGAGTTTAAATACAGAAAAAAATAGCAGTATTTGCGGCCTAAAAAGTATCTTTCCTGTGCAGTTTATGAATTAGAAGTAAATAACACTTACCCAGTTCATCGCCGTGGCCCATTCAAGCCATAGTGAAGAGAAGTTTAGGAGATATAAAGATGCGCGAACCACCCCCCAGCATACTTAAGTAGATTATAGTGAAACCGGGGGGATTTATTTCTGAGAGCTGGGTACTTTATGTAAGAGTTTGAGAATCGGAACCAATCTTCAACACGACCAAACCAGAAATCAGAAGGAAATAATGATGATGATGATAATAATGATGATGTGGATAATGATGATAAAGATGATGATAATGGTGATGATAGTGATGATGATAACGGTGATGATAATAATAATAATTATGATGATGATAATGATAATGGTGATGATAATAATACGGATGATAATGATGATGATGATTATAATAATGATGATGATAATGATGATACTGAAGATAATGATACTAATGGTAATGATGATGATGATAATAATAATGATGATAATAATGGTGATGATTATTATAGTAATAATAATGATGATGATAATAATAATAATAAAAATGATGATTATGATGATAATAATAATAATATTGATGGTAATGATAATGGTGATGATAATGATACTAATGGTAATGATAATGATGATGATGATGATGATAATAATAATAATGATGATGATGATGATGATAATAATAATGATGATGATGATAATGATAATGATGATAATAATGATAATGATGAAGATAATGATAATAATAATGATGATGGTGATGATAATGATAATGATGATGATGATGATGATAATGATAATGATGATGATGATGATAATAATAATGATGATGATGATCATGATGATACTACTGCTACTACTAATAATGATAATAATAATGGTGATGGTAACGATACTAATGATAATGATGATGATGATAATGAAAATGATAATGATGATGATGATAATGATAATGATGATAATGATACTGATGATAATGATGGTAATAATGATGATAATGATAATAATGATAATAATGATGATGATGATAATAATGATAATGATAATGGTGATGACAATGCTAATGGTTATGATAATGATAATGATGTTAATGATATTGATGATGTTGCTAATGGTGATAATTTTACCCTGCACAGACAAGCTCAGGAGAGTCTAATTGAAACTCTTATAATATAACATATTATGAGACTATTGGATCAGTGTCCTAAGGGGTGGATGGGGGGAGTAATGATGCTACCAACCATCAAAGATACTACCGACTGTCTAGGGATTCTAAATGTGCCTAAACGACCGACAGTCTGGCTGGGTAGTACTATAGTGTTCTCACGGGTACTACTCGTTGAGGAGTTTGTTCAACGGGTGCGAGTTCCTGACGATATCACGAATTTAAAAGAATACTTCAGAAATCTTGTCAGGAATATTAAAGCCCAGCATATAATTTTAAAAAGACCCATATTAATAGAGACATGAGTTATTTCAAATTTTTTATTAAAACTAACGTTCGTTGCTAATCCTGCAACATCTTCAGAGTGAATAATTATTTACAAGGTTATCTCGACTTATATGCTAATCTATTTACAATAACAGGAAATGGGTAACTGAGAGAGTGGTAGAAGTGACAGTGAATAAATTACAGTGTGAGGTAACAGGTATGATAGATTGTATCAAAACAAGAAGATAAATATAAAGAAAAACCGTGTATATAAATCAAATAATCTCTTCCTTTAACCTTACTTTGATTTATATACACGGTTTTTCTTTATATTTATCTTCTTGTTTTGATACAATCTATCATACCTGTTACCTCACACTGTAATTTATTCACTATCACTTCTACCACTCTCTCAGTTACTCATTTCCTGTTATTGTAAATAGATTAGCATATAAGTCGAGATAACCTTGTAAATAATTATTCACTCTGAAGATGTTGCAGGATTAGCAACGAAACGTTAGTTTTAATAAAAAATTTGAAATAACTCGTGTCTCCTTTAATATGGGTCTTTTTAAAATTATATGCTGGGCTTTAATATTCCTGACAAGATTACGCTTTCCGCCTTGTTCGTCTATTAATACTTCAGAAACTTGTAAAATATTGTTAATAAAATGATTTAACCGTGCTTTACATGCATGCTTCTCTTCTGTTTTGATGCAAAGACACACATACTTTTGAAAAGGCGCGCATTTTTGCAACGTAAGTACCGCAGCTCCAAGTATAGGCGCTGGTTTACGTGGGCATATGGCACTGTCTCTAAAAGAAACAACATTCGACTCGGTGCAAGTTAAAAGAAAATTTAATCTATGCTCTTACTACAATCAGTATACCGGGCAGCATAATACCTATATGAAACTGCAGTATACGGTGTTTTTCAAAGGGTGCAGAATATATATGTTTGTATAAGGAACATTACATGAAAGCTCGTAAATTACACTATACTGTCAAATACAGTTATTAATCAATAATTATTTTGAGTGTAATGACTCGAGTCATTACAAGCCCAACTACAAAAGTTACCAATACTTAACAATTATTCGCCGCAGGCGAGGTGAATTATTGTTTTAGTATAAATACACATTTTCGTACTTTTAGGAACAACATTTTCTTTAAAATTGTTAATTTTCTCGTCTGTCGCATTGACAACTTGGCTGGCGGCCATTTTTAATAAACGCTGTAGGTGATTATCGAGAATTAATCCGAAGTAGCTCGACCAATCAGCGCACGTGATTTTCTATAATCACCGGTGTATTTATACTAATATGTAATAAGCTTTTTTTAAATAATTGTTCCATGTTCAATCTTAGCGTATTAATTCTTAAAGAAAATCAATCTAATGGTTTTTATGCACCTAAAACACCGTATTTCATATGTGTTTCTTGAAACCAATCTAATGGTTTTTATGCACCTAAAACACCGTATTACATATGTGTTTCTCGAAATCAATCTACTTTATCCGGTACTGAGTGTTCTTATGAAACAAAGCTATTTCTGAAAATGAATAAGAAGAAATTCCATAAGATTTTCCAAAGATCACTTTTGATTTCGGAAAAAATGCGTATCCTTGCCGTGCAGGCAGGGTTTCTTTTTTTATCGATTACGTTACAAGTAGACTGAAGAGAAGGCGTCTTCCGTCTAGAAGCGGATCTCCCAATCCCGATAATCAAGATCCGCCAATTCCACTTGGTTGGAAAGCTCTAGTGCGGTTGGTCTGCTTTCACGATCTTCAATGAAGCAAGAAGCCATCACGTCATGTAACTAGATTTGAGAAGAAAACCTATTTAGTTTCTACATATACACATACACATACACAAGCTTCAACCAGTATCTAACTTAAAAGAATAGTAATAAATCTCTAAATCTATTAATGATCTTCCAAATTGTTTAGATAAATCTGTCCCGGCCATGTATGCCGACGATACAAATATAACTACAAGCGGAGAGACTATTAATGAGTTAGAAGATAAGTTAAATTGCGAATTGAATAAAGTTCACAATTGGCTTCTTGTTAATAAACTAACAGTTAATGTCGGTAAAACGGAATACATGATAATTGGCACACGGCAAAGATTATCACGTAACAACCATGACCCAAAAATTCAAATAGGAGGAATAGATTTAAAACGGGTCTCGGTTACAAAGAGTTTAGGGATTCTAGTTGATGAAAATTTAAACTGGAATCAACAAATAGACAACATCAGCAAAAAAGTTTCAAAGGGAATTGGAATTTTAAGACGCGTGAAACAATATATTTCACGGCAGTCTTTACAGACAATATACCAATCGCTAATTTTACCTCATTTTGATTATTGCTCTATGGTTTGGGGGAATTGCAACCAATCATTAAAAAACAAGTTGCAAAAACTCCAAAACAGAGCTGCTAGAGTAATAACAGGGGACACATATGATGTTCGTTCATATGAAATATTAGCCAACTTAGGATGGAAAACTTTAGAAGAAAGAAGAGAGGAACGAATTACATCCTATGTAAGCAAGGCTTTAAACAATAATTGTCCTCCAAATATTACATCTATGTTCGAAATTTCGAATAATACTAACTATAACCTAAGAAGTAATAACAATATGCTGATGTTGTCTAAACCAAAAACCAATGCTATGAAGAGAAGTTTTGGCTACGCTGCGGCTAAAATCTGGAACAAACTCCCTAGTTTGACAAAGAAAAATGTTTTAGAAAAATGTAATTAGCAGCAACTTGAAAACACCATTATTTTTTGTCACTATTTTTATATCTTAATGTTTTTAGATATTTTGTAAATAATTTGTAATATAATATTTTAATCTTTTAGATTTTATTTGGATTTTTTTTTATTTTTTTTTTTAATATTTATATATAACATTCAAACGCGGCCTAATGAAAAGCAACCATTTTTATTTTTATGCCATTGTATTTCTATTTATTGTATTTATATCTTAAGGTTGATTAGCTACCGTGTATAAAGATTTTTTAAAATAATACAAGAAATGCATGTATATATAGATCACGAAAATGAAATGGCCATCTTCTTGACAGACCTTAGATATTTTTAAGTAATCATTTTGGTCCAAAGATATTCTTTTAATATAGTGAAGATACAGACATTCTCTTTTTCTTATCACTGCACCTTGGGATCAACAACGAGTTTGCGTGTTTCATCATAGGATCCAAACACGAGGAAACATGATGAAAGCACGAGGTCGAAGACCGAGTTTTCGAGTATTGTTTTCGAGTGTTTGGCCTGCCCTAAACGTCGCACAATTAACGAATTTAATTCAGACGAATGTAATTGTTTGAATTTTATTCGACGAAACTGCGACGTATAACTCGATTAAATTCGACACACGAATTAAATTTGTCTCGGCAATTAAATTCGTCTGAGTCAGACGGATAATGCGACGATGATGTCTGCTCGAGTTACACCGAACGAATTATCGTCACGTCGAATTAAATGTTTCTCTTCTGTTTGTGACAATTCGGCGCCATGTTTTCAAGAAGACATTTTCAGGCTCCACGAGTCCAAGTAAAAACAATTAAATTTGACGTTTAACTCGACGTCGCATTTACGTCGCATTACCGACGAAGTTAATTACCCGGGCTACCTATGGTAGAACGAGTCTAGGTTTCGGCTCAGTTTTTTTGGGTGTCGCGATATTGCAATTGTGACGTCACACTTAAATGGTGCTGATTTCAACATGGCGGATTTTCATGCAGGAGCGTGGAGGAGTCATGCGTTTTTTCTCCCCTGACGGCCTTTGGTTGTGTATATATATTTGTAATTATTTAAAAATTGTACATGGCTCACTGGAAGAGCATGTATTAATGAAGTGATACCATGTTTAAATAAAGATTATTGATTGATTGATTGATTGTTCGAAGTGAATTTGTGTTTTAATGATAAATGCGCTCACAGGTCGGCAATCTCGATAACCGTACGCTGAAAATGTGTAGTACTCGATCAAAATTTTATAAACGAAAATTATCGATCAATGTGTTCTCGATCAATTTACATGTGTTATTAATTAAATTGTGCTGAAAAATGTTGCTCAAGTGCAGTAAATCAAAGAACAAAGAAAGTTGATAAAGCCAGTTTGCAAGTGAAAGGTAAACATGCTGTGTTTTACATCTTCATCCGAAGTTGACATTTAACTGAACTGACTTGTGTCTGTAAATGCTGTATGTGGTTTGCTTTAACGTATGTAATTTGCTTTATTTTTACTTGCATTGTTTATTATATTGTGGTGTTAGTGAAGTTATACAAAATAAACACGATCCTATGGTACATGCATTTTAATACTAGTTTTACTATTCATCATCTATTCACAAATTGTGTTTTGAGATCTGGTTGTTTTAGATTTTTTTATCATGCAGTCAAAAGTTCAAATTGTCAATGGGCGTTGTTTGTGATCACTAGTAGTTGTAATGAAGTTAATCAGGTGATTTTAAAGAACGACTGAACAAGGGAATTGTATAATCCCAACCTGAAACTGAATCAATGTTGTGCCCGACCCGGGGGAGGGAGGGCATACCCAGCGGCATTTGACATTTTCAATTTTTTTGTGTCGATAAGCCCCACTGCAGAGCACCACTTGGTAGGTAATCTTTGTCAAATTTTCCCCTGTCTTGAGTTAGAGGACAACATGTTCTTGTTTAGATATATTTTCTTGCATAAAGAAATTATGTGTTCAGTCTGGTTAGCCGACTATAATATACTGTTATTTACTGCCAGAATCAAACTCTTCGACTCTTTTCAATTAAATTTCAGCTACCACAAAAAGTAAAGATTGAAAAGTAAACAAGAGTTCAAACATGTATTATTTGCATGACAAAAAAGTAGCCTCCGTAGCAGGCGTTCTGTTCTGGAGGAGAGCGTACCCGCCTCCCATAATCCCTACCTCTCTCAACCCTTTCCCCCAGAACAGAACGATATATAGCATGAGCAGTGCTGTTTATTTTATATATTACTTTAACTAATTGGTCATCAGTATTCTCTAATCTGCGAAAATTATTTTAGATATTCTTTTTCTTGAGAAGTCAAGAACTTGCACCTTTAGATCACTAATAGTAATATCTTACATCCGATTGGAACAGGACATAAACTCGCTGTTATTAATCGCATTCTATTGTTTTCTAGACTAAGTATCCCGACTTAATATTTTATTACACATGGAATAGGATATAAACTAACACCACCGGAATGCGAGTTTCTAATCTTGTATTACTTCGAGCGGGAAATAAAGTAACACATTTATATATTATATTATATTCTCTTCTATATAGCCTCATATATTATCCCCGAGCTCGGGCGTAGGTAATAATTCTGTGAAACAAGTTTCAGTATCAAAATCACTTGGTGTAAAAATTGACCAGAATATGACCTGGGAAAACCACGTTAATGTGATGTCTAAGAAAATTGCATCTGGGATTAGTGCAATAAAACGCATTAGGTATTTTGTTCCTCGTGAAACACTCCTAACTGTTTACAATGCATTAGTACAACCTCATTTTAACTATTGTAATGTGGTTTGGAGAAACTGTAACAAAGGCCTTTCTCAAATACTTCAAAAACTCCAAAATCGTGCTGCTCGTATAATTACGTTCTCAAGTTACGATACTAGTACAAACGAACTTTTCCATTCGTTGAAATGGAACAAATTAGATCACAAGCGTAAAGTTGAGAAATCAATTTTAATGTACAAAGCTCTGAACGCTCAAACACCAGAATATTTGAGCTCTAGATTTATCAATCGAACGGACATTACGTCTTATAACTTGAGAAATGTAGAAAACAGGCTAGCAGTTCCTCTTCCGCGTACTGACTACTATAAACGAAGTTTCAGTTACAGTGGAGCGGTACTGTGGAATGGCTTACCATCAAACCTAAGACAAGCTCCTTCACTGGCAAACTTTAAGAAACAAATTAGTTCCAACACTTTTCAGAGTTACTAATTCTCATATTGCACGGCGTCTTTGTAAAGCTGGTATTTGTTTCATTTTCTTTTTATATATTTTCTTAGTTAATTGGTATATAACTTTGTAACCTTAATTTATAATTAGCATAGTTTATTCTTGTAATTCCTATTTTCCTGAAAGACCTGCCGTGGGTAAATAAAGTTCTCTTCTCTTCTCTTCTCTTCTCTTCTCTTCTCTTCTCTTCTCTTCTCTTCTCTCTCTTCTCTTCTCTTCTCTTCTCTTCTCTTCCCTTCCCTTCTCTTCTCTTCTCTTCTCTTCTCTTCTCTTCTCTTCTCTTCTCTTCTCTTCTCTTCTCTTCTCTTCTCTTCTCTTCTCTTCTCTTCTCTTCTCTTCTCTTCTCTTCTCTTCTCTCTCTTCTCTTCTCTCTCTTCTCTTCTCTTCTCTTCTCTTCTCTTCTCTTCTCTTCTCTTCTCTTCTCTTCTCTTCTCTTCTCTTCTCTTCTCTTCTCTTCTCTTCTCTTCTCTTCTCTTCTCTTCTCTTCTCTTCTCTTCTCTTCTCTTCTCTAATCTTCTCTTCTCTTCTCTTCCCTTCTCTTCCCTTCTCTTCTCTTCTCTTCTCTTCTCTTCTCTTCTCTTCTCTTCTCTTCTCTTCTCTTCTCTTCTCTTCTCTTCTCTTCTCTTCTCTTATCTAGGGCCGAAGGCCCTGAGCCCGGTGAGGGGGCTAATCTCGTCACGCGCGGAGTCGTTTTACACGCGTGGACAAACGTGATATGCGAACGAATTTCTGTGATCTGAATATTTATTTATTTATTTGTATATATGTGTGGACGGACCATGCGCGGTTAAGATTGTGGGGCACTGGGGACAATATAGTTCTTGACAAAAAGATTTTGAACTAACAACATAATTTATTCTTGACAAAAAGACTTGAGAAAGGAATTTTTGGGAATGGTATATCACTTTTGAAAGAACCGAAACAAATCAACGTCTACGTATAAAGCAAAACAACGTCTTGAGTAGAAGGAAACCCGTCAAACCGAAACTCGCGATCGAAAGGAGGAGAAAGCAAGAGTGAAACTTGAAAACTAACGAAGAAATAAAGGCCGGCAAAACGGTTTAAGTTTACGATAAAAATATAGAGCCGACCGCTCTCAGTAATCACGAACATTTAGTAGTAAAACTGTTCGAATTTCCGTATGTATATCCTGTCACTGTTAATTTTGTTTTCTCTTTTGTGTGTCCCTAAAGTATTTTTAAACTTATCCATTGCATGTTAGTTTGCTTGCCTGTTGTATTTTTTATCTGTGGCTGCCGTCTTAATATATTTTTTCAAATAGTTTTCTTATTGTAAAACCACTTGCGACTAACGTAGCTTGTCCATAAAAACCGGAAAAGGAGCAATTTTTCTTTTGTAAAACATACAAATGCTGTTGAAATATTTATTAACATGTAGGTGGGAACAATTTCAGCACATTGAAATGTCATAAATGAATATTGCTGTGACAGCCTGCCAGGTAGTTGTTTGATAGTTTTCAACCAATTTAGTGCCTTTGAAAAATGTTTTCAGATGCTGTAGTGATGTTTTTTGTAAACATGGAAAGAAAGAATTGTAAAATATAACCCTAATATTTTGACAAAATTTTTCCGCCTGCCTCGGTAGCCTGGTGGTTAACATAGTCGGCTTACACGGTCGAGTTCAAACCGTGGATGCGACTTGCAATTTTCTTCATCTCAATATTTTTCACGAAATATCATCCTTCAATTTTTCTTTGTTCCTCGTTACCTTTTTCTTCAAAAAATAGAGTTATTAAAACTGCAGGTTTTTTATTTCAAATATTCTACTAGAATTAAAACTATAGTTTGATCAACAGGAGTGCCTATTTCCAGGCCCCCAATAAAAAAAGAGCGCAAGTGTTTCTAATCAGAAGAAATATCACGGGTATTTATCAAAATTCATGCAAAAGCGGGCGAGGGGTTCTTGCGTTCATGTATTTCTAGTATTCTAGGGAAGGTGAACTGAAATATTTTACTTGAGTAGGATATACAACTGTGGGTTACCATGCAGTAGTACCGTCGTACGCCTAGATCGTCAACAGTTGTTCAGTTTTTATTGGTTTGAACTTAAGCAGAAAATAGTATCACATCTTCTAGTTTTTGGTGTTGAAGACTATATGAAATATCACATGTAATTTTTTAATATTTTTTAATTCATTCGAGACGTCAATAATACTACACCTTTCGATAACTAATACTGTATCCGACATTGACAAAACTGAAACTACACTTTTTCTTCTATGTATTACAACAATAAAAAATAACGTTTCGAAATGTAATAATATTCAATGCTCACCTCTGGAAGCTCGGCCGATTCAAAACAGGTGTCAAGCAGCATCTTTAAAATGTATCCAAAAGCTTCCACATCGGTTGAGAGTTCTTCAACATTAGGCTGGTTCTCGCTGACCTGTTCTTTATCGCCATTCTCATCGGATGATGTGACAAACTTTGCGGAGTAAAATCCTCCAAGAATAGCTGTGATCTGCGAAGTCTAGAAAAACAAAACAGTTTTGTTTAATATATAATCCAAACTTTCAATTCGGTTTCATGGATACTCAAGAAAAACTAGCATATTTTAGCTATTTCAAAGATTATCTTTGTAGCACTCGCGCTGCACTAGTATCGCAAGGTCGCTAGTTTGATTCTTGGCTGGAACGCCTTGATGTTGCATTTTTGCAACTGCTCTTGGTTAATTCTTAAGATGTGCATATTCTCACACACGAGGTTCTTTTTAAAAATCCATGAGAAAATGTATTTTAATAGAGTAAAATGCCAACTGTTACTTATAATATAATGATAATCACACAGTTACAATTACAACTATGACAAAAACTAAAATATGAAGAACAGACTAAACAACGATTGAGAAATAAATTAACCTAGAAAGGGAAAAATCTCCATGCACAAATAAATTATTATAAACTTTTGACGAACGACAAATAATATATTATCTATGCATGAATAATTCATGAGGAAAATTCAAAAGAAATTAAGGTTTGATATCAGTGTCTTAAATGTGTTACAGAACTGCTTAATAAAACATCAGTTCTGTATCACATTTACAGACACTGATCATATCAGTTCTGTAGCAAGTGTACAGACACTTCGCATTCAACTATCTTGAGTGAGGTACGCTGGTAGCGTCCTCATACAAGATGAAGATGCACACATTTCTTGAAAAACAGCCTTTGTTGAATAACAAATAATGATCAGAACGGCTATTTATGGCACGTCACTTAGAATATAAAATGTGCGACTAATACTAAATCAAAGCGCATGCTCACATCAAAATTTAATAATCGTAGCCTATTAAACCTTACCTCGAAGGTTTATCAGCTGTTAACATGATGTATATTTCGCTAACTTAATAGACGTTTCAGAAGTAATTTACAGAATTCGTGTCCGTTTTGTATCGGGGGATACAGGCACTCGGGTTCGCCTCGTGTCTGAATACCCCAATACAGAACGGCCACTCATTCTGTAAATAGTGCATATATATATATATATAGAGAGAGAGAGAGAGAGAGAGAGAGAGAGAGAGAGAGAGAGAGAGAGAGAGAGAGAGAGAGAGAGAGAGAGAGAGAGAGAGAGAGAGAGAGAGAGAGAGAGAGAGAGAGAGAGAGAGAGAGAGCCAACCAGATTAAAGCAAGGATAATAGATAAGATCGAAAAGAAGGTGATCGTGATTAAAATGAGCTGTCCATGGATAGAAAATCGTCAGCTGAAAGATGAGGAAAAGACCCAGAAGTATGGACCGCTACGATGGGAGTTGAAGAGGCAATTTCCGGGATGCCAAATAATCCAACACAACATCACTATAGACGTACTTGGAGGGTACTCTAAGGAAGTTGATAAGAGAGTAAAGACGCTGATTGGTGTAAGAAGTGGAGAGACCCTAAGGCGCATGCAGAAAGCAGTACTCTGCAACAGTTTGAACATAGCACGTTCTTTTAAGGTTCTAGTGGAATAGTACATTAATGTTTAGATAGTTAATTTGTCGTTTTTTTGTATTTTCATTTTTTAACTAACTTTTAGAATTTGTAATTTAATATTTAACGCAACCATTGGCTACGTTCGCGCCCAACTGATGTTTTTGATTTACTGAGTACTCAGAAGTTGTACACTAATAATAATAATAATAATAATAATAATAATAATAATAATAATAATAATAATAATAATAATAATAATAATGATAATAATGGAAACTTTACTAATTATTTTTTTTTCTAAACAAACAATTGTAAATCTCACTCGTTGAGGTAATTTACAATCGACTACTTGAATCACAACTAAGCCAGGGGCGGATTTAGCGTTAGTCAAATAAGTCATACGACTAAGGTAAAAAAATCCTCCAGAAAAAATAATTATCGTATCGTTCTTCCCTCTGTCTCGAGATCGCCGAGATAATCGACTCGAATCGATTAGGTGAGACCGCCGACCGGCATGTTAAGCCGCGACGCGCGGTTTACTTTGTTCTTTCTCGACGGATTTGAGGCTATTGTATCAGCCGCTGTGATTGGTTAAATTTATAAATTAGCCTTTATAGCGATCTGTGATTGGTTTGCCGTATGTTCGCCGGATTTCTTTGTCTTTCTCGACGGATTTAGACCCCTTGTATCACCCTTTCTGATTGGCCTAATTTTTCAATAGCTCTTTATGAAGAGCACGGATTGGTTTAGCGGCGTTTTACTTTGTAGTTCTCGACTGATTTGTGGACTGATCAGTGGCGATTCTGACTACCTTGCGCTAGTCTGGTCGTATATTTATTACAAGGCACAAGCGGATTCTTTCGTTTCGAACATGGCTTTGCCTAATACAAACGTAATAGATCTTGATGTATTCGCTTTGACGGGCAACGGCGAGATTGTATTGCGAGAGATTTGTAAAACGGGAAGTTTAATACCGTCGACTCGAGGGAAAGATTGGCAAGACGCTTCAAAGGAATTTTGGCACTGAGATATACGTGGTAATATACGCCAACAATGACAAGAAGAAACCTCGTGCTGCTCTCAAGTAAGCAGATTTTTCTCCCTTAATTATTTTCTAGTTATGCATAAATATTAAATACGACAATAACAACCTTCGCCACGATTGAGACCACATGGCATGTCTTCAAATGAAAGGTGACCTTTATTACTGTTAGAATCTTATTTATTAATATATTTCTAGCTGTCCTTTCTTTCCTAATCTTAATATCTACGTGTTTGTAGCGCAAGTAGCTCAAATTCATTCAGGGTTTTCCCTTCTAATTCTTGTATTTGTTAATGGTTTGAAAACTTAATGGAAACATGCCATCACCCTAATTATATTAATATGCTTTTGAGAATAGCTTTGTAGCAAAGAGTAGCAAAGAATTGAAATACAAGCTAAAGGATTTTGTCAAGATTGGATAATGTAGACTACTTCATAAATTAATAAAATAGATAGTGGGGTCTGGCAATCATAATCATGTTATTTTTTGTGAGAGGCCATAGTTAGGGCCTGTTTGGTTTTCAAGGTAGGGTTACCCCTACCCTGGGTCAAAGTTATCACCCTGCTGCTTGTGTCAACTCCATTAGATGTGGTTACCAAGCACTAATGACAAGAAGCCTGGTACAAGTAAAAAGTTGTCTGGGGTAGGTGAGTTTAATAACCCTACCATGCAGCTACTAGGGTAACCCTAGTGTGGTGATAGGGCTATTCTAGCACCTGGGTTACCCTAGTGTCCTTGTAAATACAACAAGCAAAAAAAACCAGTAAATGTATGAGAGCTACATGTAGGGTAACCAGCATGCTAGAGTAACCCAGTCGTGGCTAGGGTAATCCTACCTCCTTGTAAACAAGCCCTTAGTATAGACACTGAGTCAGGCGTACAATGTTTTTTAATTTAACATAGTATTTAAATGTTTTAGGTCTGAGGCATGTGGGAATTGCCTATACGGCTCTGTTTTGAGCTCCTGTATAGAGTGAAATGGTCTAACCTGCAGTATGGTTATCAGTTACATATAAAATATTTGAAGCCATGAATCAGACTTATTAAATATTTGAAGTAGATGTATTTATTATATCTGTTGTTTATTTCTTGGTTAAAATAATTAAATCTGCTATTTAAATTACTGTAACATAAATTGTAAAATTATTTCTCAAATGAAATATAAAAATGAAACAATTTCCATTTGGACAAAATAATTTTTGGACATGGTCCTTAGAAAATGCAAATTTTCCTCACTGTAATGCCCTCAGAATGCAAAAAAAGCATTTCAGACCCAAAATTTAAACATTTTCTGGGGAGCATGACCCCCCCCCCCCCCTGCCCACTCCCCCTAGAATCCAAATAGTTTGGACTAAGGTGACAAAAATCCTAGATCCGCCCCTGTAAGCTACTTAAAAACTTAAAAGTTCAGTAAGTCAGGATTCGTCCATTCCTTATTTCTACAGCAAAAAATATAATACGTTGTTCGGATGGCAATAGATATCATTTTTCTGACACAATAATTTTGATGCTTCACATCAACTCCCACATCGTTTAACATTGCTATAAAGGAGGTACACTCTTTTGCGAAAACACCGAGTGAATTAATCGAGAGATTGACAAATTTAGCAGTGCTAAAGTGTTCACTTTGTTGTCTAACCATTTCTTCATATTTGGCTTTTTTGCGCTCTACGTTGTTTTGAAGATTGGATTCAAATCCCACGGTAAGTTCGACTATATATAGACATCCCTTTGAAGTAGATAGGAGTAAATCTGGACGATATTTGTCACCAGTTATTATTAAGGGGCTTTTGAATTCAGGAAGATCAACAAAAAGGTTGGAGCAATTGGCAGTTTGTAGGGTCTTGGCAAGAAAGTTGAGAATGGAGTCGTGTCTCCACGTAAAACGTTCAAGGTATATGATTGACATCCGGCAACCACGTGTAGGAGAGTTTCTGGGCGTAAGCAAAAGGAACAGTCAGAACGTGATGGTATACCCCATCTGGAAAGGTTTTTGCGGGTAGGAAGAGAGTTATTGATATAACGCATAGTAAAATAATAGATGTTTTTTGGTAGTTTAGATTGAGAAGCAGACCAGAATTTGTTTAGCTTTGGTAAGGAGAATTTCGTAACATTAGAGAAAAATGAGCCTTGACAGGTCAAGTGGTTTTGAAGTTTATCCTCTTGTCCAGAACGGAAATCTTTGATAACTTCCTTGGTAGAGTTGTAAATATCATACTGAATGTTAGTGCTGTTATTAGTTGATTTCCAAAGCTCTTTTATTGATTGATTGGGAGTTGTTTTTTAAGGCATTTCGAAGAACTGTTTGACATTGAGTGAATTTGATAGATGGTGGGAAAATACTTAGACCAAATTTGTTACGGGTTAGAAAGATGTTACTCAATGTTCCAGATACTGGTATTTCCAGCCATTTACGGATGTATTTGTTTACAACGGAATCAATATTTTCAGAGACCCAAGTTTGGAACAAGGTAGCAACAGTAAAATGCCAGGATATTTTAGATAAGACGTAGCGACTGTAAAGAAAAAGTTTATTTTTCGGATGTAGTGGTTTAAGGTCAATATCAGACGTCAGTTCTGTGATGAGGGAGGTCAGCTCAGACTTGTGTTCTTGGTTGGACATATCAAAATCAAAGTATCTTCCTAAATATCGGAAAGATTCTCCAATTTTAGTAGTTGGGATAAGGTCAATGTTAATTAAGAGTTTAGGTAAATATTGGACTGATTTGGTTAAAGCTTTCTTGATACCAAATGTGCTACATTTGTCAACCCGGATAATCATACTGGACCATTGGCACCTGATACAGAAACGATTTAGAAGATGCTGGTTTTCTGATTCTTGGCCACTAATGACCGCGGCATCATCAGCAAACTGGAACCAGTGGATCGGGTTTAGAAATTGGAAGGAGAAACCAAATTGACGGTACTTATCGGCCTTTATGTGTTGAAAGAAAGTGTTGAAGCACATATTAAATAGTAGAGGACTAAGACAATCACCTTGCAGTACATCACGGCCAACAGATACAAAAGGAGTACGAAATTTAGATGTTATTATTGAAGTCTTAAAATCCGTGTATAAACTTTTTATAACAGTTTTGATGTGATTAGGAATGTGATGATAATCAAGGATGGACTGCATTAAATTATGATGAACTTCACCAAAGGCATTCTTGAGGTCAAGTAGAGTGATGACAAGAGAACGTTGTTTTATCCTAGCTTTGTTGATAATATTGGTCATCTGAGCTGTGTGTTCTAAAGTGCCAGACAGATTAGGTGTGAAGCCTTTCTGTATATTATGTTCAATAAAGTTATTAGTAACGAGGAAGGAGAATATTGAATTGCGAAGACATGATGTAAATACTTTTAATGGTATTGTTTCCAGAGTGATGGGACGAAAATTTGAGGGGTCATCTGTGTTGCCTTTCTTATGAATAAGTATAGTGCACGCTCTTTTCCATTCAGCCGGTATAGTTCCAGACAACCAAACACTACGTATTATTTCTGTTAGGTAAGTTCTTAAAAAAGGGCATCGCTTAAAACATATGATAGTGAGTTGATCAAATAAGAGTTGATAATAATAATAATAATAATAATAATAATAATAATAATAATAATAATAATAATAATAATAATAATAATAATAATAATAATAATAATAATAATAATAATAATAATAATAATAACAACAACATTAACAATAATAATATCAATAATAATGATAATAATAATAATAATAATAATAATAATAATAATAATAATAATAATAATAATGTAAACTTTATTTATTGATCATTAAACGTAGAAATTACAATGATAAACCTCGCTTTTACAGGTAGTTTACCACTGACTATTTGAACTGATGCTACATGAGAATAAAAATCTTGGAATGTCATTAGTTTCGGGTTATTCAATTCTTTGTCACGTCGACAAAATACATAATACGAGGTTCTTATTGATATGTTGATGATTTTCTTTACGATATACTTTCTACAGGGAGTGTCGAATTTAAAGTCTTTCAATGAAATCCATTGATGACTGTCCGAAAATTCCAAGTGCACTCAGAGATAGATTTATGAACTTAACCTTTTCATAGTTTCTTTGTTTTTCGTTAACTAAATCGAGATATTTGTGTTTCTTACGGGTGGCGTTGCGGTGAAGATTGGACTCAAATCCGACGGTGAGTTCAAGGATGTAAAGATATTTGTTTTCAATGGTTAAAACAAGGTCAGGACGAAACTCATCTCCCGTGAGAACTGAGGGGCTGTTGAAGCCAGGGAGGTCAACATAAAGAGTGGAATGTTGTCCGGATTGAAGTGTGTATGCAATGAAATTAAGAACGGAGTCATGACGCCATGTGAATCGGCCTTCTTCCAGGTACGTTTTGCATCCAGCGACAACGTGGAGTAAGGTTTCAGGTGTCGAGCAGAAAAAGCAATCAGATGTTGAAGAGATTCCCCATTTCGATAAATTTTTGCGTGTCGGGAGTGTGTTGTTGATGTTTCGAATGGTGAAGTTGAAGATGTTCTTGGGGAGGTTGCGTTGGACGGAAGACCATATGGAGTTGAACGTGGATGTAGAATGTTCAATGATATTTGAAAAGAAAAAACCTTGTGAAATGAGGTGATTTTGAAGCCTGTCTTCGTGTTCTTTTCTAACGGCTTTCAAAACATGTTTAGTGTTTTTGTATGTGTCGTATTGCACATTTTTGTTGTTGCTCGTGTCCTTCCATAGATTTCTGATATCTTCATTTGGCGAAGATTTTAGAGCGCATCGAGAGACGGTTTGACATTGGATAAATTTGGTTGAGGGAAGAATGATGTTTAAACCTAATTTATTATGAGGGAGCAGAATGTTGCTGAGTGTTCCAGAAATAGGCAGTTCAAGCCATTTTCGGATATATTTTGACGCGGTATTGTCTAGTTGTTCGCAGACCCAGGTTTTCGATATATCAGAAACAGTGAAGTGCCAGGAAATCTTCGAAAGTAAATAGCGATTGTACAAAATAATTTTGTTTTTGGGGTGTAAAGGTAAGATATCAATTTCGTTCATCATGTTGTTAATCATGTCATAAAGTTCTAATTTGTGTTCTTCATTAGACATATTGAAATCAAAATAGCGACCTAAGTAACTGAAAGATTTACCATTTTCGACACGCGGTACAAGATTGTGATTGACGAAGAGCTTTGGTAGATATTGGACAGATTTTGTTGATTCCTTTTTTATACCAAATGTTGAACATAATAATAATAATAATAATAATAATAATAATAATAATAATAATAATAATAATAATAATAATAGTGATAATGATAATAATAATAATAACAATAATAATAATAATAATAATAATAATAATAATAATAATAATAATAATAATAATAATAATAATAATAATAATAATAATAAGTTTTTATTTAATAAAATACATATGAAACCTTACAAATAAATAAAAATTATATAATTATGTTTACAATTAATTGTTAAAAGCTAATGGTTTAATGCTAATGCTATATTCTGAAATCTTCTATAATGCTAATTTGTAACTAAAACATAAGCTATTTACAAAACTGTTTTAATAACGTTTGGTCTTTATTTGAGGAAGTTGACTAGTTCTGTATCTAAGCCTGAGCGAAGAATCTTTAACTTTCGGAAGAAGTGGATACAGTAGGTAGTTACCATCTCTCTTAATTTTGGTAACAATTTTTTATCGTATTTCATAAATAGCGTTTAGATTAGTTTCACTTGTCCCATGGACTACAAGACCAGACCAGACCATGACGCTCTCCTTGAGTTTTGTGTGGTGGAGTTAAATTTGCCCATATTCAAAGCTAATTATTATTTAATATTGTATATTCGCATAGTGCATGCAAGAAAACTAGAATATTCCTAGTGACTTGAATAGATTTTTAAGAAGTGGGGAAAAGAAGTGAAGCGTGTTAAACAAACCAAATATATGAGGAGTGGATGAACCGTAAAAAGATTGTAATGCTGTAAGCACAGTCGGGCTGAACATTTTTTCATGTATATTATTAATAAGTAATAGCATATGGAGTTCGTGCAATTTGCACAACTACTTTTATAGTCTTTGAAAAACTCACTCATGCATGATTTTTTATTTTTTTACGAAAGCTTCTATTTCTTGTACACTTGACAAAAAACGAAACAACACCTTACCTGCGTGTTGTCTGCAATCAAGATATTCTGAGGAAGGAGCGCATTATGAACGATCTGCTTTGAAGAAAGGTAGCTGATAGCTCCTATTAGATCTTTTGCAATCGTGAACACCATGTTTCCAGTGACGTTGGACTCGTTTTCACCAAGAAAGCCTTCAAGCGTTTGCTTTGAGGGAAGTTTGTAAACTATCAGACTTCAAAATGCAATAAAAACAAAATATTAAATAAATAAACTTATAATCTCTCTAACAGAATGCCATGACATATTTTTCCTAACGGCTTTTCGCCAGATGTTTCTATCCACGGTTTTCTAACTTCTTTTTTTTTAACTCCAACAATGGACAATCAAATTTAAATATTTGTTCTAGAAACTTGTAAAACTTATGCTAAGAGAGTTATATATTTAACTCTAGCACAAAATATAGACATACCAGTCATCAAATTCTAACTCTTCTTTGGATGTTCCTGGCGACTCTGGATTCCTTACACAACTTGTCTTATCAGCTAAAAAGAACGGAATTAAACAACTTAGTATGTTAAACGTTTTGGACCCAAAAAAAGAAATAAAGCCAATTTTCGGCAATATAACGAAAAAGCCCCACCATTTTACCTTTGGCACTCCACAAGAAAGTCAAGACGTTGCCATGTCCACCATCTGAGCATAACGAGAATAGAATACTTGTTGTGTTTTTCAAAACGTTCTCGTCATCATTTTTATAAACGTGAACGAGACGCAATTCTTCGTCTCCATTGACTTCTTCTAGTGCAACAAATGACTTCTAAAAACAAAAACAATTTATATAATGTCAAACAACCTTTTTCCTTCTAGCCTCCTTCCTTCCTTCCTTCCTTCCTTCCTTCCTTCCTTCCTTCCTTCCTTCCTTCGTTCCTTCCTTCCTTCCTTCCTTCCTTCCTTCCTTCCTTCCGTACTTCGTTCCTTCCTTCGTTCCTTCCTTCCTTCTTTCCTTTTTTGTCTGACAATTTCTCACTTCTCTTGCATCTGCCTTCTTCTCTATCTCTACACCTTCCTACTAAACTATTGTTTTACCTTGATTTTTTCTTCGGAACCAAACAGTTCATCGCTTTCAAGCAGTCTTATACAATATTTCTTGGGTAAAGTTGTTAAAACAAGGTCTTCTTCCATGCCTGGGCTGAATGCTTTATTCATAATTTCGATCTTGCAATGACGTTGGTGCAAAGCTCGTGGTGTTCCTGTTATGTCAGTAAAGTAAAAATTAGTATGAAGTCTATGTCGGCCATTTTTGGGGTTGATAAACCATGCCAAGTTTCCAGTATATTAATGGTACAAAGCCATCTTACTACAATAACAAGCTCCTTACAATTAAATTTTTGACTGTGCACAGATATTTTTACTAGCTCACCTGTTTTGGACGAAAGTTGGCTAACTTTGTCAGTTTAATCGTTCACAAAGCTTTGATTCAAATTTGGCTCTTGTGTTCGTCCTTTTCTCGTTCTTCTAACATATCTTTTTCTTTGACTATTGCTACAGATATTTTCTACCAAAATGGCCTAACGTCATGACGACCAAATTGAAAAAGTATGGGGTTTTCCACCGAAATAACCGTACGCACTCTGATCAAAATCACTATTTACTTGATCTACGCAGCACAAATCCAGAAAAGAATATCAAAGTACACGGAAATAAAAGGATTATTACCTTGCGCTGGAATTAACATCAAATTTCAAATTTCGTATCATATGAAATTAATAGTAGTTAAATTTAATTCTCAAAGTCATTAATAATTAATAAGCTAATTAGTCAATCAGAGAAACATATTTGGTCATGTGTACGAGTTTTGAAACTTGGTAAAGGTTGCGCAAACTGAATTTATCATTAAGAAACCAGATAATAAACGGCATAAACAGAGAACCGTTTATTACTACATTTCTTAATTATAAATTTAATATGAAACCATTGTCTAATCCAATACGCACCAATATCACCAAGTCCCTCTACTATAATTGACGATTGAGAAGCTATTTCATAAACTCGTGTATCGTGTTTTACCAGGGGTTGCAAACACTCGAGAACCAAAAAAAATCATTCGGCCTATTACCTCGTAATGTTCAATGTTCTCTCGTGTTTGTAAAACATTCGAAAACAATAAAAATTACTCGGCTTGCAGCCTCGTGATTTTCATTATTCCCGCATGTTTTACAAAACTCGAGAACAATGAAAATTACTCGGTTAACGGCCTCGTGATTTTCATTGTCCTCTCGTGTTTGTAACCACTGGTAAAAAACACTCCCACTCGTTTATGGAATATTACTTATCAAATCATTCATAATTCATAAGGAACATTCAAAAGAAATGAATGTTTAATCAATATTTGTAAGTGATAGTTAAAACATTGATTAATAAAACATCAATGTTTTATCATAGTTATAAAACACTAGTGGCTCAAATTTAGCTTTTTCTGACTTAAAATAATCTTATCTAACCTTTCCCACGACTCTTAAACAAAGTGTACATCTACAATTTGATAAGTAAGATCCGCCGCTCATATGTTAATTACTACTTAACTACTTATTTCTATATAGCTAAATAAAAACGTCTTACTTAAACGAATATAGCTTTTACCTTGCGGATTTCCCGGCTGAGTTGGCGCAGCAGGTGTTGAAAACGGCCACAATGTTGCAATCTTGTCGCGTACCAGTGGAGTCGAGAACGTGTAGAGAAATGGGTTGATCGAACTGTTTATTGGCAGCACAAATACCGCAATCCAGGCATAGACTTGCTTCTTCGGGTCGTAAAAGTCTCCAGTTAAGCATAAGATGCTTATTACGATGACAGGAAACCAGCAGAAAAAATCAGTAAGGATTATAAACATCATTCTCTTGGCGATTGTTGACTCTTTGTTCGTTCGTGTCGACCTCGCAGCTCTCGCTGATTTGACAACTGTTCGATACATGATGACGTAAGCCACAAGCATGTAAACGAATGAGATACCGTTGAGAAAGATGAAAATAACAACAGAGTATTCCCAACCAGCTAGTCTCTTGACCGACAGTTGAAGTGGAAGACAGACCCCAGAACGACCAAACATATTCACCTTCTGCTCATTGTCGTAGAAGTAGTCATTGTTTAGCAAAGGAGCAACAGAAATAGCCGAGCCCAAAAGCCATACAAAGATCATAATTATGACTGCTTTTTTGATGGAAATGCGTTGAAAACGGAATGGAAAGACAATGCAAACAACGCGATCGAGTGTAACCATGCACAATGTCAAGACAGACACTTCACTAGATAGTATTGAAAGAACACCAGCAAAGTTACAAAGACTACTTCCTCGCCAAGAAACATCGTGTTTAAAGTAAACACCTTGCCATACAGTATCCTTGTAAGCTATTATCAACATGTAAACCCCCATTAAGAAATCGGCCACCGCAAGATTGGTTAAAAGAAATGAGTTCACTTGGCTTTTATCCTTTCCAATTACCCTCCACAAAACTACACCCACGTTTCCTGCACAAGCCATCACCCCAAGGACCCAAATAAAGTACTTAAGAAATGTGTTTTTAAGCAATTCGTCACAACTTGATAAGCCGCTGCCTTGAAGCGATGTACAAGAAACACCTGGAACTGCTTTCTCGGCGTAACAACACAAAGTGAAGTGGTCGACTTTCCTATAAAATGCATTGAATAAAAAAATAATAGTATCAGGATAGCACAACAAAAACGGATAATCCTGGAGTTAAGCCTAGCTATCATATCTAGATTTAGACTTGTGAAAAGAAAGTTGGTCATTTATTCTTTAAAAGAAGACATTTCATCACCACGACAACAGCAGGGAATTTTGTCTGCGCTGTTAAAAAATATCGCGGGCTCATAGTGTTTCGTGATCGTCTGTGGCGAAATTTTGAAAATCTGGAGAAGGTATGACGATCAAGATGTCTTCAAGATTTAATTACTAACAATCTGTCCGTCAACCAGAGTGTTAAACTATCTTGTCCAATTAGTGGAGACACTGACGTTCTTCTGATAGGTGAAAGAAGACATTTTAGCCAGGAAGGTGTATAAATATCGAAGACGAATTGATGGTACGAAGAAGCCGCATTGGAGTCAAATTGACAGCGAATGTTTGATCGACTATAAACTCAAAATTTGCCTTCTTCCCCAAATTTAAATTCTGGTTTTCTTTTATTCTATTACTGCTTTTGATATCGGAGAGGTATTTCGTAATGGGAAAATTGTATAAAGTGGGTAAATTATGTATTTATTCCTTTCATCCGACTACTTGTTTACTAGTTAGTGCGGTCTTTAAAACCTACTCAGATTCTGTCTTATGTCGAGCAAGACCTCTTAACTGCCACAATGTTGTGCTAAGTTTACGTATAATTCGGTTTGTACATAGAAATATATAATCAGTTTTTTTGTCTCACTCAGAGCTTACAATAAAATTTGACATGCCTACGCTACTAATTTCATTGCGGCGACGACATGCAAATATTGTCAATTTCTGCAAAATCTGCCCTATTGCTCCAAAATGATTTTACGATTGTCAGTCTTTAGTTGATTTTCTTAAATTTTAACGACACTTTTTTGTTTTAAAAATTGTAGAAATGGGGCTTTGAGCTCAATTAAACTGCATGCATTTGAAGCCACATGCATGCATGTTGACCACAACGTACTCATCCCGTTGTCACCAAATTTAATATCGTTCGATTCACTAAAATATCTTTCTTTTTCTTCACGTTGTGGGAGGCTGCTTCTGACTGTTTTCAGTGTCCTTTCACAAGCCGTTTGCCAAACTATACACCTTTTTCTGGGGGAAATAAGGGTTGTGGCGGGAAAAATTTACCGCGACTATTTCGCAATCTCCACGAGCGCATGCGCGGACAAAATTCTCTGCTGTTTACCACGACCGAAACTTCTGGTCGATATTTCTCTGTTAACGTGCAAGATCTCATGACAGCGTCAAAGCCCCTATTTTTTTCTAACTTGTCCTCATCAGACCTTCTTGTCTGATCAGACTTTAGTATCTTATTCCGGCAAACCCTAGACGTCACGATTTTTTCAACAACAGGAGAACCCTGCAAGTAAAAAGGGGGAAAAACATGCGTTTCAAGGCCGTCGGAAATCTTGACCTCGTGTAATGTCTACAAAGCGAAATCACCATTTTACTTAACATTGTACCGAAGCTCCAGTAGCGGCGAAACAAAAGTACATCCCTAGATCAATTTATTCGAAGAGAGGAGGTACAATTGTCTGTTTCGTGCTATTTCCACTACGCATTATGCATCCGATTTTCAAGTATTATGTGTTTTACTCTGGATAACGCTAGACGATTTTACTCGTCGCAGAGAAATCCCACCAACGGAAAACTGTTAATCATTAAATTATTAAATTGGCAAGATTGAGTTGTCCTAGGATGTATGTCGCCGAAGGAGTTCAATTTGACAACGAGATGAAAAGAAAAATCAATACTTACAATTCTTTTAATGATTTAAGTGGACTAAATAGACCTTCAGGAATTCTGTCAAAGTGGTTTTTTGATAGGTCGCTAAAAAGATTACACAAAAGCAAATATTTTAGTAACAAAATATATATATTGGTTATTGATAATAAATGTATTGATTTTGATGGTAAAAATGCAGTACAAGCGCCTAACATATTTTTCCCAACCGGCATGTCATAGACACCTTAAATTCTTGCGGAACGTTTTTGGAACATCAAATGTAAATCGTCTTCAAACAATTTTAGACAGGACTGTCTATAAACACGGAATTGAAAATTATAGAAAAAAGCATTTTAGTAGCATTGCAACATGGTAAAAATGAACAATTCAACAATATAGCACCCGTTTCAGCACCCCCTAACTGGCCCACCTTCAAGGAGCTGGAATTACGTGTGCAAAATATCTGCAGAGTTCCATTCCGTACTAGATCTACCGAAGAATTTTGGATCACTTGGATATTACGTGACATTCCCGTACCCGACAAATTCTTTGGGGTTTATTTGTCTATTATTTTAGATTCAAAATTTTCAAATAGTCCTGGCCAAAAGTGATCAAATTAAGTTGCAAAACGCCAAGAATAGCAAAGCTTTCCAACAATTTTAACTAGATTGGTAGATGTACCATACCTGGACTAACAAGTCGCGCACTGCAACCATATTCTTGTCGTAACAATAACAATTCAAGAGACTCAACTACTATCTTCATACTTATCATTAAACAGGCATAGTATTATATTATTAATAGCATCTACTACGTCTACTTATAAAAGTAAACGTGCATGGTAGACGCTATTAATATAATTTTGTAAAACGCTTTTTTCCTGTCCAAGAACTAAAAAGGATATGCATTAGACTGAAAGCCAGCCGCGGATCTCATCTCGTTCTCATTCACTGAGGAGGCGTCTGAATTCAATAGGTGATAATGCCGTCCAGTGACGTCACTACCAAGAAACCTGGTAGGGAAATCTGATTGGTTGACATGTTTCTAATTTGGGATAATTATAGAATTATAGAATAATAAACAATCTGAATTCCTTCCATCTTGTCAATTATACGGCGGTTGGTTTTCACACTACATAATACTCTCAACTTGGTAGCTATTTAATGCAGGGCTGTGATATTTTGGACTCCGATGCATATGGACTTTCATGTTGACGAGTTTTGAATGGTTCCGAGGGGAAAAGCAGAGAGTACGGTATATCAAGTGGCATGGCATATTGCGCGCGACATCTTGTTGCAGTTGTGGAACAAGATGACTAGTATTCAATTTCAGAACTACTCATTGTTAAAATATATTGTGTAGGTATGTTATTAGATTTTGAATAAGCTTTCATTCCATGTATAGTTCAAGTTTCTCCGTTATGTGAAACTTGTTAAAATGTCAAAAATGTGCGAACCATTGTTTGAAATAATATTTACAAATAGACAGGAAAATTAGGAAATTGACTTCTCACAAGTGTTAATACGGAATTTTAGATGGTTCGCAAATTTTTGATATTTAAACAAGTTTCACATAACGGAGAAACATGAACTATACATGGAATGAAAGCTTATTCAACATCTAATAACATGCATACCTACACAATATATTTTAACAATGAGTAGTTCTGAAATTTAATACTAGCCATCTTGTTCCACAACTGCAACAAGATGCCGCGCGCAATATACCATGCCACTTGATATACGGTACTCACTGCTTTTCAACTCGGAACCATTCAAACTCGTCAACATGAAAGTCCATATGCATCGGAGTCCAAAATATCACAGCCCTGCATTAAATAGCTACCAAGTTGAGAGTATTCTGTAGTCTGAAAACCAGCCGCCGTATATTTGACAAGAAGGAAGGAATTCAGATTGTTTATTATTCTAAAATTATATAATTATCCCAAATTAGAAACATGTCAACCAATCAGATTTCACTACCAGGTTTCTTGGTAGTGACGTCACTGGATGGCATTATCGCCTATTTAATTCAGACGCCTCTCTCAGCGAATGAGAACGAGATGAGATGGGCGGCTGGCTTTCAGTCTAGATATGCATGTCACAAAACATAAAAACAACTATTGCACATATCGAAACAAGTCTTTTCAGTTAGCATAGATATTTCGTATCTTATTTTTGGGTTAAAAATGGTTCACCGTGCACAAAGAAAAAAGGAAACAGAATCTTGAACTATAATTTCCCTTGCAATTTTATAACGGAATTAATTTGCGCAACATTGAGTACCCGCCACTCAACTTTTATTGCATACCAAGCTGTCCATAGTAGAAATGGGATAAGCTAATAAACTCTAAACTACTATCTTTTCTAAACAATTCTATCTGTTGCTTGTGAATAAAATATCGCGAATACGTACAGATGAGTGACTTGAGGCTTTGTAATTCAATTCAGATAATTATCTTTGGACGGTAATTTGTTTGTAATTGTGAAATTTGGCTATTCATTAAATACATGACCCAATAGTCAATTAAATTATAACTTTTAAAAAAAGTCGATTACGAGTTTGTTAAACGTTCGTGTGCCTTGTGTTTTTTAGAGTTGCATAAAATTGTTTTTCATTAGCTATAATATCAATCTTAGTATCAGTAGTTAGTATGAAAGAATTGCAACACCAGATATGAACATTTAAAGACAAATTAAGAGAGACGGTTCGAAAAAAGGCTGGTTATTAATATTTTTCAACTTTTTATTTTGCCGTTTTATGTTTGTAAATTACCATTCTTATTTGCTGGTATTAGTAACTGCATCGTGAAACTAGAATATATAATCTTTCCTTTGTAAGGTTAACTAACTTACAATTAAGAGCAAATAACAGCATATTAAATCAAGCTAATGAAAACAAAAACACGTTTCTCTCTGACGAAGGGCCTTCGCTCGAAGCGTTAGACTCCTACTTTCTCTGTTTCGGCAGTATATCTTACCTTACTATATTTCGATTGTTGTTTCTACACTGCCTACGCAGCACGCTACTTTTATTTCACTAATGAAAACAAAACTGGAAATTGCGTCAAAAACGGAGTTTGTAAATTAATAAAATATTGATTCATTTAACGATATGAGTAGCATATTTGGAAATAGTAAACAAACTTTCAAAGTTTTTTTGTTAAATAATGTGACACGCCTTGTTATATCCTTCACTAAAAGGAACTTAGAAAAACAAGGCTATTCTATGTTAATATAAGCTTCTAAAAGCACATTAAAGTACACTGCACATTCAAGATAATTTTCAAATCTTACAGTATCTCCAACGACCGTAGTTCGTCGAACGCTCCGGGTTTAATTTCCTGAATTTTATTTTTCTGAAGAGATCTGAAAAATAAAAACATTGCACGATTATTCAAAAACAATAAGCATTGGTTTGGAGCAATTAAATCAAGTGATCCCATAGAAGTTCATTGAGAACAGCAAGAATTTGTTAAGTGTGTTTAAACACACACACACTAAACATTTATGTAATTTTTTAATTGTTTAATTATGTAATAACAATTATACCATGAGCTCGAGTCGTATAAGAGCTCATGGTCAAGGAGGCGCTTCGCCGAGTTGGCTATAAGTTCATATACGGCGAGAGCGATTTTTTTTATTATATCGGTATATTTATTATATCAATATATTTATCATATCGGCAAACACGTATATATATGACCCAACGATTAAATATTTTTATTCATGACAATATAATGATCAATAAACTTCTGTTAGTCGACTTCCGCCAATGGCATGAACAAGCACTTCCGCCATGCATGTAAAAGCAAACACCTGAAATGTTTAAACTAAGACCTGCATTTTAATCGGGGTGGGCGTGGGGGGGGGGGGGGGGGTGTTAAAAAACTCACGTAAATATCTACGAAGGTTGTTGCATTTGTAGTTTGTCCTCTTTAATTATGGGTTAGGTGGTTAGTGGGTTACTTAGTTAGTTTGGGAGTTTGGTTAGTTGATTATTGGTTAGTTAGGGAGTTTAGTTAGTTGGTGATTGGTTTGTCTATTGATTGGTTGGTTGATGGGTTGGTTAGTTAGAGAGTTGGTTAGTTTGTTCGTAAGTTGATGAGTTGGTTAGTTGTTAAGTCGGTTAGCTGGTAATTTATTGAGTTGGTGAGTTACTGAGTTCGTGAGTTGGTAATTTAGTGCGTTTGTGGGTTAGTAAGTTGGGAATTTTATGAGTTGGTTAGTTGGTTCGTAATTTGATGATTTAGTGAGTTGGTAACTTGGTGAGTTGGTGAGTTGGTAATTTGGTGAGTTGGTGAGGTGGTGCCTTGGTGAGTTGGTTGATAATAGCCATAAAACATCAAAATGAAGAAATAAATTATGATGTGTTCACAACATCGTAATTATGTCATTAATTTTTTAAATAAGAAATCATATGATTTTGCTTGAGCAACTAAAGATTTACACTACTAGTGATATTTGAAAATTTATCCAAATTGCACTCGCTAAAGGTTTATTGTACTTTGGCTCAATTTTCAAAGAGCTCTCGTAGTGTAAATCCGTAATCCGCAACGGACCAATTGGCCGGCTTAACCTTCTCCCTTCTACTATTTAACTAACTACCATCCACCCAAGCATCATACCAACAAACCATCTAGCTACCCACCCAAACAACAATCTACCCATCAATCCACTCATCCACCTAACTGTCCATGCATGTATACATCCATCCATCTATCGGCCCAACAACTCAAAATACCAGTATTTTAAAAATCTATTTCTATTCCACGATCGCTCAAAAATGAACTTGGCGATTGCAGCGACCGTAGCGATCATATGGAAACCACTTACGCAACGATCGCTACAATCGCGATCGCCACGATCGCCGAGATAGAAAATGTTCTATCTCAGCGATCGTGGCGATCGTTGCGTTTTATATAGAAACGGTGATATTGCAATCTCAGCGATCTTGGCGATCAGTATGCATCCCAGCGGACCATTAAAACAATGGCAGCGGTCAACCATGGCCGCCTTAGCGATCATATGGAAACAGCGACATGACTGTTGATCGTTGCGATCGTCGAGTTAATTTTTGAGCGATCGCGGAGATCGTGGCGATCGTAGCGATTATATGGAAACCAGGCTTAAAAATACCAAAAACTTACAGAACTTTAAGATCACCAAGTCCGCTGAAAACTTTACTATCTATTTCCAACAAACGGTTTGAATCAAGATATCTAAAAAAAAATAGAATAATTTTTAAAGAAACAATGAGAAAAATGTTTCATGTCATCTAAAACATTTTTTAATGCAAAGTTAGAACATCTTTGCACTTAATGTACAATTTCAAGACGTAAAATCATTCCTAAGATTGCATTTCAAATGAGAAGTAAATTTTTAAGAAAATAATATACAAGGTTACATGTTACAGTTGTAAATTGTTAAATGTGTTGTCATAAAGAACTCACAAGTATTGAAGATTTTGAAGATTCTCGAACACGTTGTTTTGAAGAGCTTTGAATCGATTAAGACGTAGACTCCTAAAACAATTCAAAATCAAGGTACATTTAACGAGGTAGATTTATAATTTACAAATTAATAATTATTATATGTCATAATAAACATTATTTCTTGCAGATATATTTTTAATTTCTATAATTAATTTTATATAAAAACATAAGCTGCCAAAACCTCGTAATGATGTTCGCAACAAAAACATAATTACTCGACGAATGAAGTAAATTGTTCAATAATGTAAAACAATTACAGAACAATTAACGTTTCAACCGAAGGACTTTAGAATAAATGATAAAATATATAGGAAAGACTATTATATGAAATATGTTATATGAAGATGAAACCATTGATTGTTACTAAAAAGTGTTATCCTGGTGTTGTTGAGACACTGAGCTTCTTGGAGAATGGTACAATGCTTTTGTATTTCTATTAATTCCCTAAACCTACGACAGAAGTAGTTGCGTTTCAGTACAAATAAGGAAGGTTTGCTTTCTACGAATTAGGTGATCAGTTGCCCGTCGGTATTTGGCTACTGCGGACGTTTGACGTGACCTTTTGAGCAACAACCAAGATGTTCCGTAATATTTTGGCCGGCTTCTTTGAAGCATACTTTGAAGCATACACACTGAAGTTTTTTTCTCGGTTTCTGTTTCGTCCTTGTATGTTAGTTTTCTCGTAGTGATGAAAAAGTCTTATTTGATGCTTGTGAGAGAATTCTTTCCAGACAGAGAGATACAGCGTCAAGTAAAGAAATTGAACGGATTCTTTAAGTTTTTGTTTACATTAGCGTACGGACCAGGGGGAGGGGGGCTGAAAGCCCCCAGTTGTTGGAGAAAATAAGTTAAGTCGGGCAACAGCGACCTCAGACTCGGGCAACTGGCTTATTTCATTCTAGCCCGTTATTAATGGGTTATAGTTATAAACCAATCATAAAGCCATAGGAACAGATATGTAGATTTATAGTATGTTTAGTACGCCTTATTGTGCAAGTAGTGTTATATGGACTATTGTGCATGATGGTTAGATTGTATTTTATATGATATAAAAAGTCGGCACGTTTTGTTTCAGTCGCACACATGTTTGGCCGGCACACACTTTTCCCCCGCGGAGAAAAAAGGGTCCAGTCTTTTTTGCATGCGCATGCGTCAGCTATGTCCAATCAACGGCCACCACCACGTTTTTCAGGAGGTCGACTGGTTGCTAAACTGTGTTTACGAAATCGACGAGTCTTGATAAAAAACTTGAGACGGCGAAGACGGCTTCGATGTTGGTGCCCTCGTAGATGAAAGATTTTGATCAGTTTTTGGTTTCATTTAAGAATAAAGTAAAATATGCCATGGAATTATGGAAATAAAATTTTGTGACAAAGTGTGAGCAACTGGAACTGCAGGCGATATATCATCAGACACAAGGTATAAAAGAATGTCTTCGTTCATTTGACAACTGGTTTCAGAAAATCCCCGGAGTTTGTGCTGCTGCTGCTCCAGCTCCGGCTATAGGCTTCAGCTATTCTGGTTTGCGAACTGCGAGTCAAGTCTGTGTCTCTGAACAGAAAATCCAAAATATTATATAAAATACAAAGGACAAGACGTTCCATGTTTTATGTTTTGGGACTTGTAAGTATTGTCAAAGTAGCTTAATTAGCTATTTTTTTTGATAAATGATAACAATATATTCTTGAAATCTTGTTGATAAAATAGTTTCACTATTGCTCGGTTTCGAACGAGACGAAAGCCTATATTTCGCTATCTAAAATCTGTGCAGTTCACTGTCTTGAATATGAGAAGTTTTTCCATGCAATAAATTGTACTATAAATGCGAGTATCGGGAGTCGCGAATTATCTGTTTGTACAAACTGCACGGTCACTGCATGCTTCCTACAAAGTACGCAAGAGTCCCAAGCGTACCTTCATTTACTCGTATTCAGTTCCGATCATATAGTGTTGTGATCACAGATCACAAATTGAAAATTTCGTTTTCCATCAGCTATGAGTCTTTATGAATGCGTGTAATTTGGTTTGTCTGGGTTGACTTCGCTTTCGTCGCAAGTCAAACGTGTAATATGTTTGAAAACGTCGTTTGTTTAAGCAACAAAGCAGCTGGTGTATAATCGCCGTAATTTACAAATACGACATTGTCCGTGAACGCCACATCCTCGCCTATTTGCTTTGTTTTATACATTTAGTAAGCGCTGGGTGATAGATGTCAAGGGTTTTCCCAGCGGCGTACGTGAATGAGTGAGATTGGACATAGCTGACGCATGCGCATGCAAAAAAGACTGGACCCCCTTTTCTCCGCGGGGGGAAAGTGGGTCTGGAACTGAACTATCCCACCCGCTACAAATTTGTGTACATACGCCAATGGTTGTTTGGCACTTGGCAGACCTGTGTTGTGGTTGTTCGATGTTCTTTGATAGATGTCTCTTTCAAGACAGTTTGTACGTGAGGCATTTCTTGATGTACTTGAAGTGGTCTTGGTCGCAGATGAAGTGGACGCGTTGTATAAAGCTCGTATAAATGGTGACAACAGAAAGACCAGTTTGGTCGTTAAATTCGGTTTTTGTGTGCATGATATATAAAATTATGAGGACTTTTGGTAAGGTTTATCTGCCTTAAACTTCAGAAACGTCAGATAACACACTTCCCAGACGGCATAATTAATAAACGTGGTAAAAACACTAACTTTAAACACTAACACTACACTTTAATAAGAAGTATGCTGCCGATATTGTCTGTCCTTTGTATTTAATAATTAAGAAATACCAAATGGTTTTCCATGCAGGATACTGTGATCCAAACACGCGGGAAGTTGCGAGATTGGAGAAAAGCGTAAAAAAACACGAGCCGATATTCTTTTATAAAATAACAACACAGAAATAACGGTTGAATTTATTTAAAAAAAATTGATGAATAGTGCAATTCTCCCAAAAAGTATGAACCACCAATCAAAGAAGGAAATATCAGTGGACCCCCAACATTGCTCACGATCAAGTTTCGAACTGTCAAATATTAAGCGTGGCGAGAAAAAAGAGTAGGATTTACAACGTTTTCAGTAACAGTATATTAACAGGAATACAGTATTAAATTCATTGTTTTAGATTAAAATTGACATTTACGTTTCCGATCGAACAACTTTTGAATAGAGAGCCAAAGTTTGGAAAGTTTTCGATCTGAAGCTTGGAAAATGCGTTGTTGTTGTTGTTGTTGTTGTTGTTGTTGTTGTTGTTGTTGTTGTTGTTGTTGTTGTTGTTGTTGTTGTTGTTGTTGTTGTTGTTGTTGTTGTTGTTGTTGGTGTTGTTGTTGTTGTTGTTGGTTGTAGCCGCAGGTGTCATAGCTTTCGAATTGAGAAAACTATCATTCTGGATACACCTTCTTTTAGCTGGTGGATTAGTTTCATCACCAAGAGCTTGTGAAAGAACATCGCTACAGCGTTTAAGCTGTGATGTGGACGGCCGACGGTTGTAGTGTTGGAGTGACTGCCCATTTCGATGGCCTGAAATGGACATAATGTGTCGGTTGGTCAAGCCAGCATTTGACCATAGGGTGATTGAAGTCGCCCTTACACAGTGGTTTGTGTAGATCGTGGACAAACCAGCAGCACTGCTCATGTCCTTCATGATGTCGCCAAGTTTGTTGACGCCAAGGGGACGATTTTCGTTCCAAGTTATATCGGTTGGCTTCCAATGACGCTTCGGGTACTGAAATAATGCTTCGCATTTTGGATTTAACTTTTTGATGTACAGCTTCAAGGCACTATAGCCATAATTTTCTTCCTTTGTCTTGTACATACGACCCAGGTGTTGGAAGCTCTATGTATCCTTTATTCCTCCAGGGTGGTTTTTGGATGACTCATGGCCAGAAATCGAGGACAACATGGCGGCAAAGCATGCGCACTGAACCCTTATTAATTAATTCAATATGGCGTCCTTCAATAGATTTCTTAAGAAAATATAAAGAACAATCATTTTTGGTTATTTAATATTGTAAATTCCGACATGCGAACGTGCAAAACGTCACCAAATTGAACAGTCGTTGAGCACTACAATTTCTATTAAGTTTGGAGCGTCCTAAATAGGTTCCCGAGCCACTCGTAAGCATACCTCTTATTCGCTGTTTAAAGTCTCCTAATCTGCTATAGCACTTATTTTGGAGCTCCAATTTTGGCGGCTTCTGTGTTGTTTGTCCACGATGCGAACGTCTGAACTTGCTCGGAATGAACGTTACTTTGTTTAGCGGAGTTGTTCGTTCCACTTTTTTGTTGTTTAATAGATTCCCAAACACCTTAAAATGTACGATTTTAGTGCAGCCGAGTCGTTGTAATTTAATCCATCAAGCGCCGAGATAAATACTGAACACGGCGTGAAGGAGCAATGCGTTGCCGGATAATTTCGGGTTCTTGTCCGCCATTTCTTATGGAGCTGTTGCTAGGTTGCCAGGGTTTTAACCGCTGTTATTATTATTAAATGTGACTGTGGATTCAGAAATATTAACCGAAATTTATGCGGCAATTATTGTGAGTATGAGTGTACAGGCCTGTCTAGACGATTAAACCATTTTTAATTTGATATTTTTGTAAGAAAAGGGTCAATAAGACATTTTAGCGATTAACTCTACTTTAATTTATTGTTATAGACTTCTGTTTATAGCCGAAATGATCGATATTTAGCCATCAGAATCTTCAAATTAATATTTCCATCTAAATCTGAGCCCACAGGGCACTGCCGCTGGCTGTCTTCGATTTCTGGCCATGCGCCATTCGTCACATATTCTTCGCCTGTCGGATCTTGCGTAAACACGAAGCTCTTTTTCGTTAAACTTCTTTGTCCTTCGCGGCCTCGTCTGCGCCAGAAAAACACCGTGTGAAACCAAACATTCCACAGCAGTTGAAGAAGATTTGACACATTGAATACACCACTTGTCTTGAGCTTTTCCAAGTCTTCGGGTTCAAGAGGAGGTTTGTGATTTACGTTTTGTTGACCTTCCTTTTTGAGGGATTTAATTTTTTGCGTTGAGGACTACGGTGGACTTCTTGAATTCTGGGTTACCAGTTATTGTGATGCCTCTGTTGTATGGTGTGGAGTTTAGGTATCTTTCTAGGCCATTTCTCAAACCAAGTAGAGTTGACCTACTGAAGTCTTCGCCGTTCAGGTTTTTCACTTCTGCGTAAAACAAACGTAGATAGCTGTGGAGTGTTTTGTTGTCGATTTCATGCAATTCTCTTGTAATGTGACGAACTTTAGCCCATTCTTTAAAAGAAATATGTTTATTTACTTTAATAAGAGTTCAATGACCAAGGAATTAAACTGTCTAAACTTCAACGTAATTGTCTGTAAATTGAAAATGAAACTCTCGTATTATAAACAAGAAACTTATTGCTTACCTTTAAAAATATTGACAGCGTAAATTGTTTTGTATTTTGTATTTTGAGCTACCGAATTTTGAGACCAACTCGTCAGCGTCTTTCTCTGTAGTTAAAACAAACCTTTGTTTTATATTATTGTCATCAATTTCAAACTCTATTATGCCCTTCTCATTGTCAAATTCAAAATTTTCATAATTATTTTCGTGTGACATTTTTGAAAAGCCGCTAATGCGGGAAAATTCCCGTGCAGGATTCTCTGTCGCCCATTGACCAATCAGAGCTCGCGTAGTATAAATGATATTTTATAAATTGCAATAATTGTCGCTAATTAGCTACATACTTTGTTGCCGTCAATAGTGTCATGACATGAAGATTTACCTTAACGCAACTTGCTATACCAAATATGATGAATAATGTACTGTTATTTACAAAAGTAGAGGGGAATAGCGCTGGGTAATTATCTGTCGGCAAATTAGCAAATACGTTGTCATAAGTTTTGCCAAAATAAATATGTTTTGCAAATCATATTTCTTCAGTATTTTCAGTGTCGCTGGTAACTTGGAATACTCGGTAGAGTTCTGCTTACAAGAAACGTAACAGTGCACTTAATATCGATCCGCTGTAGAAAAAATGCCGCAATTTTGTTTTGCCCGGAAGTGAATAGGCACGATATCCCGTCATTGAGAAGCCAATTAGATTACGTAAAAAGCATTTTTCACCACTCAAGTATGTGCTAATTATAAATATATTGTTATTTGATAAATGGAAATGAAAATTATGAGCCAATAATTGTAAATAGAACATTTAAATTATAACCGTAATTACAGAAAATACTATTATAATTTATTTTGTTACACTATATTTATTTATTTATTATGTTTTGCCAACAGTGTATAAATATATAGTTTTATGTCACATGATTACTCTGTACTTACAACACTTTTACGTTATTTTCAATTGGAAACAGTTCATCTTTCAATTCTTTGATAAAGTTCATACTGAGATCTCTAGATATGTAAACAAAAAAAAAATATTATAAGTTAAATTATAAGTTAAATAACAAGTAGATACTGTAAATGTCCAAAAACTTTACTTGAATTTACTAAACTACCAAAGTTTAAAGTTGAATTGACATATCTAAATTTTCAACGCGTCAACAAAAATAAAAATCTGAAAGATTAATTAAGTTTTGGGGTTTTTAAGGCGGCTCCGTGTGATTTTTTGAAATATAAGTAGAAATGTGCACATTTCAATTGTTTATTATAAACCATAAAAAATTGAATGCTTTTACCAAACTCGTTTTTTCAAGTTACTTAAATGTTAATTTACGACCATTTCTATACTCGGGACGCAAGCCAGAAGAACCTCCGGAACAGTGCGATCGTTTTTTCGGTTTTGAGTGATTTTCCTCGAGACAATCAAAACGCTAGAAACAATTCGGAAACGGCAACCGCTCACCGTTTCAATGATGAGATTTATTCAACATAACATGAAGTGCGTTGATTGGAAAAATATAGTGAGAGACTGCAATTAAATATTGCTGGTTTACAAACATGACAAAAACACGGAACATTCAGCGGAGAGATTTGTGGGATCATTTTCTGTAATTTAAGCGTGCTTTGCATGTATGTTTGCTACTCGGTTTGGATTCCGCCATATTTGATTTGTGGCGTCATTAGATGAACTTAAATAACATAACATTCATGGAATTATATAAAAAATAATAAAGTTAATCAAATAATCTACGTCATCAAAAACGTGGTTGCTATGGCCACACTAATCAGTGTAAAAAAATTTTTTACATACGGAAGTGTTCCGCAACACTATGTACGAAAAGTCACAATATTTCGTGCATTTATTTTAAATACTCAAAAGTTACAACGCTTTAAATTCGCCGCGTGCACTTTCCGCCACCCCATTCCACAAGTCTAGATAGGGTTAAGAAATGCCTGGTATGTAATTATCAAGTTGTAGCTGCACAAAAAGTTAGATAAACCCAAGTAAACATACTGTAAAACTACTATAACGCCTCATAACAACAACAAAGAACAACGCGGCTTTTATAACAGTGTATCTATAAAATTACTTGAAAGAAAATGGTTAAGTGTATTTAAGTAGACATTGATTATACCCCCAGCCGGTACACGACGTCGTTTTTACTTTTGCCGCCGTGTAATTGTGGTCGAAGTCGTCTTGCGACGTCAATCTACAAGAAAATCGACGATATTTTGACGTCGCGTTGGCGATGTTTTATTTCCTCAGCGTTTTATCAACATAAAAAACTAATGTTGTTTTGACGTTGAATGGACATCGATATTGCAATGTTAACTTGCAAATGAAGACGGACAATCTTAAATGTTTGACATGGTTTTATTCTTGTTCCCGATTTTACGTTCAAGGTTAAAAAATGAACGTTGTTCAGTTACTAAATAGAGAACTAAAGAGTGTATAAGGCCGTTAAAACAATGCCTGTTTGATGTTGGTTCATCGTTGTCGCCGTCGAAAAAAGGTCCGTAATCTAACGTCGAAACGACGTCAATAATTGAACGTCGATTCGATTTGCATTTTCATATTTTGCATATTCGACTTTCTTTAGACGACGAATGGATGACGTTTTGTCGCCTGAGTTAATTTGTTCTTGCCAGCGCTACTTAATATATACATAAAAACAAGACGCCTGGGTCAGGCGTTCACTCGGGCTACGTACTGGCAAGTGCAAGGAGCCTGAATCCAAGGATGAATGTCTTGCAAACTTCACAAATGTAAACATATTTACGATGAAGAGAGTTGTCAGCCACATTACTGTTGATTAAACTACAAAGAGTCAGTCACTTTCAAAACCTACCAACAGCGTGCAAGAACACTTTGATCAAAAACCAAAGATGTTCGACCTTTTGTCCAACTTACTTCAAGAGTGAAAGGAGAAAATAATTTACAACATGCTCACGGCCTCTCTTAGTCACACGGTTAACAACTCACCGGAAGTAGGAATAGTAACGAAAGTAAAAAGTGCAAAACTGCAAAATCGTGACACATAAAAAGCCCAAGCTGAAACCTAGACTCTACCTACCACAGTAGCCTAGCTGAGTAATTAGCAGAAACAGGAAACTAAGCCCTCGTATCAAGTAATATATAATGTAAACGTGTCGTTGTCGAGTTATGATTAACCCACGTTCAGTAAACAATCAAAGTGTATATTGTTGCTGACTAATTTAATTCTATAATGCAATATTAATTACTTACAGTACTTTAAGTGACCGAGTTTCATGAAACAGTTTTCTTGGAATGTTTTCAATACGGTTTTTAGACAAGCGACTACATCAAATTAAAGAAGAAATATTAATAACCCTCCATCTTTGATACATATTTACTTCGTTCATGCTAAACTAGATTTATATAATCAGTAGACCGGTGCTCAATTTGCATTATTTGCAACTGTATGTCACTGTCGGATCTTTCAGTCCTTTAAAAAAACTGTCAATATCACAATAATATATCTCTAACTCAATGTTATTTGGCATCCCACAAAATTGAGTACAAAAGTCAAGTGTTGATATAGTATTGTAATTTCAGTCTAGCTTTCACCAAATAATTTTACTCTGTAACAAGAGGGCACTCAGAAATTGCGTATATCTCCCCCAGCGGGTTTATTATTAGAGATGATTAAAAAGAAAACCAGCCATCCTGCTAACCAGGCTAGCTCACATGCAACACCTACAGATAAATAAATTAATAAAATGCTTGATTGCCCTTGTAACAAAATTATGCAAAATGTTTGCATAAAATAAGGGTAGTGAGCGCGACGAAGAAGCAAGCCAAGGATGAGTCATCTCAGTTAAAGCATTCCAGTCATAGACACCCTGTTATAATGTAATGTTAAAGAGAGTGCTCCGTTGGCAGTGTTTTAAATAACCAAAGCGAAAGGTAGTAAACTGCCGAGAATAGATTTGATAAAGAAATAAAGGCGTTTCTAGCGGAGTCCTTCATCAGAGTAAAATGTGTTGAAATGAAATAAAACACGGCTTATATATCCAAAGGGGTTAATAAATTAAAATAGCCAAATGTTGGGAGGTTAAACACACTGATCATATATAATTACAATCAAAATGGAGATACCTTCCTACTTTTTATTCTGTAGTTCGTTGCGTATTGGTGTATTTCTGTAGCCGTTACCAAAGCCTGAGAAATATTTTTTGTTGAAAAATGTACAAAAATAGTATAATTTAGCTTTAATTGGCATTTAATCATAATACAATGAATGTTTATCCCAAATCGATACAGATAAACGAATTTACATCAAGAATTGGCGACTTTTATCGCTAGACTTTCCTCGCGCTTCATTAGCGGCTACAGAAATACAGTAATACACAACCAACTACAGAAGCGCAATGGGAAGGTATTTCCATTTTGACTGTAATGAGATGAAAAAAAGGTATTAGCTAATTACTAGAAATACATGAATGCAACAACCCCTCGCCCGCTTTTACATGCTTTTTTAAAACACCCACCCACCCCCTGATTAAAATAAGCACTCCTAATATACAGCCAATACAAAAACAAACAGATATAAAAACAAATGATGTTAAATCCTTGGGATATTAAATTATACAATTTATGGATAGGTCGATAGGATGAGAAAACTGATTTAAATAATTTAATGAAAGTTGAACATATTAAAGCAAAATTTAGATTTCATTATTTAATTCTGGTTGTAAAAAATATATTGTTTTTAGGAGGTTTCAAAAGGGATTAATTTTAGCAAGCCTTTAAATGGCTTCTCTATGCATGTACATTTTGCAAAGGCAGTATTAAAAGTAATTAACAGCTCAGAAATTACATTTATAATAGAGTCTGAGATAAAAACAATTCAGTAGAATCGGATTCCAGAAAGAAGAATTCAAAAGACGTTTCAGTCGAAACACAGCCAAGAAAACCAACAAAGCCCATGAGTATTTTTAATAATAAAAAGTGCATGCACGTCCACCACGGTTAATATAAGCCTTAAAGGTAGTGTTTTAAGTTAGCTTTAGTTAAGCTGACTTATGGTTTGGATGAGCAAAGGGAAAGCACGAAAACGTGAAGCTGAATATTGTTTAGGTTAAGCGAAAACTTGAAAACAACAAGAATCCTACCGTTAACCACTTTAAGATGATTAATTTGACCATGGACTCACGGAGTGTCTTCAAACCAGGGCTACATACACTGCAGATCGAGTTTTTGTTTACCATACGGCGTCTGGTTTCTTCAAGTTCTCTGGTTTCTCTTCAAGATATATTAAACGGATTGTTTGTATCCTTTTCTTCGTGCTCCATTTCATTTCGTTTCGTTTAAATAAACGAAAGCAAAACACTATTTGTTTGAGAGTTTATAGTTTTCTTCGTCGCTAGTCACCAGTGTCCAACTATTCTTACCGCGTGACACCGTGCCATACATATATATATATATATATATATAAACTATTTCCAGATTTCGTCTCCCTCGCTTTTTCTCCACGCGTGTAAAGTGGACTACACGCATGTCGAGATTAGCACCCTCACAGGGCTCCGGGCCTTCGGCCCTACGCCCAGGCTCGGGGATTATACAATTGATCGGCAACCAGATTGTGGGAGAGGGAGAACTAATAAGGCTAAATACTAATAAGGTGGTATCAAATAGAATAAATGAGAGTGCATAACTAATAATAACGAGAAAGATAAATAAATAAAAAAGAAGTATGAAATTAAAGAAAAGAAAAACGTTTATTAAGGCCATAGCTTTAACGAACGTTTTGTTTTATTGAATTTCCTACTCCCCTTCCCTATCTTTCCCATTATGGGCATAATTACATGAACACGGCGGCACTTTTTGCTTCAAAAGCAATCCCAACCTATTTAATTAAGTTCGGAAGACGTCGCTTGAATACAGATCAGCCATATTTGGGGACTACGGACGAATTGATACTTCAAGAGAAAATAGGTGTCATTACGTTGTGAATAATTATTTAGGAGGTATCCTTTCGAAAGCTGTACACTAGCTTACTGCTAATGAGTTAAACGAGCACTAACATTTTACTATAATCTTCTCTTTAAATATCTACATTTGCTTAGCCTAATACTAAAAAGTTATTAATTACAAATTGATTAATTAAGTTACTTACAGAGTTTCTAAAGACTTTGAATTATAGAACGTATCTTCTTCTATCTCCAGTATTTTATTTCCCCTCAAACTTCTAAACATCACCAACAATAGATAAAATGATTAATAATTTAAGGTTAGTTGTTTATTGCTATAAAAATATAAACAATAACATACATGGATTGTGAAATTTTTTAGTCAAACTTTTATCTTACAATTGATAAATTTGCGTTCATGGTAAAATAAAGGCTTTTAGCATTGTATTGTTAGTTATAATTACAAGCCGTTATTGCACTAACCCTTTTTTCGTATAAAACAATGGACCCCAATAATTATTTTGAATTAACGTTAACTGAAAAAAACTGAAATACATCGCTGTCCTTTTCTTAATATATACATAACTTCTTTTATAGGAAAAATACTTTTGACCGTTTTATAAAAGTATAAATTTGAAATTAAGGGAGGATTACATACAATAATAATAACACCAAAATTCTTATTGCCAACCGGGAATCGAATCCAAGGTCTTGGAATCAACGCAATGGCGCTCTGGCCACTGAGCAATTGAGATATGGTCAGGTCAGTGTGAACATTAACGCTTGAGAAAGAGGCAGTTGATATAACAATTTTAAGGAAATATTAAATTTTACTTACAAGTATTCTAATTGGGTCAGCTTTTTGAAATCAAGTTTGGTCAACTTCACCAGAAGATTTTCATCAAAATGGCTAAACACATAATAAACAACAACTATTAAAACAATAATTAAACGGCCAAAATGAATTCAAAATTATGTTTTTGACGGTCAAATAGCAAAACTACACTTTTGAAACGTTGCAATATAGAACAAAAAATATGTTTTTGAATAACTTACATTGCAGACGTTCTCTCTGGGAAATACAAAGGCATATATAATAAACCTTCAGCAGAAATAAAGATCTTGTTATTGTCTGATTTCAAACGATTACAACGTACGTTTGGTGGACAGTCTAAAGAAAATATAGAAACACTTATCAAAATTGTTTCTTTTTTAAACAATAAAAGTACAAAGAAATAAACATCAATTAAAGCAATGACCAATACAAAATAGAATATTAGATAATCTAGTAACAACAGCGAAAGCTGTGAATACTATAAATCATCAAACGTCGACAAAAAAACAACAGAAAGATATAACTACCACTCTCAGCAACGTAATGAAAACAAAAACAAACGACAACACCAGTAACAACATCTACACCAACACGATCACACCGGTCGATAATTATAACATAAACAACAAATACTGACTACATCAAGCATTATAAACTAATATTAATATTATTTTCTACAATATAAATACAAAAAAAAGGACAACAGCAGCAATGCACCATGTTTACCACCATCAACACTGCTAGTGTGAGCGCGACTGAGAGAACTACTATGACTGAAACAACAACGACAACGACGATAAGGCAACGAAAGAGACAACTACAACAACAATGATGAAAATAACGACGACGATAACAACGATAACAACAACAAAAACATTGAAAAATTAAAATATTTTGTTCTAACGCAAATTGAAACACTTACTGAAAATATTTTCATTACCACAACGGGTGGGAACTAAATCAGACGACAGCACAGAAAAACAAAAAAGAAAGAAAACTGAGCATTGGCACCATATAGTTAATCTAAAAATACTTCCAGCATTGCAACCAAGGACATAATAATTACTCCAAAAATTCCTTTTAAAATTATAAGTAAAATTATTTTTTTATATAGTGACGATTGCCATACTTTTTAGTATGGTGCCAATCGTCACTATATGAAATGTTAATCTAAAAATAATGATACTAATTTGATTGTCTGAGTATTTGAAAAAAAAAACAGTGTTGAAAACTAAATGCGATATGCGGTTGGCGCTAACTTAAAGTTTAAAAAAATTAAAAAACAAACAACAAAAAACCGAAGAACACTAATTTCGCATGTCGAAAATCAGGCAAAATCCAATGCAATTTGTGAAGACGGCAAGACTTCACTCTCGTAAAAAAATTGCAAAATCAATTCAAATAATTTCATCCAAGAAAATTTAGCAATATTTGCTAAACAATATATAATTTTAGTCTGGAACGAAACCGAATTTTCCAGTCAAAGCAAAATGTTAACGAAAGGTACGTTCACTTGTAGTTGTACGGTATTTATTATGGTGAAAACTATGGGACATTGCATTAAATATAATATTTACAACAATATATAAAACGAAAAGGCATACATCCAATTGGAGTATGACACTAATACAGACAATTCAGATCCTAATTAAACTCAAACTAAAACCTATTAAAATACCTAAAACCTAAATCTAACACTTAAAACGAAAACTTAAATCAAACTAAAACATACGGAGAAATCCCAACAAGAGACTATATTGCAAAGCTTGATGTGCGTGTTTAGTTTCAAACTTTGAGTAAGAAACAAAACGAGCTGTCCTCGACACTTTAATAAACCGGTAGTTATAAATTCGTTTCCAGGGCCTTGAGAATAGATGATTCTCTTTTTTCTCTTTTCTTCACATTTGGTGATAGATTGACATCATTCAAAATTGGTCTAGTAGCCCTCCGTTTTAAAGTTTAAGGACTTTGCCAATTGTTTGTCGATCACAGCAGGACCAAATGATGCTAAAGTAGTAAATTATTGGACTTGTCATTTAGTTGCAAAACAAAATCCTTTGATTAAACGGAAAACTGCATATTTTTTTTAAGTATGTCTATACGCTGAGAAACATTTTTTAAAAAGGTTATCAAATGCGCTTTTAACGTGAGTTCCTGAACTATCTCGAGGCGTATTGAATGGGAACATGAAACATAGGAGAGCTGGTTTTCCGTTAACTTTAAAACAAAAACACATCTACAGTTTAACTTAGACTCGAGGTGCTTTTCTGTAAGAAACGTGGTCTTATTCTCTCCTTTTTTAAGCCGAAGCTTGTTTCCCGTAGCCCACTCAACCTCAGTGAAACCATTGTTTTAAACATTGCATTGTTCATCGCCATGTTTACATGCAGATGGAAGATATGACTATGATCGGACTAGCTGCACACATGTCTATCGGGGAACATGTCACATTGAGTGGCAGTGAATATGATGAACAATAAATGACCAAGAATAACACCCTAATGCGTCCTATGGGTAACATCAGCCAGACGCGTACCCTTTCTTCGTGACAATTTTTCTTGTATTTGTAAAATCAAACTTGAAGTCGGAGCGGCATCATTTACATGCGCCGTAGGCTTTTAGTTATTCCAACAAAATAGATGATCAACCATGTCAAAATCCACAGACACTATATTCTTGTCGAGATATTATAATAGTTCGATCATCCACAATCTTTATTAATGCCGTCTCAACACTACATAAAATCCACACACCCTTAAATACATTACAGCGTTTTCGCTTAAATTTATTGTATAGCGGTTCTTGTTCATCAAGACTGGAAACTAATCATTGTCACATACAGCCAGTGGCAGAATTGCAAAAGACGCACATGCATCCACGTGGCTGAGTCGAAGACATATAAAAACGCTTCGTGCAGCCGTCATGCGACACACGTATGACCACGGACAACAGCTAAGATCTAGGTGTTGAATTTACCGAGGGTACAAACCGGAGAACCCTGCGAAAAATATTGAAGCACAGGAGAGATCAACTGCAACTCTACTCACATGACTCCCAAGCTCGACAACAGGTGTCATTCCCAGGCGATCAACCATATAAGTACTAAATCCGTCTAACCTTGGCTAAACTGCAGTGGTAAGAAGCAGCGCGCGCCACCCGTACTCTCCTCTTCTCTTTTGTAACACGGTCAGAACTGGGATATAGAGCGATAGTTTGAGACGTTCTCTATGTCACTAGTCTAGCTTGAGAAGGGGCTTGTTCTTTATGATTTTTCAATGCCGAAGGAGTATATTAATAAGAAAAGACAAAAGAAGCAATTACTGGCGCAGCAATACTCAGAACACGGGCGCCGATCTTCTCAAGTCATGTTGGTTGATAAAAAATAATTTCCTGATGGATTGTAATTGCATTGGCCTCGCTAAGTTATGATATAAAAATAGAACTTCCGCGTTCTTTCTTAATTTGACAAAGTTTATTTATTTGTTTATTCAGACAAATATCCATTAAATTTATTTTCCATTCCTGTATCATCCTCTATAACACTCTTTCCATCGTTTAAGCCTTTAATAACCCTTTCCCTCCTTTGCTTACCCAGTTAAAGATCTAATTCTTTCCCGGATACTTCCTGGATTGTTTTGCTCATTTTCAAACGTTTTATATATAATCTTCCAGCGTTAGCCAACGTAAAATACATAAGGCAAATTAGACGGATGCAACCCGGAAAGAGTTAAAAGCTAGATCTGACTCACAAGTCCTATGTATTTTACTCTGTTAAACGTCAGTCGGGGTGTTGGTGGCACAGTGGTTGGCGCACGTGCCTTTCACCTGCTCAGTTCAGTTATCGGATTGAAAATTTTCCTTGGCCGGATGTGAGAAGAGTGCTTCCAGTTTGACTCTACCAAACACCACAGGTTTCCTCTGGGTACTCCGGTTTTCTCATGTATTAACACTGGATCAACAAGGGGTGGCCCTTACTGAACCTCTAAGGAGAACACTTAGCTATAACTGATAGAGCAAACTAGCATAAATAAGATTATTTTAGTTTAGTCTTAGTTTAATTAAGTTCAGTCAATCTTAGTTGTCAGAAGGAAAATTTCCGACAGAAAAAAGGTACGGTGATTTTAAGCACGCATTTATTGATGTAGCAGCTTTATGGCAGATTTGGTCATGCAAGAATTGAAATTTATGCCACTTTTAAAACACGTTTATCGCGCCATGGACAAATATATTCAATTAACGACATCATTAAATAATTATTTTAAAAAAAAACTAACATGTCATCAACCTTATCAATTCAGAAAAACAGGAGCCCAAGAAGGTCGTCTAAGCTCTTCTTTGATCAATTATTGTTTGTTTTCTGACCGAACTTTGTAATAGTTAATTAAAATTTCAGTGCCCAATACTTAAAGCATTTTTCTCAAAGCCAAGTAAAATATTGTTAGGTGATCTCGTTTATTCCTGCTACAAGGGTTTCATTCGTCAATGCTAAGACGCAACTCGATTGTATCGTTGGCATCTAGATAGAGTCTCAAAATTGCAAACTATAGACTTTTAAATAGATGAATCATTAGCTTTTCCTGTTTGAGAATAGGATTCATTGATTCTCCGGGCCTTGACCGTCTTGAACTCGTTGAGAATTTGTAGGTTTGTTAGGAACCCTCAACGTTAATGTAATTTGAAAAATAAATGTTTAGTCAGTCTTTAATGGAAAACTGTCACGAGTCGCGCATGCATGTACAAACATTTTGTTAAAAGACAATCTTTTCAAGTTTTATTTGTGTTTTAGGGCACCAGAACAATGTTAACATGTCAAAGAACTGTTCACGTCCACAGAACGAAAAATTCCAGGCATAAAAAGGTATTTAACACAAAAAAGACGTACTCTGCATAACGGAATCTAAGGGCGCTTTCCAATTGACAAGGTTAGACCGGTCAGTCCGGCCAGAATGGACTTCCTTTTGATTAGGCCCAAATTTTCCAGTCTGAGCCGTCCTACGTCTCAAACGAATCGTGTTCCATTTAACCGGACTGACCGGTCTAACCGTGTAAATGGAAAGCCCCCTATGTGTCGTGAATAGAGGCTAGGCAATAAATACCGCAACAAATAATTATCATTAAAGAAAACGAAAAAGCGGTTCGACACTTTTATGACAACAAGAATGACAAAATTATACGAGCAATGTCACAGTATATTGAATGAAAAAGAAATATTATGCGATACTTCTCTTCACTTGCGATAGAAGTTGTAAGTGCTTCAGTTGTGATATAATTATACATGACTGGGCAGTGCCGTTCTACTGGGGGATGCCGTTTGATTATGTATTAGTTCATACTGTATTATAGAATACAAAGGCCAATTAATTTACTTTTTCTTTCCCTTTAGCTCGATGCTTTGCCACGTCTTGGTCTGGCAAAATTATAAAAAAAGTGGTGAAGTCAAAAGTCCCTGCACAGAGGCATATCGCCGTGATAAATTTGCGTAAGATGTATCAAGATGTATCTTCTGTTTACGTGAATGAGTTTTGTAACTGGCTTATCGTGGCGTTCTTCTTATTTATGGTTTTAGTTTTGCAAAACGTCTCAAGACTACAAACCAATATTATCTGGAAGCATATTTCATAAGCGGATTTGATATCGACGGCAATACTGATAAGAACAACAGATTTATACACAATTCAATCAAGAATATTGCTAAAACTAGAAAATGTAGAACAACTATTTCCCCTGAACCAAACATTCATTTACATATCTACCACGTGAAATTTCTTGTATATATTTCCGCTATCCTATTGTCAGGACAGAGTCCAACTATTTTGTTATTTAATATAGTTATTACTTTGATGCAGCATTTGGTTCCTCTGTTTACAACCTGTAGATAACTCTCTAAATCAGATGTTGTTTAACACTGATTTGGCTTAATTGTTTTCGAACGTAGCTTACAAGTTACTTTTCATGAACCAAAGGTTCGGCACACACCGACCTACTGTAGTGTCGAAATGTTGCTCAAATGTTGAAACTATGATTCTTCACCTTCTGCTACAGATATTTATTTGTGAAACTTCTCAATGCAGGCCTGCAAATAATTTTTTGACATAGAAGGACAAATGTCAGGCCAGGCCAGAAATTATACAAAAATCTCTTCTCATTGTTGATCAGCTGAAAGAGACACTGACACTGATGTTTACAATTACAACATAAAATGCATGGTATATATTAATATAGCCAATATATCAAAACTCTGTCTGAGAATTCGTTTACTTATTTGTTGATCTTCGTAGGAGAAAACTACACCATACACTGATCAAGCTATTGAATCTCTATAACTTCAGGAAAATACGCTAGACTATAGGGGCCTAATTTCGGGCCGAATTGAAAACCACCATGAAAAATGTTTCCTTAATTCCTTTCTGTATACTTTTACGTATTATTATTATTTAATTGGTATTAAATGGACAAAACATCTTAAAGACTAACTATTAACTATGTAAGTTTGAATTGACCGGTCATAATGACCAGCCAATGAAGTTTGGGCGGACAATAACGTACAATCATGCCGGACAATGTCCGATGACCGGCTGTTATTTGCAGCCCTGTCAATGCATTATTCTACTGCTACCATTATTTTCTACTCGTGCTTAGCATACACTGCATTCCTGTGTTAACGCCTGGAATTTTTTCTTTGGCCAACACGAACACTTCATGGTCCTTTGCCAACACAATTCTGATTACGCTAGATACGTTAAAATCGAAAAGGTGCGTCCGAAACTCTTTAATTTTGACTAAAAAAAAACGCTTATGCGCATGTTGTGACAGCACCCCTTTAACTGCAGCACGGAAAATACAAATATAGGTGAAAATATATTACCTTCAACTGCTTCATAACGAATCTTAAATCCTGTGAAAATATATTTTTCATTCGACAAAAATCTGACCCTCAAAATGTTTGATGTAGAAATGATATCCTGTGGAAGAATATTCCCACAATAACGCGCAATGTATCTTGATGTAATGCCATCTTGAATTACGATAAAATCTCGACTGCAGTTGTCCGCGTCTATCTCCAAATTGAAAATCACGAAACTCAACTTAATCCGCCGATCTTTAGGTACTCTGATTTCCCATAGTCGTTTCATGTTGTTCAGGTACTTTAAGGGATAGTAAGGGGAAGTAAGGTACCCGGAAGAACTGTCGGATATGTACGTGTCAAATGCTATATAATAAGAAAAATATAATGACAATTATTGAAATAACAATAGATACAACTGAAAAGTCTATGTAAACAACATGCATAATTTCTCTGCGTAAAACTTATAAACAATAATAAACGGTGCTGCAGTGCTGTCAGTTTCGAGCGTGAACGGGATTGTTGTCTATGCAATTAAATTGCAAAGATGCACAATGTGAACACAGTCGAGCTGTACCCCTCGTTGTCTAGCTCAAAATAGACAATTGTGTGTTGTCATAAAAAGTGAACAATTTTTAAAACTCTCAGAAAATAACGACTTTTCTCATCCTGTTCAGAAAGGGTTTTGCAATACCCGCGAGAAAATAAATTGCGGAGCAATATTTCGACAACATTGAGCCGTAACTCGTGAAAGTTTATTTTTGCTTCGTGACTAATGTTGTGATACAACCTATAAATAATGTGCCACACGTCGTTAGCAATGAGGTACGGCCATTAACGATTTTGCACTTCACCACGTAAACAAAGTTTTGCTGCATACTGTGATTAATAACAAGCGTTATGATTATGAATATTGATCCAAACATTTATTAAATCTAAATTAAGTGTAGCGATAATGTCTTGTTAATAGTTAGCACAATTTTATAATCCGAGAGCACAGTTTGAAATAGATTTGTGTTTTTCTGTAGCCACATAAGACGAGAACGCAGCCTGACGCAATACTCGGATAATTACAGTAACATTTTCTGTTAAAGGTTTTTGTTTCTCGTTCATATATTCTACTTATCAATTCCAATCTATTACCTATTTTTAGAGTTTGGTCATATTTAACCCTATCCGGGCCGGGAGGAGGATACCCCCCACTTACATTTTTTAAGATAACTTCTCATCAGTTTCAAATAATAACACCAAATTTTGGGACTTTTCGTGAAATTTTTTATACAACATTTTGATGCTATGCACTTGACCATACCTATCAACGTGTTGCCAAGGCATCTCCGTGTTAAAATATTACTTTTACGTTTTAAAAAAAGCGAAATAACTGGATAAAAAGCTTCAAAATCTTATAATTTCATCTTTTTTTGTCCTATAAATTGTCACAGAGTCTTTACGTTCTACACATCTTTATGTTCTGTTTTGTCAGTTGGTTATTTTTCTCTTTCCTGCCGCAATGCGTTTTCCGTATATTCTTATATTAAAATATAACCGTATTAGGCATGTCTAAGTAGCAAAAGTTGTTTTTTGAAGTCAGTTTTGTTTAATAGTATTAAGTAAACAAATCTGTGAAATTTCGCGTCACAAATGTAAAAAACAAAGACATAAACGAATTTTTGTAGTTACCATGGTAACAAAGACTTCATTATTTTTAATTTTTAGCTATTTATTATGACTAAATTGCAGAAACAATCTCTAAGCACAAATTTTAACTTATTTGTGTTCAGCTACAACCAGTAGCGTCGAGAAGGGGGGTTAAGCGGGGTAATTACCCCGGGGCCCGGGGGAAATAGGGGCCCGTAACATTTTATAACATTTTAGTCCAAGAAATTTATTATTAAATTTAGCATCAAAACAGTTAAACTACAGAAATTTCATCTGTTTTTGTCCTTTTAATATGTTTATAAGGGCGGTACGAGTATGACCATTGTTAATATTTTAGCTTGACTGACGTTTCTGATGTAAGAATACTGTTAGAATACTTGATATATTGATGGTATTAAAACATTGATTTCGGGGGGGGAGGGGGGTGCGGCTCCAAAATTTGACCCAGGGCCCATCCCAGCTCTCGACGGCCCTGGCTACAACTACAAATTAAACTTCTGATGGTTGTAAAGACTTATGTGCGGAGCAAGACATTCTGGGAAATCCAATATGGCGGCCTCCCGGAATACACGTATTTTTACTAGTTTTCTGTGGGGGCTTTTTCCATATTTTTTTCTTTAAATGTGTATTTGAATATCCTTATCAAGAAAACTTGCAAATAATAAAAAAAGTGAATTAAAAAAATGTCTGTAATGCAAAACAATTAACTAATAAAACTTAATATAAAAATTAGATACTGTTGACGTCATTGCGACGTTATAATACAAAGCAAAGTTCGATTATTTCATGAGTGATACATTCAAACATTTTATTACTGATTACCTTTCTTTATGGCTTTTTTATATCAAAATGGAAAGAGAAACAGACTGGTAAAAAACAGGTTAACATTATGTTGAGTGACGTCACTAGGACGTCATCGGCGATTGGAGGCTATTTAGAACATAGATTTTTAGAGTCAGTTACAACAAGTATTATTACGAAGCTTTATTAAATTAGGTTTAATAAGTGATAATGGGAGAGCCGATTCGGCCGCCCGGCCATCATGGCTACAAAAAACGCCTGGCCCGGATAGGGTTAGGAAATAGTAAATGTCCCCTCGTGTTCGTGCAAACACAAGAGCGGGACAGCTATGGAGATGCACAGCTTTGGAAAATTACAGTGACTTTGTGAGCCTGAGAAGTATGCAAAGGTTCTCAAAAGTACTTTCAAATTTCGACAGACTTACTCGAGTAGTCGCTAGTGTTTGTATCAAATTATATAAAGATACACATTTTCTATCTCTTTGATAAAATAAGTTAAGGAAAAAGCCTTGGTGTTGTAAATGTGTTCCTTTAGCGTTATAAGTAACAAATTACAGCACCAGTATCAAGTACGCGAGTTACAATATGTGAACTAGGAAAAACATGGTTGACAATTTTTTTTTTCAAGAAGATTTTACTGACATTTAAAGTAGTTTAAAGTGCTTATGAAACGAAAATAAAGTTTGTCTTATTTGAAAATACTATTGAAATGACAAAGTAACATATTTTGCAGTTTTTTGTTTCCTTGTTTCGTGAGATATTTCAGTTTGTTTTATATATGAAACTAACCAGTGACATCACAACGTGCATAATGACTTACTGGGAAAGGTTATATATCTTTGCTATTATCAAACGGAATCACTTCGAAGCAATTATGTGTGTGTTTCTCCCTTACAACAACAAAAATATATATTTTCAACTGATTCCGTTTAGTAATAGCAAAAATATATAACCTTTTCCAGTAAGTCATTATGCACGTTGTGATGTCACTGGTTAGTTTCGCTTATAAAACAAACTGAAATATCTCAACAACGAAGCAAGGAAACAAAAAACAGCAAAAGATGTTACTTTGTCATTTCAAAAGTACTTTCAAATAAGACAAACTTAATTTTCGTTTCATAAACACTTTAAAACAGTTGATAATTACAGCTTACCTTGGGCATGGGTTGGTAAGGGATTACATATAATTTTTTCTTCCTTGTAAGAAACATTATCGATGTTAGCTTCACTGTTGTCCGTTTTCAATGTCGCGGTAATAAGAACCTAGAAAAACACGTAAAATTGTTTACTTTTTTTAATGGAAGAAAGAAGAATACTATTAGTAATATTTTAACTATGGAATTACCATTCCAGAAATTTTTTTACGACTCTTTACGAGCAGTGTTTTTACTGCCTATAAACTTTTTTTAACAAAACATTGCATTATATAAAACAAAATGGTTAGCATGCAGGTACAGTCATCGCACATGCATTCGCATTGAAGCTGACTGCATGCTTTAAGTATTTGTTTGGAATACCGATGGTGCAATGTTTTCTAGAAAAGGCCAGTTGGGATAACAGATTATTATAGCACAGTGAACATGTTTGTATTTTCATAATGTTTTCAAGCTAAATTTGCGGTTTTCAGCATCTTAAATTATATACGTTTGTTAACCGGGATGAATAATGTTGCGCCGCCAACCATGATCAATGAGTATTTGTTTCCCACGAGCATCTGTTGCATTGTGCGTGGATATAGAAAGGTATATTTTGGCAGTTTTTGAAGCACTACTTATATAGAAGCTATTACACTATTTTTTAGAGACGAGGTCAGTGAAAAATCTAGTATACAAACATATTTATATACACATAGGACATAACGTTTTTCCCGGTTACTACATATTTCACACTACTATTCAAGTCTATTTTATTGTTTATTTCTATCGTAACATGGTTTAAACAGTAACATTTAACAAGAAGTACATTAGTGCGAACCCCCTCGTGTTCGTTGTTTATTATTATTGCACTGCCTTCAATCCCATGGATGGGATTACATCAGTCAAGACAATGAGGCTAGTACCATTTATCTCTATGCAATAGTTAAAGTGCCCCTAGTCTCGATAGTTTTTTTTTGTCTTATTTGGAAGAACTTTTAAAATAATAAAGTAACTTCTTTGGACGATTTTCGCTTTTTCGCTTTGTTTTCGAGATATTTAATTTTGTTTGATATGCAAATGTCCAGAATTTACATCACACATACATGATGACTTATCGAAGAAGTTTGTGTATCTAGCTCTTACATTCTCGAACGAAATCCTTTAAAATCGAGAAGTTTGGTGTTGTGGCAGAAATACGCACACATGTTATTCATACTTTAGTGTTTCATTTGATGAACGCAAAGTTATATAACCTTCTCTGCATGATAAGTCATTATGCATAAGTGACGTAAATTCCGGACATTTGCATATAAAACAAAATGAAATATCCCAAAAACAAAGCGAAAAACCGAAAATCTTCCAAAGAAGTTACTTTATCATTTATAAAGAAAATAAAAACTGTCGAGGTTAAGGGCACTTTAACTCGTTCCTGTGCGAGGACTTCCCCTGAGGTGAATAAAATAGTCTAGCGTTGGCCAGAATAAAATACTAAAGACAAATTTGGACAGGAAAGAGTTAACTTAATGCATGCACAGTTGGTCATTGTTAATTTATTGTGGAACGACTTAAGAGGCCTACTGAATTATTTGTCTGACCAAATAGGAATATCAGTAGAACATGATCTCGAGTTTGTGTAAACAAAATATTTTGGTGGTTTTCCCATGTATATTATTTATGTTTGTTGCTGAGCGGCCCGGGACGTTTTCATCAGTGATAAGAGACTTATTGTACATAGTTCTAAACTACATTAAAACACGATGAAATCGGTTTTCATTTTTCTTTTGATGGTTTTATCTAATGAAGAAACCTGCCAAGAACAAAAGAGCATTTTCAAAAGCTGGCAGTGGCCTTTGAATAGTCCTGGGGGAAATAGGGGTTAATGTACTGATTAGCTGATTTACATAGGTAGCAGGGCTTATATAATATATATATATATATGTACTATTTATAAACCGCGCAGGAGGGCTTTATCGGATATAAAACACGAGGCGATAGCCGAGTGTTTTAGAGCCGATAAAGCCCGTACTGCAAGGTTTTTAAATGGCTTCTAAAAAGAATCACTTCATACGTTCATTGGCATAGTAATTTTGAAAATTAAGCTTATCTCAGCCGTTAAAAACCAGCGAGAAACTTAGAGCGAGTCTATATCACATATATAGATCCGATACGCTCATGATTTTTCTTTGTGTTTTCCTCATGAATTATTAATGAATTTTAGAAATATATATATATATATATATATATATAATCCCAATGAATTATAATTCCCAAATTCATAGGGTCCCTGCCACAACTATAATCTCGAGTGGAGTACGCCAGTAGCACCCCCAAACCAGAAGCAGAGGAAGGTTTTACCTATCTTAAGTTGGGACGCTGGTAAAACGAACGCCCTCATACAACAAGACAAGCGATTTTTTTTTCTTGAAAAATTGTTGGTTTAGTCAGGACTTTATATATAATTACACCGACCATTGAACATAAAATATGGGATTGATATTGAATCAATGCGCATGCCTAAGGATCCTGGACATTATTTATACTGATTGTTCATGCTAATCATTCAAACAATTTCACAATATGAATTATAGGTATTCTTCTCCCTTGGGGCTTCTTTCAGGAAACCTCTTTAAATTGTGTTTTAAGTTGGATTCGGCTTTAAGCCAGATAAATCCCGAGGGCCGAAAAAACATAATTCCTAGACACTTTCAGTTGTAGCTTCCCAGTAGTCTGAATTAATAAAGACGTTATGGCCGGCGTACGGCAATACGGCACAAACACTTGGTAATAAAATAAAGAAGACTGTCAATACACATGGTCGTGGAAATCTAAGTCGCCAGCTCTATAAAGAATCGCTGAAGATCACAAGTAACAAGCGATGTGTAGCCGAGTTCTCTTTAGAGTGTCTTTATCAACATTTTCCAAGTGTTGTTGTTTATAACTCGCCGATAAAGTCTTCATATTGTAAGACGAAATCTTTCTGACTAACAGATTGTAGGATTTTGACGATCTTCCACTGTCCCAGTCTGATATAGTTTGTTGTCTGGCTTTCTTGTCTTAACGACGGGAAAATAGACGGACGAATTGAAGATGGAAAACCCATCGTTTACCGGATTGTAAAACACCTGATCGGCAACTAACAAGTTTCTCATCTGCCAATATATAAACTTGACTGAATTATTGCCGATGAAAACATGTGTCATCAGTCCGGTTCTTATAGGTATCGGTCAGCGACCTTTACCCTTAGCAAAAGGACCCATAAATGCCGCTATTTTGAGAACGGTTTTGAGGACACTTTGGCTAACTCAAAGGTAATAGGAGCACGCAGTCCAGTTATATATAGGTCAGTGGTGTGGACGGACCATGCGCGGTTAAGATTGTGGGGCACTGGAAACAATATAGTTCTTGACAAAAAAGGTTTGAACTATATAAACAACATAATATATTCTTGACAAAAAGATTTGAGAAAGGAGTTTTGGGGATACGTACATCCCTTTCAAAATAACAGAAACAAATCAACTTTTACGTTAAAGTACAACATCATCTTGACTAAAAGGAAACTCGTCAAACCAAAACTCGAAGGAAGTAAAAAACAAGAGTCAAAATTGAAAACCAACGAAAATAAAGGCAGAAAAGTTGATAAGGGACAGTTAATTATTTATGCTTGGGGTTGGTACCGAAGAGAAACAAATCTTAAGGGGAAAAAAAGCATCACCCAACCCTTTGAATGATGGATTTTTTCCCTACCCAACCATCGCCTGCTGAGGCTTTTTTTACCCAACCCATATTCTAACCTATGTTTATTTAAAAATACGTAATTATACATATACATTAATGCACATACATATACAACATATAAATATGTATACGTACGTGTATATGTATATGTATATATTAAACAAATAGAAATATCTTATATAAATCTTACATGATGTACAAACTGAATATAAATGCAGTCATGTACCTTCATATTATATTATATTCCCAAGCCTCTATGTTCCTGCACTCCTGCCATATGATATCTGGTTGTTATAATCAGTGATGCCTCTTCTAGCTTCCAGTTCTCCACTGTCATTGTCATAATCCAGGTCGGCATACATGAAGTAGCAACCACATCATTCAATTCATCGTCACTACAGTCACTTTCACTACTAATACATGGCTGAAACTCTTCATGGTTGTCACTGTAAACTTTCTGCTTCTATTCAATGGTCACTGTAGAATCAGCTCTTAGGGCATGTACGGTATAAACAACTTTAATTTTATCACACTTCTTACACATCGTGTAATTGACTTGCATCGTTTTTACCTCTAAGAGCATTTGAAACTAATCTTCTTCTATCGATTGAATTTGAAACTGCATCAGCCATTTTGTAGCATCTTCTCTACTATGACCTTGGACCTTAGCGCGGTTCTGGCTGACCTTGGACCTTGGCTGACCTTGGCGTGGTTTTGGTTCTGGGAACTCTCGTTCCAAGAATTGCAAATCGGAAGATCCCCAGCAATGTCAGACAACATGAATAATTAGAAATATGGAAGCAAATGAGTTGTTTAATAATTGGATACGGTCTGTTGATAATTTATCAGAATACGCTAAGAATTTTGAGGATCATGACTATAATGACTTGGAGTAATTATTCGTCTTTGGAAGAGAATGTATTATCAGGTATGATAGAGTCTTTAAGCATTGAAAAACGGGGCCATGTTCTTAAATTACAGAACTGGTTGAGTTAGTTAAAAGTGCCTGTAAACACGAGGCCAGTTGCTCAGGAATTACCCCAAGCAAAGAGTACTGCACCTAAAAAAGTCAAACCGACAACTCTAACGTTTTCTCAAGGAAAGTTTGTTTTGGAAAAAGGAACAACTACTGTAGATTCTAAACCTCTTTGGCACAAATTTTTGAAACCACCTCGGAGGACAGATAAGATGAGATTTTATAATGAGAAATCTATGAGTCTGCCTAAATAGCAAAGCAGAGTCCGTTTGTAAATGGCCAGCAACAGTTTCGCTGGGATGTTACACAGAAGATCAGGAACCTGGAAGGTAATATGAGTGGTTATAAAGAAGGATTGATTCCAAAAGGAAACATGATGAGATCAAAAGGTATTTGGAGATGCTGTGAAGGATGTCAGTCATGCCAGTTGAGAACTAGAACACATCAAGTCTACATGTATGAAAAGTGATGAACTTCTGGAAATTTTGAAGAAAAGGAACTTAGAATTATATGAGACAACGAGGTAAAGCAATGGGCAAAGAATGAAGCTGAGGTAATTCATGGGTACCTTTCCTCTGTAAAAGAGCTAAAAGGAAAGCTGGTTTGCTTCGAAGATAATTTAAACTTTTTCACAACAAGTCTTCAAAAGAAGTTTAGCACCCCAGTTGTATCAACTTATGAAATCCAAAGGAAACGAAAAAGGAAGGAGCAAAAAAGTAAAAAAAAAAAAAAAAGTCTCTTTGGTCAGGAATGTTAGAAACTTTCTGGCAGACAATGACTTTACATGGGATGATATCAACAGAATTTGCCCTAATTCATATGGGGAAAAAGCATTGCAAACAATAAAGATGGAGGACTGAGACAAAGATCCGATCATTTTCAAAAACATTTGGTACTTGAAAATGATTGGGTCATTGAACACAGATGAAGATGTTGAAGAGTTTTTATTGAATGATGACTCTGATGGAAAAGACTATGACAGTGCATGTAGTCATGCAAATTAAGTTATACATTTCTTTGTGTTACATTTTAGTTTAATATGCACAGCAATTTTGTAACTTTTTTGAAAAATATTTTCAAATTTTGTTTTAATATTTTATATATTAAAAATAGTTTTACCCAACCTTAAACGTTTGTTCAAAAAGGTAATTACCCAACCCTTCACTCCTTAGAAAAATGGTTTACCCAACCCATTTCTCTTCGGTACCAACCCCAGGCATAAATAATGAACGGTCCCTAAGCCTATGGTAACAATATAGAGGAGCCGCTTTCAGTTGGTAGCAAAAACTGTTCGAGTTTCTTTGTTTATATCCTATCACTGTTAATGTTGTTTTCTATATATTCTGTGTGTCCTTGAATTATTTTAAACGTATCATATCCATTGCATGTTTTCGTTTGCCAATGCCCGTTGTATTTTTTACCTGTGCCTGCCGAGTCTTATCTTATTTTAAATAGTTTTCTTATTGTAAAACCACTTGTGACTTTATAGCATAGCTTGTTTATAATTTGGTGTAAACATTGGAAAAGGAACAATGTTCTTTCTGTAAAACATAGAAATGTTGTTGAAATATTTATTAACATGTAGGTGAAAACAGTATCGCAGCACTTCGGATTTCGAAATGAAACACTGTTTTTGTTATATTAGTTTAAAGGGAAATGAGCATAGGCGGTGGAAGATAGGTTTTGGTAGGGGGGGCTGAACTTCGAGCGCCAAAAGCGCAAGAAACCTCTAGGGGGAGTCCGGGGGCATGCCCCCCGGAAAATTTTAAAATCTAGAGTCTCTGAAATGGCATTTCCTGCGTTTTGGGGGTAGATTTTACAGAATTCTAAACGCAAAGACGGTTACAAACACATTTACTAATAATACTGTTTTCGACACAAAATCTCTCTTCTCTCTCTAACTTCACTCGTGGTCGAAGGAACTCGTTCCAGGCTCTTCTCGTTCTCACTCTTTCACATCTCTCACACTCCCCCCTTAATCGATGGAAATGCTAAATCGATTAACAACAAGAATATTAACGTCATAACGTGCCATTCAGCTTACTGTATAATGTAAATATAGTTTATTTAAGTGCGTCTATCCACTGCTGTCTACGTTCATCTGCTACAACAGCGGCCTTCCTTCTTGGCCTTTCAGTTTCTTTGGGTTTGGTTTGGACTACGTCCTGAGTTTCGTCATCTTCCTTAGTTGCCTGGTTCTTTCTATCCTCCTCTTGATCCTCTTGCTGCAAATCGTTGATCTCTAAAGGTATCAACTTCTGTACTGGTCTCCTCAGTGTACTAGGTTGCATTCTCTGGTTGGTGACTCTAACCTTGGCTCCTCTCACTTCATTGTCCTCGCCCTTAATGAGTTCTTCAATCCGTCCAAGTCTCCAGGTTGCTCTGGCAGTGTCATCGTGAATAACAGCTACACGCCCACTGACACCTTTCTTGCACTGCCTCGACCCGCTTTCCATCGATGTGACTCTCTGAGTTCTAAAAGATACTCTTGTTTCCATCTCTTCCAAAAATGTTCAATCAGGTTTCCCAAATGTGCTCGTCTGTGCATCAGGTCATTTCTTGTTACTTGCCACTCTGGATCTTCTTCATCGTTGGTAATGCTAGAAAGGGAAAGAAGACGTCTTCCATACAAAAGATGAGAGGGCGTGAGTGGTTCTTCAGTGTCTTCTGATGACACGTAAAGTACTGGTCTTGAATTGAGAACTGCTTCCACTTCAATAACAACAGTCAATAGTTCATCGTAGGTAAGTTTTGCGTTTCTCAAGACTTTCTTTAAACATCGCTTTACCGATTTTATCAAACGTTCAAAAATCCGCCCCACCAGGGGGCCTTTTCCAGGTTGAATGACCAATTAATTTTCTTTGACGATAGATACCCTTTCACACCTGGAAGATCAAATAAGGCTGTTAACTTCTTTGCGGCAGAGATGAAAGTCTTTGCGTTGTCTGAGGTGACCTTGACTGGGATCCCTCTTCTGACGACGAACCCCTTGAAGCTTCTTAAAAATGCTTCTGTCGACATCTCTTCGACGAGATCTAAGTGAACGGCGCGTGTCACTCTACAAGTATATAGACATATCCACACCTTTCTCGTTTCTACTGTTCCACTATGTTTCCGTACGTACAACGTTCCCGCAAAGTCAATTCCTGTATGCGTGAATGGGTAATCCTCTACGACTCTGTATTTGGGCAATGGTGGTGGGTTTGGTGGATTGTACGCCTTTCCTTCCGACCGAAGACAGATAGCGCATTCATAAATCAATTTTCTGATAAACTGTCTCCCTTTGACTAACCAGTACTTTGATCTAAGTTCTGTCAGGGTTTCCTTGACGCCATTGTGTTGCACGTTTCGGTGACATTCTTCTACAATGAGTACTGTCACTCGGTGGCTTCTTTCGAGAAGTATAGGATGCTTCGTCTCGTAGTCGATTTCGGCGTTCGATATACGTCCACCACATCTTACCAGACCCTGGTTGTCGGTAAATAACCCAAATTCTTGAATCCAGCATTTCGTACTTCAAATTTATCTTTAAGGATGTCTGCATTTCTTTCAACCAAATTAGTTCTGCTTCTTTAATGTCGTTGGCACTCAGTTCTCTTGCTTGGCATTTCTTCCTCAAGATCTTGACAAACTTCAAAACACGGGCTGTAACTCTCACAAGTCTCTGGAACGAACTGTACCTTTCACACGTCATGATCTTGGCTATATTGCATTCATTTTCGACTACTAAAAGTGTGTTCAGAGTCGTACCTTCCAATTTCTTTCGATCAATGATCTTCATTTCTCGTGTACACTCTGTTGCGATGTCTTCACTGAAATGTTCTTGGACTATTTCTGGATTGCTTTCGTTCGTTAACCACTCCGGTCCACGGTTCCACAATTCACATTTAATAAGATTGGATGGTGTCATTCCTCTAGATGGAACATCTGCTGGATTCTGGCTTCCTGGACAATGCTTCCAAGAAGTGACTGAGGTAAGCTCTCGAATGTCGTTGACTCGATTTTGAACGAACTGTTTCCATTCTTTATCAAGTTGCGTTATCCAATAAAGCGAGACTTTGGAATCCGTCCAAAATGTAGAGGCTTCTAGGGTCATCACCGACGCAAGGGAATTTTCGACGCTCACGATCAATCTTGCCAGCAAGAGAGCAGAAAGTAGTTCTAACCGAGGTATCGACTGTCTTTCTAGGGGAGAGACTCTGGTTTTCGATGTTACAAAGCTTACGTGAGTACCATTCGATGTGTGTATCTTGAGATAAACTACTGCGGCGTAGGCTCTCATTGATGCATCGCAGAACCCGTGTAACGAGCACGATGTTACTTCTTCTCTAACAGTAGCCAAATAATATCTTGGAAAGGTCATCGTTTGAAGTTTTCCAAGTTCTTCAATCAATTTCCGCCCGACTGCTTTCGAGGTTTCATCCAGTAGTGTGTCCCATCCGACTTTGTTTTCGTGAAGACCTTGAAATAATATCTTGAATTGAATAGTGATAGGTGACAGGAAGGCAACAGGATCATATATGCTACTGGCCACTCCAACAACATTTCTCGTGGTTGGCTCACAACTCTTCGTGCTGTCAACGATGTCCTTTAGGTCGAAAACGAAACAGTCTTCTTCAGGGTTCCATCGTAGCCCAAGGACTTTCTTTTCCCTTTTGTCTGTTATCGTTGTGGTATTTCCTATGGTACTCTTAGTAAAGGATTCGTCTGCACATTCGACTGCTCGCTCCTGACTCTGTTGGTTAGTAGATGTCTCGTTATGAAGGTAGTTTGCGCACTGTGGGTGGATTTCTTTTGTTTCTGCAGCTGGTATGTTGGACTCGCTGGCGTTGATCTTGCTCATTAGTTTCTTTGAATTGGACATGAATTTCCGTAGGTTAAAGCCTCCTTCTGCTAGCCTCAATTTCGATTTCAGATATAATTCGTAAGTCTCTTGTACGTCGTCGCTCCCGGCGCTGAGGTCATCGACATAGATGTTGTTAAGGAATTTCTCCATGACCTCTGGGTCTGTCGGTTCATACTTGCGGATGTGATGGTCAATTGTCGTGTTGAGCAAAAATGGGCTCGAGGAAACGCCGAAGAGCACTCTGGTGAATGGCAAAACGACGATTTTCGGATTCTTGCTTGCAATGTCGTCTACCCAAATGAATCGTAAAGCATCTCTGTCCTCCGGAGCTATCGACACCATTAGGAAGACTTTCTCGATGTCACCTATCAGGGCTGTCTTAAAGCTTCTAAATCGCAGTAAGATGTCGAATATATTCTTTGATAAGGATGGCCCAGTGTACAAGCAGCTGTTTAGCGAGACTCCGTTAGATTTCGCCGATGCGTCGTAGACAATTCTCATGCGTGTGGTTTCTTTGTCTCGTCGTATAACAACGTGGTGGGGCAGATAGTGAACTTTGCCAGCTTCACTTGCCGAAGCTGGATCTACTTGCTCTATGATTCCTTGCTTTAGTTGATCTTTGATGACACTATCGTATTTTTCGAGTATTTCTGGAGTTTGCTTCAGGCGGTTAAATAAAGAGTGGAAACGGTGCAGGCTGGATTCGTAGTTGTCAGGCAACAGTGGGTGAGATGGTTTCCAGGGGAGGTGAACTTCATACCTTCCATTCTTGTGTGAAATCGTGTCCGTAAAGTTCTCATACACAGATGCTTCGTCCGGTTGAATTCCAAGAGACTCTAACTCCCAGAATTTCTTGAGGTCGTCGTCAAGTATCTGGTTGGGGTCCACTGGTACTGTTGCACATCTCAAGACATGGGTACTCGCCAAGTTTACCATGGAAATGCTTTCTCTTGGACCACCTTGGACTGGCCCAGAAAGGACCCATCCCAATTTGGTGTTCATTGCTGTGGGCCCAGATTCTCCTCTAATTACTTCACCAGTAACCAGGTTCCAGTACTGATCTGATCCAACCAGTATATCAACTGGAGCATCCTCTTCTGCACTGTATTCATCTGCTAATTCAAGGGAAGCTAGGTGGCTGTACTTGCTTTGGGCAATTTGTGTCTTCTGGTGGTTGAGTGGTGCACAGATCATAGGAACACAATAAGCATTGTGGGTGATAGGTTTGTTGACTTTACTACCAAGGCACAGCTGTACAACGTCACAGACTTCAGTTGTTTCATTGTCTGAACCAAAGGTCTTGATCATTAGTGATTCGGATTTCAGTGTGGGAAGATTTAACTTGTTCTTTAATCTTATTGTTACGTACGATCTTTGGCTGCCACTATCCAGAATTACTCTTGTTCTGATGGTGTTACCTGGGGTGTTTGCATTAAACACTTCAGCTTGGGCTGTTTTAAGGAGAATGGATGTCCCTGCATTAATGTAAGCCATGGGTTTTCTCTTGAGTTGGTAATTCTTGGGCTTCAAACGTCTTGTTTGTTTGCTTCTGGTCTTGTTCCTTTCTTTGGTCTGGTGCCGGCTTGGTTGTTTCATTCTGCCTTTCTTTAAATGTGAAGTTCATCTTTGGAACTGCAAATGCTGGCATGATGTCGTTTCCCACATTGATGACACTTTAAATTCGATGTACATCCTCTGCTGATATGATTCTTACGAAGGCATATGTAACATCTGCCTTCCTTCTTTAGGATTTCCATTCTAGCTGCTGTATTGGTTATGATTCTGCAGTTGGCCGATGGATGGGATTGTTTGCATTAGGTGCAAGTAGGTGAAGTTCCATTTCCTGAAAACAATTTCAAATATTCCACTAGAATTAAAACTATATTTTGATCGTTCTGACAGGAGTGGCCATCTCCAGGCCCCCTATTCACAGACGCTGAGGTGAATAATTGTTTTAGCATATACCTCCTAAATGAAATAAAAAGTTTAACATTCTTATATTTTTCGATATTTCCATACAAATGCAACAAGACACGGCCGCTAGCAACTTGGCGTACTCGATATTTGTCGACAAAACAGTTTCTACAACTTTTGAATAAATTGATGGCTAGAAAAGTGTAAAGAAACATACCTGTGGACACTCTTCTACTTAAATTTGTTGACTTTTCTCGTTATTCTATCACATCAGCCTTGTATATCAACATAATCTCCTGCTTCGGTAAACAAAGTAAAACTGGCCGCCATTTTGTTTTGCCCTTAGGTGAATAGTGCAGGATATCCCGAGCTAGAGGAACCAATCAGATTGCGTGAAAAGAACTATTCACCTGCGAGGTATATTATATATATATATATATATATATATATATATATATTTATACAACAACCTCAATCTCGTTCCCAGAGCCCACGTTCTCCACCCGGGAAACGAGAGAATCCGGGATAATCTGTTTCAAATCGATATTTCATTGGCTGATGAACACAGTGAACTCTATATAACTCTTCTTCCGGATCACAAGAATCCTGTGATGGCGTGAACGGATTATCCCAGAGTCTCTCGTTTCCCGGGTGGGGAACGTGGGCTCTGGGGACGAGATTGCAACAACCTAAGAAAAACAAACAATCTGATTGGCTAAGAACTATGCGTTTTTAAAGTACACATGCACAGCTGACGTAACGAAGTCGCAAAAAAATGTTGCTTTATAAAAATTTGATCAAATTACATGTTTGAAGATGCAACTTGGTAAATAGAGTACATTTCAACTGTCTGAGGATTACACATATCACTCAGCGAGAGATACGGCCATCAAGTTGTTGTCCGACGACACAGACATATTAAAATTATCGACATAAATACGGTCAATTAATACCTTCGTCTCCGGCGCACAACGCTATCTACTCCACAGCTTCAGAAATTCTCTGTTACAATTTCCATTCCTCTTCATGGAAATACTGTTCAGCCATACAAATCCAGGAGATATCAGCCATTGTCAACAAGATTTCCAAACACAGAACATATAATTACGCTGGTTAATAGTACGCGTGCTTCTCGGCCTCTCCAACGATAAATGCTTTCCCAGCTGAATTTGCAGCATAAGAAGTGTCCAAATATACATGGGACAGCAAGATCCCGTCCAGATGAACTAATCTGTTTGTTCTACGATAAATATTTTGGCTAGAAATGCCGACGAAAACTCGAAGTTTGGATAAACTTTCAATTTGTCATGATCATGATTTGCATAAATTATACGTAACGTAACCGGCAACTGAAAAATTAGCCAATCAGGACAGCCTTATTTCTTCTGTCTCCCATTCAGATTGCTTTATTTGTATAGATCACTTATGACGTAATTAAACCTGAATTTAAATTTTAACTCCTTTTCAATAGCCCTGCCAGTTCGACGATTCACAAATATCAAACATTTCTTATTAAAATAATAAAATTTGATGTATAAAACAAATAGATGACATTTTTCCGTGCGTGTGTACTGTAATAACGCACAGAAGACGTCACAGCGTGTAAAGAACAACAGTCACGCCACTCGACTGCGTCTCGTGGCGTACTTCATCTGTGCGTTATTACAGTACACGAAAAATGTCATCTATTTGTTAAATACAAATGGATCCTCCAAAACGCCAACATGGGTACAGTCCCCGACCGGACTTACCGCCCACCCTGTCAAGATTCGCGAGGGGTGCTTCGCAAACCACACGAACACGAGGGGATAACATTATATATATATATATATATATATATATATATATATATATATATATATATATATTCAGATCGCTCAAACTGATTCGCATTTCAACACGCGTATTTCCTTGGGTATTTTATTCGAATAAATTTCAAAAATTACCGGAGAAAAGGTGAGCCCTTAGTGTTTTGACCACCGCGGCAAAAGGACTTCAAGTAGTGTAACTAAAATGCCTCCTGGCTTGTATGCACGCAGTGTCAAACAAGGGTTGTTCGTTGGAGAAATATTACGAAAATAGTGACAATCACGTGAAATTAATTATGTCTTTCAACTGATTTAAATGCTTAACATACTTAACCTCGTCTATCTCGTGTTTAAACTGTTTCACGTGCCTATAATATAGAGGAGGCCATTGGGATTTTCGCTATTGCGGAATCAGTGTTGTTTTTCATACTGTATTTCGTTAATTTTGCAGGCTCGGTGGGGTATTTTGTTCTATCCATCCAAGCAGTTTTGGTATTCCTTTAATATTTGACGCTAATGCGGTTTTTTTACGATTTTTTGTGGCGGTATTGCGGTTCGGAGTACCAATGCCCCCTTCAATATAGTGCGCCGTTCTGCTGCTCAGTATTCACAAAGCTCAATTCAAATGCAGTGCCCTAAAACTGAACAGTCCGAACAATCATTCAAAGCTATATTCTATTTTTATTTAATCATCCCAATCGCTTAGCGCTTAATTCGATTACGTGTAGCTGCTCCACTCAAAAGGACAACATTAGCGCAAATAGTTAAAATGATACTATAACTATGTCGTTTCCACCAAGCGCATAACGTTGCGCGTTTTGGTATAATTCCAGTCATTTTTGTTCCAGTAAGTAATGAATTGGGTGTGAGACATGTTTCGGCTGCATCTAAGTTGAAGCCGCAACTTTAGGAACGATTTTTGGATGCACAACTGCAAGTGATGGAATAATTTTAAAATGTGGAGCGCGGTCCGAAAAAATCGCACGTGGAGCACCACCCGTAAAAATCTCACGTGCAGCTCGGTCTGTCCGAATTGCACAAGAAGTATATAGGGTCCTTAAAAATCGCCCGTACACGGCGGTTTGTAAAAACGGAACATAAAACACGTGTGAAAATCGCATGTGGAGGTTGCAAAGACGACGCGACAACTGTTAAAGTTGCAAAAAAAGTTTTGAAAAATCTAATTAGTTCGTAGAGCTTTTGTGGATTTCTTTTAAGAAACAAGCTATTAAGTACAAAACCTATTTTTCATACTGTTTAGCCTAGTGCCTTATATAGTCACAAATGATATTTTTTGCCAAAGTTTGTCACCTTATCAAGCCGCTATACCGTGCTCCAGAACGTCGACAGTTAACGTTTGATAAAAAAATTGCGTCGCGCGGTCGCGCGCTAATGCAAGAAAATCGCTTGTGCGGGAACCGCATATTAAACTGGAAAACAAAGTATGCAGTATAGACTGTTTAGCCGCCATTTTCGAATAAGTATGCGCTGGCTACACAATGATATCAACGGCATCTGGGAAAGCGAGCAATCGCTCCCACGGTCTTGTGGCCCGAGTCAATATATCGACGTCCGTTATATGATAACCCAGACTAGCCATCTTCGCAGACGTTGTTGGCTGGAGACCACAAGTAATATCAATACGTCCAACATTCAGAAATAATTTATTTAGACTTCTAACTATAGTTTTGCGACAAAATTTAATTGGCCCACGCTACCGTAAGTTTTCATGCATCTATCTGCCTAACTATAGGAGTTTTAATGTTCACCCGGAATTCAATAATTCTTAGCTGTTTATTACACAATCTCAGAAATATCAGGATATGGAAAAGTAATCTGTTCGAAAAACCACTTGTATAACTTAATTTTACTTAGATACCTGCTTATTTTGTATTTTCTTTAGCCTGCAATCAGGCTTGCTAGAGTAAAGAGTAAGGACCGCATGTAATCATATGAAATTTTGGTATTTTCGTCTAATTGGTAAAAAATAAATTATAGTTAAATACACTGTTTTGATCCGTGTTTATAGTGATTAGAATAATTTCTGACTCCTTCAATTCACTGAAGCTATGGCGTTGATAACTAGAGTTGGTACAAAATAATTTCTCTATATATAGCTGTCAGCCGGTCCACGAATGATTTAGCTGTTTAATCTTTTAAACCAGTACAAGAAGAGTGTATCGGACGCATAATCCTTCGTGGTGAAGACGTTTTAGCACTTTTACTAACGGGTTTTGGTAAAAGCTTGATATGCCAGTTCCTTTGGGAAGTGTACAAAAACTTGCACTCAACTGTACTTGAAACAGGTGAAAGGAAGCAATTCGTAATAAATGTAGTTATAGTCCTCTTAACTACGTAAGGCAACAGCAAGTTCCGAACTTGTTAAAGGCCGTATGTGGGGTAAGCGGCGCAGCATTGAGCAAGTCGAAAGAACGTGACAAAGAGATAGTTGATGGCAAATACAATAGCAGCGCTGAACAATGGCTTAAGGCTTGTTTCCAATCAGGAAAATCTTCCGCAGAATAGGAACGGACAAACGGACAGCGAAATCTCCTTTGTGTTAAAGTTCAGACCGAGAGATCACAAGACAAAGCAAATTTTCCGTTCTTGTCCTGAGGAAAATTTTACTGAGTGGAAACCAACCTTTTGTCACCGATGGAAGATGAGTCAGAGTTTTTCTGACATATTAATAAAGCGTATACACAGCAAAAGCTAATGTAACTAAGAACTTGTCTTCAAACTATCGATAAGTAAGAAAACCATTTTTCTAATTTTATTTTCATTGCAAATGAGGGCGATAATAAACAAACTTGAAATGTACAACTTACAAGCGTTTTTCCCTTTTAGTTCTATTTCCGATACTGATAGGAATATAAAGTATGAGAGAAATTCGAGTATAATTCCTTATACATGATTTACTTTTCTCGTGTAATAACTCTAATAGGTCAGTTTTGTTTAAACGTATAAACCGTATTGCGGATCAACCGTTTAAAAAGAAAAAAAAGTAACCTATTTTGCTCGAAGGGGTGTCACAATGTCAGTCCTGTCTCAAGAAATATCACCATTCAATTAAAGTGCTTGTGGCACGAAGAAAAACTGCATGTAAAAGGAGACAACATATGGGTATTTTAATAATAAAGCTTGCTTTCAATTTGATCGTCAGCAGCCAAAGACAGAATCGAGACGGAAAATATCAAAGACGGAATTCAATATAGTCTATTCACACTGAAACAAGTTCTAAAAGACTTCTTCTTAACGTCCGATAATAATATTGGCCAAAGAAAAATCAGGCTATATGTTAATGGAAAAAGTGTCACTGCATGTTACACCAAAAGAACACATTGCGTGCGTTTAATATAAGAATTGTCCATGTAACTAAATTATTTTTTAACTGAAACTGACAGCTTCACAACACAAGTCTCCTTTTCATTTTCGGCGATTGGCAGCTTCATAATTTATTAAGATTAGATACTGCATCGTTATTTTTTTCGTTCTCCAACCAAGAATTGTCCAGCTGAAACTAGGATTTCTTTAATTTGAAACAATTTTCCCTCTTCTTATTGTCAGCGATATTTTTATTACGGCCAGGTGTTGGTCCACTGGGAGATAGCTGGAATGATTGCTTGCTACAGTTGGTATTGTTTATCTTTCCTTCATCTTCTTCACAGGTAGTATTGTGCGCAGCTAAATGTAGTGATAACGTCACTACTGAGCAGTCCCCATTGGGTAGATAGTCAGGTAACCAAGAGGAAGACGACTTTAGTAAAGTGTAGTATGAACCACACTATTAAAGAAGCCTAAAACATAACATTTGGCGACGAAGATGGCTCCTTCGATGGTACAACCAATGCCGAGTTTTGATGCCGACGCGGAAATCGGCACAAATTTAGCTCCGAGATGGACGATATAGCTCGCGGATTTCTAGACATATCTGGTTGCCAATGGACTAACTGACAAGAAACGACAACGTGCTTTGCTCTTATACCAAGCTGGCCCTCGCATTCGCGAGATTTTTTCGCCGGACTCCAGACAGTAGTGACAACGATGACTTTGAAACTGCTGTAACAAAGTTGAACGCGTATTTCGAGCCTCAGAAACATCGCCTGTATGAAGTCTATAAGTTTCGTCAAACCACGCAAGAGAACAATGAATCCATTGACAAGTATTACACCCGGTTACGCAGTCTGTCGCAGAGATGCGAAATCGCTTATGCTGATTTTGTGCTGATTTTGAAATCATGCTACAAATTGTTCTTCGCGGATCGTCGAGAAGATTACGAAAGCAAGTCTTACGACCCCAAGATGACGCTTAAAGATTGTGGCGGGTAAGCAATTGCAGACGTGCGATTCACATATGGCTGACATCGAAGCTAAGAAAAGAAGCACATCATAGTCCGAGATTAACACACTACGATATAACGTCCGATAACCGAGTAACACGCCTAGATCGACATGCCGAAATTGTGGTGGAAAGTGGCCACACGACAATGGAAACTGTCCCGCGAAAGACACAGAGTGTAGCAAAGTGGTTTAACTTTCCACAGTTCTTAAACACTGCCGCTCCTCAAAACCAGACAGGCCGGAAACGAAGCGCACGTACCAAAGCAGAGATAATATTCGCCCTGTTGTTGACATAAATCAGTTGCAACAACAAGACATAATCGAAAAGGTTCGCGACACCGAACAAACAGATTGGATTTCACCTATTGTTATCGCTCCCAAGAAAGACAACAAAATCTGTCTGACATGATAGCTGCAAACACTGCTATTAAACGTATTCCACATCCAATTCCCACAGTTAAGGACATTTCCCTAGAACTAAACGGTGCAAAGTTCTTTTCTGAATTAGATTTATCACAAGTGTACCATCAGCTGAAGTTATCCTTGACTAGCAGGCAGATCACAACCTTCAATACTCACACCTGGCTATATCGATACAAACGTCTCAATTATGGCACCAACTCAGCAGCTGCAACATTCCAACACACCTTGCAACAAGAATTACAAGGCATCAAAGGCGTCCGAAATATTGCTGATGACATTTTCGTGTTTGGACCCACTTATGCAGCACACAACGAAACGTTGGAATAATGCATTGAACTATTGGAAGACCATGGACTAACTCTGAACTTTCGTAAATGCCTGTTTTTGAAGCATAACCTCTAATTTTTCGGATTAGTGTTCAGCACAGATGGCGTCAGCCCACATCCAAAGAAAGTGTCCGCTTTTACGAACAGTTCCACCCCAACGACAGCAAGTGAGGTTCGTAGCCTGCTAGGAATGGCAAATTACAGTGCCCAGTTCATTCCCAATTTCGTGACAAACACCGAGCCACTCCGACAACTTACACACAAAGACAGTAAATTCAAATGGGCCAGTGAGCACGAAGCTGCATATCAGAAACTAAAAAGTGCAGTAATAAACAGACCTGTGATGAGCGACTTTGACACAAACAAAGAAACAATCATCCTGGTAGATGCGAGTCCCGCAAGTTTATCAGCAATCCTGTCCCAATGTGCCAAAGGGTCAAAGGAAGCAAAAATCATTGCCTATTGCAGTCGTGCTCTTACATCAACCGAGAAACGATACTCACAGACAGAGAAGGAAGCTTTAGCCATTGTCTGGAGAGTAGAACATTTCCCTTTATACCTATATAGTGCTCCTTTTACCCTATATACTGACCATAAACCATTAGAGCGGATATACGCCAATCCCTTGTCAAAACCACCCGCGCGCCAAAATCGAAAGGTGGATGCTTCGCCTACAGCAATATGATTTTAAAGTTGTCTACAAAGCTGGAATAGACAACCCGGCAGATTTTCTGTCTCGTCATCCTTTGCCAGACAATGACAATCAACGCAGTATAGCTGTGGAATACATGAATTTCATTACATGTACATGTGCCGCCGTTCCAAATGCGATAAGCGCCAATGAAGTAAGCAAAGCCACCGAAGACGATAAAAGCCTCCGAGCACTGAGTGCAGCCATTCGTTCTGGATGTTGGGATAACGACCAACTACGACCATATAAACAGATCAAAGAGGAACTAACAGTTGATCACCACAACAATGTGCTATGGAGAGGTGCAAGAATCATCGTTCCGACATCTCTCTGAAAACAAGTAATATAAATCGCTCACGAAGGTCACCAAAGCCAAGCCAAAACATCGGCACTTCTGCGAGAAGATGTCTAGTACCCTGCGATGGACAAAGCTGTGAAGAAATAGTTAGAACACTGCCTTTCATGTCAAGGCACATCACTACCAAACCCACCGGAACCACTCCAATCACTGCCAATCCCCATCTGTCCCTGGGACAAAGTCAAGATTGACTTCTATGCTCCCCTCCCATCAGGCCATTATGCGCTAGTGGCAATCGATTGTTATTCGAGATTTCCCGAAGTGGAAATTCTCAAATTTATTTCAGCTCAGATGGTTATTCCGGAGCTCGAATCCATCTTTGCTCGACATGCCATTCTCTCACAAGTATAACTTCTGACAATGGACCACCTTTCTAAAGTAACGAGTTCAAGCAGTACATTAATACAATGGGCATACAACACACCACACCAACACCATTATGGCCCCAAGGCAATGCTGGACCTGAAGCCTTTGTGAAGCCTCTTGGCAAAGCTATAATAACAGCACACCTCGAGAAACGACCATGGCAACAAGAGTTATCAAAGTTTCTCTTAAACTATCGCAAAACATCACATTCAGCAGCAAAACTCCCACCGGCTCAACTGCTCTATAACCGTGAAGTACGAGGAAAAATACCATCATTGCCTGCTCGTCCCAAGCCAATTGACCGACACAGCGAAGCGACGGAAAACCAAGGAAAACGAAAGCAATAGGAAATAAATATGCAGATCAACGCCGCCATTCCCAGCCAACCAAAGGTTAGTGATAAAGTCCTAGTGAAGCAACAGAAACGTACAAATTGTTAACCAATTTCGCAGCTACACCACACACGGTGGTCACAGTCAAAGGATCGAAGATCGTAGCAGAAAATAACTACCATCGCATCACCAGAAACTCATCATTATTTAAGAAAATCCCGAAAGACATTGCAGCAGCAGATGATTAGGATGAACAATATATAACAGAATCCAGAGCAGAACATGCCCAAGTACGAGAAGAGCCTGACAATCAACCATCGTCACGAAGATAAACCAGAGACCGTACCCAGACCGAGCGATATGGACAACCTATAGACTCTTCAATTATACCTTGACATTGTTTAGAATAGTATGAACTGTGAGATAAAAACCATAACCAAACTGAGCGATATGAGCAACCCATAGACTCTTAAATAATATATTGACATTTTTTATAACGCATATGCATGAACTTTATTTTTATTTTATTGTTATTGTTTTTTGTTACATAATTGCTTTCTAAAAAGGGGAGTGATGTAGTGATTACGTCACTAGTGAGCAGTCCCCATGGCGTAGATAGTCAGCTAACCACGAGGAAGACGACTTCAGTAAAATGTAGTATGAACCACACTATTAAAGAAACCTAAAACATAACACTAAACTATCTTGAATTTCTTTACAAAGTGTAACGCAGTTGATAATCTTCCTGGCACCAAAGCACCAAAGCGCTATCTCTTCTACAATCAAGTCAACAGTTAAGCCAACACTTTTAAATAGAGAGGCCAGAACAATTGCGCACCAACATCCTGAGATTTTGCAAGTTACCTTTTTGTTTTTTGTTTCCTTGCACAATTACGGAGCTGCCGTATTCACTTTTAAGTTCTATTTACAAAGAAGACAAGTTCTGACTTAATTCCTTGAAGACACATTATGCACAGATCTAGCACTTTTTGGTTTACTTCAGAATTTCCCACAAAATATCCGCAAGATTTTTTACTTCCGCCAAATGTTGATTAGCTCGGTATGAGAGGTTTGATTGATTGGCAACAAACGCGTGTCAAGGGGGAAGAAAGCGACAACACAATAATTCGTATTAGGCGTTTCTTTTCCTCCCCCCTCCCCTTCCACCCTTTTTCTTTCCTCCTCCCGGAAAAGAAAACGCTTGATTTCAAGCTATATTTTCTTAAGTTGTTCGACGCTTCCAAATTAAAAACAAAAAAAAAAAAAACGTGCACAAATTGTGTCCTTTTTCTTGCATTTCTACCACTCTTCTTAAACATCACCGCTGAGCATATTGATCGGATTTTCCATTGTCTAAATATCCTTTTGATTGGCTATTTATAATAGTCTTTAACGCCGGGATAGATTATTTTATTCGATATCGCGGAGAAAGTGAAAAGTACGCGCGCGAAGGACTCGAGAAACGCAGAAGAGATATCAGACGGAGGTACATGTATGGTGCATGATCTTTTACGCTCATTTCTGGAGGAAAAGAAACAACGACAAGAGTTGCGGGACCAAAATTTGTTGCACTTCTTGGAAGCACTTACCACAAATAATAAAGACGAACAGGAGGCGGGAAACACGTTGTATAATAGGAATTTATAAGATAGTCCCTGTAGCAACGGGCGAAAGAACGCTAAAACTCGCGCAAAATTTAAAGAAAATACAAAGGATCAAAGCGTTAGCCTAGCTTTATCGTTATTTCTTATCTCTTGTAATCCATTTTAACCAAACTACAACCGAGCAACCGTGAGAACAAAAAGAAAATGGGTTCGCCTGGTCAGTGCGTAGTTTGCGCAATTCCCTTAAACCTACATCTCGCGCCCAATGACTGCTCATATAAATTGGATCAAAATTTCTGGCCATGAAAACATTTTGAAATTTGTTCGAAATCCGACCTTACGTCCAACATCGTACGGAGGGTCCTATGGTGAGCGAAGAAAAGACCCTGGGTACGAGGTTCCGTGACGTTTTGTTTTAAGGTCGTCGTACCACAATGTTAGGGAGTTTACGATCTACGACGGCAACCTCGACGACGCGGCCATTCAAACAAAATAATTCTTCCTTTAAAAGAAAGAAAATTAATAATTTGCAGTCCCAAGAGAAATCTTTAAGTTTAAGCTTTACAACGGCATTGAGTGCATTTTCACCGCTTCATGACGACTTTAAGTCATGGATCGATGAAGGCTGTTGCTTATGAATGCCTTCAACACTTTCAATGCAATCATTTTACGAGTTGTAGAACGTTTTAAAAGTCATAAAATAAACTTTTAGTGCAAACAAGGAAGTTATTCAACTGTGTTTTCTTTTAAATACCAAAATTTATATCGCGTTGTCCACTGCCGTCGTAGTAGTAGTTCGTAAACTCCCTATTGTCATTTAACATTACTTTTGACGATAACGGATCAGTTTTGGAATTGCATGTTGCCGCACTAGGAGATCATCTCCAATATATAGGCATTGTAGGCTGTCTAGAATATTTTCGTGTTGAATCTTCTGCCTAATTTTGGCAAGTCGCATCGTTCTTCGATATAAGGATGTAACAGCGTTAGAAGTGATTGCATTTTTGTTCTCCACTTTAACTGAGCTGGCTATTGGTCGGTAACGATGCAGGGTCTAACTCTGAACTTGAGCAGGAATTGAAACAATTCTGTTTACGTGCAATGTTCCGTCTTGTCTCTTTATTGCTTTCTTGAAAGTTTAGGCAGCCCTTTTCCCCTCCATCGCCGGGTGATACGGCGCTGATTTGACATTGTTGAATTTCATGCATGTTCCCGCATCAATGATTCGAATTCATTGCTAACGAATGCGGGGCTACGTTATCCCATTTTGAACAACTTGTGCATGATTATAGTGCGAATGATTTTCGCAGTTTCTCAACGGACATTGCACGAATTGTAGTGATAATCATATGGAAATTCAAGGATTTCCCCATAAACAGGCCTGCATAAGCTACATAAAGTCGGGACCATAGTTGATGTCGTCATTCGCACCGGTGTAAAGATACGGTTTACATAACGACTGGCCAAACTTTTCATTAGGGATATTCCACGGCAGGACCACCGAGAAGGGGGATAGGCGGGGCAACTGCCCACGTTAGGGGCCCGTACACCCGCCTATGCATGGAGCGCCGAATCAGACTTTATTATAAATCTTAAATATTCATGACGTATTCATTTTATACGATGAACTTACATGGTGGGACTCACGATCTGACGTAAACTTATCAATTATGATATTCTAAAGTGCTATATATGTAGAAGGTAACATACAAAAATGCCGTAACATATCATAAACTTTCAGATTCCAATGTGGTATTTACTTTAGTTTAGTGACGTATACTTGCACTTCATGACAAACTTCACTTTGACGATAATAATGATCCTTAGCGCGATTTTCGATCCGATTTACCTGGCCGCGAAAAACTGGCGGGAATTCGCGGAAAGAGTCGTAGTATTATATTCCTTTCAGAAATGTCAAACAGCCGGATAAAGGGTTTAAATAACAGACCAAATCTTGTTTCGGTTTTCAATGCAGGAGACTGTAACTTTAACCGCCAACACATTAGGTATCTTCGTCCATGGAAAGTGAAGCTCTCGGAGATAAACAATTTGATGTCTTGATATTATGTATTTAGGTCGGCCCCTGCTTCCTCAGGTGGATTGTCTCTCGACGTTATATATCGGCCATTCCTGTGCATACCGTTCTTCTTGTTCTTCAGCAGCTGCTTCAAAGTGATTCTTAGGTCGCTAGTCACTGTTGGTATATCGTTATTAAATGCTACGACCACTGGTTCATCTTATTCGCTTAAACTTTCTACTATAACAGGCAGTGATTCGCATGTTTTGTCCAGACGACGTTCAAGTAACCTTTTCAGGTACAAAGTTACACCGTCTCCTCTTTCCAAGCACACCTCAACCTTGGAAAGTAACTGCCGTACTGCATCGAAAAACGAAACAAGAATTGGTCAGTTATTTAAACTCCTTCTCCGTTTGTTTGACATTTCGGAAAGAAATAGAATACTACGACTCTTCCGGCGAATTCTACCAGTTTTTCGCGACCAGGGAAATGGGATCGAAAATCGCGAAATGGGATTATAATTACCGTCAAAGTGAAGTTTGTCATGAAGTGCAAGTACAGTGGAACCCCGTTAATACGGTCACCAACGGGCCATAACAATTTTGCCGTATTAACGGGGTGGCCGTATTAACGGGGTAGGGTCAAATTTCATGGCTGTTTTCTTTCAAGTGATGTCATGACAGGTTTTATTACAATCGCACTTCTAAACAACAATTTAATTTAAACGGACCCAAACATAACTAAATAAGAACTAAACATAAATAAACATAACTGAATTTCAACATGACATGTCACAGACACTTTAATTTCAATTAAAATTAAGTATCGAGGTGTGAGTCTTTTGTCTCAAGATATCTTTCCGTTTGCACTTGTCTGTCTTTTAGATTTTAGAATGCACGTTTGGTTGGAGTGGCCGTATAAACGGGGTGATTATTAACGTTGGGATTTTACGATGTGGCCGTTGGCCGTATTAACGGGGTGACCGTCTTACCGGGGTATTTTTATAAGGAAATGTATTGGCGTTTTGCCGGGACAAAAAAAAGTGGCCGTATTTAACGAGGTGACCGTATTAACGAGGTGGCCGTAAGGCGGGGTTCCACTGTACGACATAAACTAAAGTAAATACCACATTGGAATCTGAAATTTTATGATATGTTACGGCATTTTTAGAATATCATCCATGTTAGTTTGTCATATAAAATGAATACGTAATGAATATTCAACGTTTACAATAAAGTCTCATTCGGCACCCCATAGCCGCCGATCACGCCACGTATGTCTGCTTTCGTTTAATTCGATCTTGTAATTAGGAATCTTTGTTAGGAATTATTTCAATACTCTGTTTCAATAATGTAGTTATTTAGACACTTATGACTGTCAGATGAAAGCTTAAACGCACATTTTGCGCCGTAGCGGTAATGTAGCACGATATGACATCTTTAACAGCGATGTATGAAATAAATTACTCAGTTTCTCAGCTGAGCTGACTCAGCAATCGGTTGCCATGGTGCAGATCGGTCAAAAAGCCCCAAATCAACGCGAGAGCCAATCAGGATTGAGGCAAATCGGTCAAAAATGACACCAGGTCGAGGTAAATCGGTAATATTGATCAAACAGCAATCAGATCTCTCCGCACACTGGTCAAAACTCTCAAAGCGAACGCTGACCACCGGTCATCCCTGCCCGGTGTTTGCTGACTCGCATATTACGCTATAGCTATAAAAGCGAATTTGAAACCTAATCAGTCTGCCAAGCCTTGGCAGTTTCTGGCACAATTATTCTGATGATTTTTTACGTCAGTCGCATGACCGGTGTGATATATGCTACATCCGCCACTGTAGACAGCCCTTTTCAGCTCCATCGCCGGGTGATACGGCGTTGATTTGACATTGTTGAATTTCATATTCCAGCATCAATTATTACAATTCATTGCTAACGAAGGCGGGGCTACGTTATCCCATTTTGAACAACTTGTGCATGATTATATAGCGAATGATTTTCGCAGTTTCTCAACGGACATTGCACGAATTATAGTGATAATCATATGGAGATTCAAGAATTTTGAATGGCCATCGATATTAAATAGGAACATTTCCCCATAAACAGGCCTGCATAAGCTACATAAAGTCGGGACCATAGTTGATGTCGTCATTCGCACCAGTGTAAAGATACGGTTTACATAACGACTGGCCAAACTTTATATTAGGGATATTCCACGGCAGGACCGCCGAGAAGGGGGGTAGGCGGGGCAACTGCCCTGGAGCCTGGCCCACGTTAGGGGCCCGTACGGCCGCCTATGCATGGAGCGCCGAATCAGACTACATTATAAATTTTAAATATTCATGACGTATTCATTTTTATATGATAAACTTACATAGTGGGGCTCACGATATGACTTAAACTTGTCAATAATGATATTCTAAAGTGCTATATATGTAGAAGGTAACATACAAAAATGGCGTAACATATAATAAACTTTCAGATTCTAATGTAGTATTTACTTTAGTTTAGTGACGTACTTGTACTTCCATGACAAACTTCACTTTGACGATAATTATGATCCTTTGCGCGAATTTTTATCCTATTTCCTTGGTTGCGAAAAACTGGCGGAAATTCGCGGGAAGAATCGCAGTATTATATTTCTTTCCGAAATGTCAAACAGTCGTAGATAGAAGGGGTTTAAATAGCAGACCAAATCTCGTTTCTTTTTTCAATGCAGGAGACTGTGTAACTTTAACCCCCAACACATTAGGTATCGTCGTCCATGGAAAGTGAAGCTCTCGGAGATAAACAGTTTGATGTCTTGATATTATGTATTTTCGTCAGCCCCTGCTTCCTGAGGTGGATTGTCTCTCGACGTTATATATCGGCCTTTCCTGTGCACACCGTTATTCTTGTTCTTCCGCAGCTGCTTCAAAGTGATTCTTAGGTTACTAGTCACTGTTCGTATATCGTTATTAAATACTACGACCACTGGTTCATCTTATTCGCTTGAACTTTCTACTATAACAGGAAGTGATTCGCATGTTTCATCCAGACGACGTTCAAGTACCTTTTCAGGTAAAAATGTTACACCGTTTCCTGTTTCCAAGCACACCTCAACCTCGGAAAGTAACTGCCGTGTTGAATCGAAAAACAAAACAAGATTTGGTCTGTTATTTAAACCCCTTCTCCGAATGTTTGACATTTCGGAAAGAAATATAATACTACGACTCTTCCCGCGAATTCCCGCCAGTTTTATTGCGGCCAGGCTTAGGAAATGGGATCGAAAATTGCGAAATGGGATCATAATTACCATCAAAGTGAAGTTTGTCATGAACTGCAAGTACGTCATAAACTAAAGTAAACACCACATCCTGGCCCTCGGCGGCCCTGTTCCACGGTCAGCTTCATGAAGGACACCAATGGCCTTCTTTCATTCTTAGGAAAGATCTTACAATTTACAATTCCCAAAAGAGACGACCCGCTAGAGTATTAAATTTTTATTGTGAAGAAAAGAAGTAAATATTCAGACACTGACATAGTTTGTCATGCATAAGCAACGAAATTCTCGTTTTCCCATCACTAATTTCATGGCCATTAATTTCATGGCCTAAAAAGTTAATCAGACCTAGATACGATTTTAACTCAGTGACGTTGGAAGGTGGAATAGACTATTTCATATATTTGGCATCGTTTTGATAACCGCGAAACTCGAAGACTGCTTGCATAACTTAACACTTCATCTTTTTCAGGCGTAAGCCATGTTCAGAAAGGCGCTTTATTACTTTACCAATTTTTTGCAGCTACTTTTCTTCTATCGTCCGAAAATCATGATGTTTTAGAGAAGGGACACTGTATTGGAATGCAATTTTTTAATATTTTTCCATCGTCCTCTGAAATTATGTTTGTTTGTAGTTGGCCTTCGATAGTCTGTCGTGATCATTCTCCTGATCAACATTTGGCACTCGAAAACGAGTATGAGAGCTAGTACGGTTGAACAGAGATTTACCGCAATAAGTTAGCATGCTGGTAGAACATTATTCTTTCTCTCCGTAATTTTCTTTATCATTTCATCTTGAAACTCAAATAAAGTTTTTACACAAAATACAGTAAACATTCTTCGCTTCTCCTCCAAACTCCATATTGAAGGATTTACTAATTCCCCGAAGTACACAATTACGTCACGGTTAAATTTAGGGATTCAGCGAACTCATTAGAGAGAAACCATAAAACAAAGTAGCGGTCAAAAAAAAATGGTCAGAAATAATATTAAGATCTGCGCTAAACGTCGCACAATAGACGAATTTAATTCCGACGAATTAAATTCGAATTAACTTCGTTGGCAATGCGACGTAAATGCGACGTCGAATTAAATGTCGAATTTCAGTGGAATTTATGTGTTTTTACTTGGATTCGTTGAGCCTGAAAAGGACTTCTTGAAAATATGGGGCCGAATTGTCACAGGCAGAAGAGAAACATTTCTTCCGATGTAACGGCAATCCGTCCTGTAACTCCAACACGCATGATCGTCGCATTATCCGTCTGACTCAGACAAATTTACTTGCCGGCATGAATTTAATTCGTTTGTCGAATTTAATTGAGTTATACGTCGCAGTTTCGTCGAATAAAATTGAAACAATTAAATTCGTCTGAATTAAATTCGTCTATTGTGCGACGTTTAGCGCAGGCATAATAGCTTTATGTAAAGCGATGTTAGTAAATAGATAAATGAATGAGAACTGGCCATTTCCTCTGAGCATAAAAATATTTCGGCCCTCACCGGGAAAACACTTACGATTTTCCCGCTTCGAGTCGTCAATTGGCTCATGCTAGGAATAATGACCATCCCATATATTTCTTCTGATTTTTGTATTTTAGTTTCGGGAAATCTGAACTTGATGTTCTCATCAAGGAAACTTCATTTATCTCGCAAGTCAACCCTTCTCTCAATAACAATATTCGATCTTTTCCTTTAGCACTATTTTAATTCCGGCCACTGTTCTTTATTGCCTCTGCCTACTCACAACCGCGTCTTTATATCATGTAAATATTTATCACACTAAAGATACCACAAAACGTTTGTAAATTAAATTATATTCTCCCAAAACTTATTTTTGTTATTTTTATTTTTGTTTTATTATCTTTTTAACAAGTTCCTGAAGGTGGTCCGAATTTCAAGAAAATAATAAATAATGTTTTAAAATTCGTTCTCGTCTAATAGCAAAAATTATACTTCAACCCCTTTCCGATAACTGAGATCTTATAGAAAGAAAAAGTCGAAGACGTCACACGTAAGTGCATTAGGGTTCTTCTTCTGTCGGTTGGTTTGACATGCAGTCGAACCTCTATTATTATCCTTTTATATTTTGAAACGTTTAGTAAAATCCTACTTGTTGGTGTATATATTTTAAGGCCCCGTTCACACTATACCGGATAGGCTTTCCCGCCGGCACGAAACGGCGAATAATTATGCCGTATGATACAACCCGTGATGCAACCAATCAGCACGCTCTATTCTATTAATTTACTTCCGAAACGATTTCGATCTTCGTTCACACTGGATCTGAAACGGCAAAAAAACCTATCCGATAAAAGACGCACCTCTTTTGAGATCAGAGCGCAGCGGCGCTCCGACACCGAAATTGTGCCGGAAGAGGCATTTTGTGTGTGTGCAGAATGCTTATCTGGTATAGTTTTCGTGCCGGCACAAAAGTTATCCGGTATAGTGTGGACGGGACCTAAGAAAGGCAGGATTTTTACTCATTTTTCAGGTGTTTTTTTCTTCGAAGAATTATTAAGCATTTCGTTACAGAAAGAATCCGGAATCCATCGAATGAAAGCTTTGGACATCCGATCCTGTTACATCGGTAGTGGCTGTGACTTGGTTCGGAGGTGGTTGTTCTAAGCTTGTGCACCAACTGTACACTGCAATTAATATTAAAACAAGTAACAAGCCTTCTACTATTAAGTTGATGTGTCATCTGGAAGTAGTATTATATGTGTAAAGACTAGTTTCTATATAATCGCCGGTATAATTGCTGTCGATCGTCAAATCGCTGGAATCATTAAACCAAACGATCGCTGTGAGTTGCTAGCAATCGCTGGAATTGTTTCCATATAGGCTGTTTTCCATTACGTCCGCTTTGCCCGCGCGGGCGGAGCGAGCTTTGAAAGTTGGAAATTTCAACTTCCAAAGCGAACTAAATAAAGCACGCCCCATCCGCTCGGTCAAAGCGGACGTAATGGAATGGAACTTATGATCGCTCGCGTTTATTGCATGCGAGAGCGTGCTTCAAAATGATTCAGCAGACGTTATATCAGATCGCTAACCATTGGTCAAATTGGTCACTGAACCAGTGAAAGTCTATATGACGTACGCACATCGACGACTCACACAAACACGCTTCCCAAAGAAGGAGACTGGCGGGGTCTTGTTGCTGCAAATAAATCGATTAGTTTTTCAATATCTTAAAAAAAGATAGCTCAATAAACAAAGAAAGCATCGTTTTTTGGTTTGCAAAATTTTCCAAGAAGGACAATGGCAACGACTCTAACACACACAGTTTGAGGTGAGTAGTGTATAAATGCCGATTCTGGACTCAGCTCCTCCTTTTCAAAATGGCCGCCAACATTTTTCAAAATGGCCGCCAACATTTTCCAAAATGGCCACCAAATTTCAAAAACAAAATGGCTGCCCAAATTTTTCCCTCCATTTTTGCCAAGACGGTTTTTCAAAATGGCCACCAATATTTTTAGGAGGGGGGTTTTAAAAATTTTTTTGGGATTCCCCCTCCTGAACTTTTCAAAAAAATTTGAAAAAAATTTAAAAAAAATTTTAAAAAAATTTTAAAAAAATTTTGAAATAAATAATGAGTTATTATTATGGATATGGTAGTAGACGAAAGCATATTGAGCAATATGATGATGATACCAAAAAGAAAATTAAAGACATTGAAAAGAAGTTAAAAAACCTTTCTTTTGAAAAAAACTACGAAACTGTTTTTGACATTAACTTAACAACTGCAGTTAAAACCTTTGAAACTGTTAACTCTGAGAAAAGGTTAACAAAAGCACGGAATGGGAAATATTGTTTATGGCAAAATGATAAAACCCAGGCTCCAACATTTGGGTCTGATGCTGTTGGTCCAGGTAAAGATTACATTGAAAATAAGGGAGGCAACTACATGTGTTTTGTTTGTCCAGAAATGCAGTTTGGCGATGTTTCTGTTTTTGTTGTTGTTGAGGTTGTTGATACATCTGTTTCTGGTCCTTGGTGTTATCTTATTGGGAATGATAATGGTAATTATGATAAATATTTAGCCTTTAAATCCTACTCTTACTCCAAATTAAAAGTTGGTGGTATTGAAGATGGCACTTATAAAAATATAAATATAACAGCCTCCCACATTAGTACCCATAAACATATTATATCTTGTCATTGGTTGGGAACGGGAGGAAGTATATATTTGAATGGAGTTTTGTGCCAAGGATCAGAGTTCCAATCGGATTTGACAGATATAGGCAGTCCATTTGGATCTGTGTTTTTAAATGAAAGATTTGCTAGTACCATTGATAGTAATAGCCAGTTAAAAGGAAAAATATATGGGATTAAGGTTGTGTATGGACCATTATCTCCAGCTGATATTGTAAAAATTAACAAGGATATGATGAAGGAATATGGAAGCTTTATATAAATAAACATGAGTTTTGAAAAAAAGTTAAAAGATATTGAAAAGAAGTTAAAAAACCTTTCTCTGGGAAAAAACTACAAAACTGTTTTTGATATTAACTTAACAAATGCTACTAAAACCTTTGAGACTGTTAGCGGAGAAAAAAGGTTAACACAAGCAAGGAATGGGAAACATTGTTTATGGCAGAATATTAAAACTATTGCCCCAACATTTGGTTCTGATGCCACAGGGTTATGTCCAGATTACATTGAAAACAAGGGAAATAACTACAAGTGTTTTGTTTGTCCAGAAATGCAGTATGGAGATGTTTCGGTTTTTGTTGTTTGTACTGTGGTTAACACATCTGTTTCCGCTCCTTGGTGTTATCTTATTGGGAATGATAATGGTGGATACGACAAATATTTAGCCTTTAAATCCTACTCTTACTCCAAAATAGTGGTTTCTGGTATTGAAAATGGTTCAGAATTAAATGTAGATACACCTTCCTCCCACAGCATTACCCATAAACATATTATATCTTCCCATTGGTTGGGGACTGGGGGAAGTATATATTTAAATGGTGTTTTATGTCCAGGATCAGAATTTAAGCCGGATTTAAAAGATATAGGCAGTCCATTTGGATCTGTATTTTTATATGAAAGATTTGCTAAAAGTAGGACTAGCCAAAGAAATTACCAACTGAAAGGAAAAATATATGGGTTTAAAGTTGTGTATGGTCCATTACGTCCAACTGATATTGTAAAAATTAATAAGGATATGATGAAAGAATATGGGAACATTATATAAATAAACAATGAGTTATTACTACGGATATGATGATCCTGATTATTCTTATGCAGATGGAGGAACAGATGGAGCAGATGGGGAACAAGGGGAACAAGGGCCCCAAGGAGACACAGGTGTAAAAGGGGACAAAGGCGACCGAGGGTTAACAGGACCACAAGGTTCTTCAGGACCAAAAGGGGACAAAGGAGACAAAGGTTTAACAGGGTCCCAAGGATCCACTGGTTCTTCAGGTGCAAAAGGTTCTCAAGGTAACACAGGACCACAAGGTTCTTTAGGACTAAAAGGCGACAAAGGCGACAAAGGGGACAAAGGTTTAACAGGGACAGCAGGGTCAAAAGGGAACAAAGGCGACCAAGGTAACACAGGACCACAAGGTTCCCAAGGACCACAAGGTTCCCAAGGTCCCAAAGGTTCCAAAGGGGACAAAGGCGATCGAGGTTTAACAGGTATGGATGGTGTATCAGCCCACAAAAAAGGCGACAAAGGCGACCAAGGTAACACAGGACCAAAAGGCGACAAAGGCGACAAAGGCGACAAAGGCGACAAAGGACTAACAGGTGCAAAAGGCGACAAAGGCGATACTGGCATTAGAGGACCCCAAGGTCTTAAAGGAGACAGAGGTAACACTGGAGTAGCAGGTGCAACAGGAGCAGCAGGAACAAAAGGAGACAAAGGGGATCATGGAACCAGAGGTGCAAAAGGTTCCAAAGGCGACAAAGGGGACAAAGGGGACAAAGGAATGGCTGGTACAGCAGCTCAAAAAGGCGACAAAGGGGATCCTGGAGATGATGGAGCAAAGGGAAACAGAGGTACCACTGGTGCAACAGGTCCACAAGGTCCACAAGGTCCACAAGGTCCACAAGGTCCACAAGGAGCCCAAGGCCCACAAGGAGCCAAAGGTACAACTGGCAACACAGGTTCGCAAGGACCCCAAGGACCCCAAGGAACAAAAGGAGACAAAGGACTCCAAGGATCCAAAGGCGACCAAGGAGACCAAGGAATTCGAGGACTACCAGGTGGAAAAGGATCAACTGGACTAAGAGGTCTCAGAGGTCTAAGAGGGGTTACAGGAATTACAGGACCAGCTGGAACTTTTTCGCAGTTAATAAAGTACAAAAAAGATAGTGGAAAAACAAACCACAAAGCAGGTAGTTGGGATAACAGCAATAACATTAGCACTTTGTTGTCATTTACATCAACCCATGATACTGGAAAATATTTAGTGTCATATTGGTTTACACTACAACCAGATGGACATAAAATAGATCAACAAAGTAAAAAATCTTCATGGTGGGATGGTTCTACTTACAATGCATATTTTGACCTTAAAACAAACCTTTACCATGGAGATATTACAGACAGATCAAACATACTTTCAGGTTTGGAAACTATAACCATGGGACGAACATATAACGAAAAAGCTTCCCACCATATATTTTGTCAAGGTGTTGCAACAATAAAAAAGGGTACCCAAATGTCCTTACATTCTTATTCTGGTTCTGTTGGAGATGACTATACATACTTGTTTTTCAATGTGTGGGATGTTGAAGTTAACCTGCTTAAGATTAATTAAATAAAAAAACTTTTGAACTAGCTGCCAAACTAGTTGCCAAACAAATCCGAACTAGTTGTTTAAACAAAAAATAACAAATTTTAGCTAGTTGTTTAAACAAAAAACAACAAATTCCAACTAGTTGTTTAAACAAAAAATAACAAAATTCAAACTAATATAAATGGAACCAGAACAGAAACAAGAACAAACAATTACAAAAACACCTCCACCTGTCCATGTTAAAAACCCAAAAAGAGTTGCACAAGGGAAAAAACTGGCTGCAATAAGTAAGGAAGCAAAACAAAGAAAAAAAGCTAAAATGGAAAAAGAAAAACAAATAGAAGTAGAAACCCCAACAACAACATCTTTGGTAGCCACATCTGGAGCAATAATTGGAACTTGTTGTACTATTCTATTAACTTATATTGCTTACACCAAATGGAAAGAGGAACCAAAAGAACCTCCCAAAATTTCTGAAAAAATTCCAAAGGCAAAAACAGTTTACAAAGATCTTTCTCAATATGATCTTTAAATTTCAAAAAAGAATTTCTTTCCTATTTTGGAAAGGAATTCAATAAATGATTGTTACCAGCTATGCAACAGAATGTATTTTTGGAAGTAAAAACTGGTTCAATATTGGGAAACTTATTTTTTTAATTTCAAAGGGAAGCTATAAAGGATACAAACTTTGATTGTTATATAGTAAATATGATATTAGAAATTATAACGAAAACCATTGTTATCATCTGTGGGCAGATTTTGATCTTTTGATGCCAGAAGATTTTGAAGAAGATTTTGATAATTTTTAAATTTTTATATGTTATAATAAATGAATACAGAGAGAGAAGTTGAATTAGTACCCGGTTATAATAGATTACACAGAAGTTCAATAACTGGAGAACGAGCTCGAAATGTAATTACTTTTAATCCTAATTCTGCCAATGAAGGGGAAGTAATTTACATACACATTCCAAAACTTAAACCTGGAACAACCTTAGTCCCTGACAAGATGTTTCTTTTGTTCGACTTTAAGAACAAAAATACCAAATCTTGGTTCAATAACAACCTTGCAAGACAACTCCAAGAACGTTTGGAAGTCAGATTTGCAGGTGAAAAGGTTTACGACAACACAGGAGAAAGCCTTCTTGGAACTTACAAGGACTTATGGATGGACAAACATGAGAGAGCCAACATGATTGAGGATGGTATCGCAACAGAAAACCAAAGAAAACTCATCTCAAAATCTGATGATGCCTCTTCTGACACATATGCAGCTGTATATGGAACAAAACAGAGGATCAAGTTGGACAAGATTTTAAAGGATCATGGATTATATGCACCCCACAGCATGGCGAACGATTTGCAGTATATTATTACACTGCCAAAAGCTACCGCCATCATGAAGGCCCAAAGTAGTCAATCTGTGGCTGGTTATTCTTTGGAAAACATCGAACTAGAGTACGAAACCATTACCAACTTTGCCCTAGTCCAGGAAATAGAATCTTCATACCAAATGGGTCGAGCCCTTTCATTTGAACATGTAACCCTAATGAAAACCACACCATGGGCTGCAGCTTCAACATTAATTAACGAAACCATTAATTTGCCAAGAAAAAGCATGAAGGCGGTTGTAATGTTGTTTACAAAAGCTTCCCGAGATGGATCAGAAGAGTTTGTATACCCAAATATCGAAAGGGTAAAGATTACCATTGAAGGAGTCCCGAACAGCATTTACTCCCAAGGAATTCCAAAACGGAGATTGTTTGAAGAGGCAGAGCGACTTTTCAGACAAACGAATTATCCAACAATTCAAGCTGATGAGTTCTTTACAGAAAACCAGTTTGCACTTGTTGTTGATCTTCGGTCAATTAATGACAATGCTGTCTATGGAGATGGTACAAAACTTCTGACAACACAATCCGGAATTATGTTGGAAATCAAGAAAAAGGCAACAGCAACAGATCTCAGATGTCATGTTTTCATTCTTTCAGATGGCTTATTGAAAGTCCAAGGAGGAGCATTCCAGAGTGTAAATTATTGAGAATTCCAAGAAATAAATGGAAAACGAAGACCCAAAACCATTTAATATGATCATTGTTGGAATGACTAGTTGTGGAAAGACCCATTATTTGTTAAAAAATTTAGTTGAAAATTATAAAAAAAAATTTGAAAACATAGTTTTAATATGTCCTACTTTTGTATGGAACAAAACATATTTAGAATGGGAACATCTTAATGATCCAAGATTTTTTGTTATCCCTTGCGATCAAGATGAATCCGAAGATTTTTTAAAATATGTAGTTGACTACTGTAAAGGTAGACCAAGCCTAATCATTTTGGATGACTGTGCTTCTGGACAAAGTGTTAAAAACAGGACCAGCGAGTTGGTAAAACTTGGTTTTGGAGCAAGACATATGAACATTAGCACAGTAGTAATTACCCAACAACTAACAAGCATTGCAAAACCATATAGGGAAAATATTTCAAAACTTGTTACTTTTTATAACCCAAACAGAAAAGACATGCAGGTTATTTTAGATGATTATTTAGACATTCCAAAAGAAGAAGAAAAAAAAATAAAAGAAACATTGAAATCCAAAAAATATTCTAAACTAGAAATTAACCTAATCCATCCATATAATCATTCCATTCTAATAAATGAGGAACCTAAGAATTCTACTTAAAAATGGAGAAACAACTGTTAAATTTGAAGATCCTTTGATCATTGAAGATACAAAATTGTTGGTTAAGGATGCAACAGTTTTTTGGGATTTCAATAATTTAACAACCCCAACATATGTCATGCATGGAACAAAAAAAATTAGTTTTAACAATGGATATTGGACTGTTGGCATGATTATGAGATTATTTAAGGAAAACGAAATAAAGTCAGAATTACTTCCATATAGCTGTAAAATAAAATTATATCCAACACAAGACCTTTCCCTGCTTAAACTTGGCCCTTTGTTAGGATATCCAGAAACAACAGTAATTAGAAAAAATACAAGCCTTGTCAGCCCAGAAACAGTCAACATAAATCTTGGAATGAGATTTGTCTGTATTACCTGCGAAATGATTGATGGAACTAGAACCTCATTTTCAGGAAAACGGGACAGAACAGCTGCAATTCTTCCAATTACAACAAGACAACTATTAAAGGGGTCAGTGGAAAAATTTGCAAATATCAACTCCGAGGCCATGTTAGACAATGGTGTTTACAATGAACATAAATTTAAAGTTGACCACAATGTTGGCGATATTCTTCTTGAAATTTTTTTATGTCCCCAGAACTATGAGTCTTAATAAAAATTCTTAAGAAATTTCTTTCCAAAAAAACTCATATTCTTTTTTGAATATGAATTTTCAAATTGTTTTTTAAAATAATTGGTTTTAAGATTAATTTGAGATATGGAAAATATTGAAAACGACCCAAAACTTTTCAACATAACACTTCATGTTTACACCTACGAAAAACGCAATGGTTACCAAACACTAACTAACACCGAAACCCATCATTTTAACACTTATGAAGAAATGACAGACGAGTTTGATTCTCATGATCTGTCATGGCAAGATGAAGAAGATGACGAAGAGGGGCATTATTACATTTATGAGGGATACGGTATCGACTACGAAGAAGAAGAAGAAGAATCCGAAGAAGAATCCGAAGAAGAATCCGAAGAAGACCCAAACACAGAACTTTTTATACCCATTATCGAATCTGTTGATGAACTTTAAAGAACTATGTTAAAATAGTAGAAATCCCAAAAATCTTTTAAAAAACATTTTGTAGTTTTTAAAACTACAAAATATTAGATTTTACCCTTAATAAATGGATAAGAAAGATGTTTTAAACGATTTGTACGAAGCAGCATTAATTACGGGAAGTGCTGTTGGTGTAAGTATGGTTTTCAAAAAGTTAACAGGACAATCTCTTGCTGCACCAGCAAGTTTAAAAGAAACTGCAAAACTAGCAGTTGCTGTTGCTCTTGGATTATTTTCAGTTAGAATGGCACAGGAGAAGGGATATATTCCCAAAAATGTGGATCCAAAGAAACTATAGAAAAACAAAAAAAGGTCCTTGAAATATTAAAAATTCCCAAAAATATTAATACCGGAAAGGTATAAAAAATAAAATTATCATATCCGAAAAAAGGATATGATAAATGGCATCAATGATAGCTGGAGGATTATTTAATGCAGTTGCCTGTGCTGGTGCTGGTTATCTTTTTCAATCTTTTAACAAACATGGTTATGCTGACGAGGCGAAAAGACATAATTTGGCAACAGAAAAACTTCAAAAAGCAAAAGAAAGTTTTTTCGAAAATGAAATTAAAAGGAAAGACAAGGTCAGAGAATTACAAGATGAAATCCGGAATGCAAACTATAACATGCAAGACACTTCAAAAGCTTTCCAAGAACTTCATGAAATTTTACAAGAAAAACCAATAGAACCTAAACTTGAAGATTTTTATCAACCAAGCGAAGAAATGGAGAAATACCAAATTATTGCTGTTACACTTTCAGGTACAGGAGCTGGTTGGTTATTATCTAGATTTGTATAGTAATAAATAGGGTTTTGTTTTTTGTTGTGTTCTCTTTTTAAGGTCTTTTTAACTCCACCATTCCCTCTCTTTTTTAAATAATTTCTATTCTTGTGCTGAATAGAAATTAACATTTTTTATAATTTAATATTCGCAATCTGAAACATAATCTTCGGCTTCGCTTTCTTTTTCTGAAGAATAGTAATCGCTTTCGGCTTCGCTTTCTTCTTCTTCTTCTTCTGGTTCGCTTTCGTCTTCGCTTTCATTGAAAAAACTGCTTTCCTTTTCAGTTTTTTGTTCTCTTTTTAAAATATTACACAAATTTTTAAATTTTACAAATTTTTCGGCTATTTCTTTTTGTTCTGCTTCTTCTTTGGTTTCGGCCTTTGCTTCTGTTACAGCTTTTACTACAGCTTCATTGGTCAAGTCAAAAGCGTTCTTAGCACTAAGACAAGACCCATACATTGTTATGCTTGTTTTGTATGGAATGTAAGCATTGTCATTTGGAGAATAGTTTAAAATGTATTCTATTTTTTTGAACCATTTTGTTTGTTCTTTTAAAGTTGGTTCTTTCATTTTTTCCATAAGATCTTTTCTTTGGCAAATACCAAGAATAATGAACAAAATATGTTTTACTGTTGGATATGGACATAAAACAAGTCCCTTTTCTTTAATACTTTTGAAAGATTTATCGAAAAATTTCATAATTTTCAAACCAACAACTTTTTCTTCTTCCGGAAACATTTTTTGAAAAAGATTTGTATAATTTCGTACATGTACAGAATGTTTTATTGGTTTGATATTGGCAGTTGAGTATTGCAAGAAAATAACATCCCTGGTTACCAATCCACATTTTGGACAAAATTCGCATCCTTGGTCTATTTCAAGCCTTGCCTTACAGCAATTACTTAAACTTTTGTCTGTTGTTTCTATTTTCAACAAACTTTCTGGATAATTAATATTATATTTTAAATCCATCCCTTTTATTATAGTAATTTTAAAAGCATATATACTATTGTTATTGAAGCTCCAAACACTTCTGGCAATCTGTTATCGCTTTTTTCAAGGTTTTCAGGTGTAAAAATTCCTGACTTATATTTTTTCTTATTAATTTCAATAGGTTTTACAAAAGGTTTTACAAAAGGTTTTACAAAAGGTTTCCCAATATTTAAATGTCTGTTAAGTCCAAGAACCATTTTGTTTGTAGCCAGGGTAAGAACATTGTTAAACCCACTAATTGGATTAATAAGAATTCTCATGTCTGATGGGATTAAAATTAAACCAGGACTTATGGCAAAATTCAAAACAACATTAGTGGACTTAATGGCCTGCCTCATATTTGAAATAGAAACAGTAATATCATCCTGTGCAATGGTGTCTTCCATTAACTTTTTAAACACTTCTTGTGTTTGTAAACTTTTAGCTCCTTCGCCAACAATGACCCACCTTGTTTTTGCCTGGGCTCCCAAAACACAGTAAACAAAAGATTCTAATGATTGTTGGAACAGCTTTTGACCCAATAGTGTTAACCCATTGGAACTCTCAGGTACAAAATGTTTGAAATCATCGGTATGTCTTTTTGTAGTAGATACCAACTCTTCATATTCATTAATTCTTCCATAACTTTTATGTTCCAACTTTACATATCTAACTTCGTATCCAAGGTCTTTCATGTCTTGGGTAAATTCTTTTGCACCCTGGGTAGAATTACTTATTTTCTGGATCCAAACATCATTGGGGTTGTGTTGTAAAATTTTTATGACATCCGCTGTCAAAAACCTTCTAAGTTTGTCAGGATGTTTCAAAAACCTTCTTACCTGAAAAACATAATGATAATGGACAATGCTTGTCAAAAAAGAAGATCTGAATTTTTCAAAACCATTTTTAAAATGTTTGTTTGAAATCCCACACAAATAACTAGCAACATAAGAAGCTGCAAGGGCTGTAAAATATGGGATTGTAAGAAAGTCATTTAATGTTGGGTTCCTTGGCTTTGCTGGCTGTTGAAATGTTAAATCTATGGGATTTAGGTTTACAATAAAGTTTTCTCTTTCATTCGCAAATATTGTAATAGTGTTTATGTTTACAGAAGCCTTTGGTTGTTTAGAAAATTTCTGAACTGTTCCAAAGACATCCCACTCTTTTGGCCATTCTTTAAATTCTGTCATTATTTATTTTAAAATTTTTTAAGAATAAAAATGGAAGATAAACTTTTACTCATTGACCTTGAACTTCGAGATATTTATTACAATCCTGTAACTGGTTACCGATCCATGGAAAAACTTTACCAAGCTGCTGTCAAAGAAAACCCTTCAATAACTCGCAAACAAGTAAAGGAATGGTTACACAGTCAAAAAGTTTTTACATTACATAAACCCATTAGAAAACCAAAAAAATTTCAAAAAACATTTGTTAAAAATCTTGCCGACCAACTCCAAATGGACTTGGTAGATATGGCAAAATTTGGTTCTGAAAATAATGATCAAAAATGGATCCTAACTGGAATAGAAATTTTAAGCAGGTTTGGTTTTGCTGTTCCTGTCCACAGAAAAAACACAGCAAGTATGGTGCCTGCGGTAACTAAAATGTTGGAAGAATTTAAAGTTAGGTTCCACAAATATCCAGAAACAGTCCAGTTTGACGAAGGGAAGGAGTTTTATAATGTTGGAGTAAAAACTCTTTTGAAATCTTTTGACATAGAATATTTTTCATCCAAATCCCATAGAAAGGCTGCACTTGTAGAAAGGTTCAACAGGACTTTGAAAACCAGGATGTGGAAATATTTTACATACAAAGGAAACAAAGAGTGGTTAAACAGTCTTTACAAGTTTACAAACAGTTACAACAACACCATCCATAGAACCATTAAAATGAAACCAAAAGATGTTAATAATAGCAACCAATCCAAAGTTTTCTTTACCCTGTATGGGATCCCACCTTTAGAATCCCAAGTAAACCCAAAATTTAAAGTTGGGAATCATGTTAGAATCCAAAAGTACAGAAAAAACTTTGCAAAGGGTTATGATCCAAATTTTACAGATGAAATTTTTACTGTGTCAGCGGTTTTTAGAGGTGTTCCTGTCATGTACAGAATTCGGGATAAGGAGGAGGACATTTTGGGGAAATTCTATGGTGAGGAGTTGGTTAAAGTTATTGGTACCCAAATAAATGGATGAAACATTTGACGATAATATTGAAATGCAAAATATGAGTCGACAAGAAGAAAAAGCTGGTTCAGATTTTGCGGAAACATCATTTACAGATCGAAATAATATATATGACGATTTTAGAAAATCTTTGTATGCCATGGGTGGTGTTTTTGATGATCTGTTTAATGATCCTAAAGAATTAACAAGAAAACTAGTATTGCAAACTGATAAATCTGAAAATGAAACAGATGAGCAGTTTGAGGAAAGGGCTTCAACATTTGTAAAAAAACAAATTGCATACAGGGCAACTGAAAACGTTAATAGAGTAAAAAAGTTTTTTAAGGAAGAATATGGGTTAAATATAAAATTGGGGAATAAGGGTGCAAGCGAAGAATTACTAAGAAAAAGCATAATAACTATTAACAAAAAAACACATGAACCAACAGGACTCATTTTTGGAGGGGAAAGGGTTTTGGTTTTAGATGAAAAACATGAAAAATTCATACTGAATCCAAAAGCAAGTAAAAGGGGAACTCAAAATTTCAACAAATTATATATGGAAGCAAAAGCCCAACATTACAAAACAGCAACCTACGAAGCTGAAAAGGCAACAGGACGAAAACCCCAGGACTTGGATCCCGGAGATATCGAAAACATTGTTGAAAATGTTGCTGAAGATCTGGGTGATGAAGTAACAATAGGGATGGATAACATTGAAACAAATGATGATGGTGAAATTGATGAAGAAGCTGGTGATGGTGCTCTTCGAAATCTTGGTGGGACTATAAAGGCTAAACAACTGGATGCTGTTGAAGCTAACCAAGAGTTTTGGAAAGATATGGCAGACAAAGAAAAAGATCTAGTTAAAAGAAAAAAGTTTAGGGAGGTTGAGGTTGTGTGCGAACTAAGGGCTGAACAACTTAGATTGGAAACAGACATCGCACCACAAACTGACTATGTCAAAGAAAGGCTTAGGGATCATATCCTATCAAAATTTGAAAGGTTTAAAGAATGGGCAAAAGAAAACATGGGTGCAACAGCTGCAATAGCCATTTCCATCGCTGGAATTATAACAACTGTTGTTTTAGCTGGATCCAAAGGAGCTGCAACAGCTGCAAAGGCAACAGGAGCATTGGAAAAAGCTCTTGCTAAGTTAGCAAAGGCTGCATGGCCTGTATTGGCACCAATTTTAAGCATATTAGCAACTGCACTATCTTGGGGCGCAAAGGGACTGGCATGGTTGGCGAAAAATCTGTGGGTTCTCGCAATAGGTCTGACATATTTTGTTTACACAGAATATAAAAAAAGGTCTAAATAAACATGGACAATCAAAATGAAAACCTTCAGGAAGATCCACCAAAGAAAGATATAAAAAATAACACTATTATAAATGAATACCGAATACGCAACAATGAATGAAGAAAAAAATGAAGGCATCGCTGAAGCTTCGCAAAAACCGCAAGATTTAAATCTTAGGGAAGACCTAATCCGGCTATCCTTTGCAAAAGAGATCAAACATTCAGAAGCATATTTGAAAAAAGCTTCAATGACCCAACTTGAAAAAATTAAGCTCAACTATGAAAGAACACAACTTGACAAAACAACCTCTCTGTTAACTGAAACACTTGTAACCAAATTTTCAGAGTTATTGGAACAGCTGGATTTAATACAAAATGATGAAAAAATGGATGCAGAACTATCATCAAACAAACTATTTTGCGATGATGTTAAATCCTTGGTTAAAAAAATTTCGCCATATATTCCAATGATTGGATTGCTAACTGGCGGTATTATAATTGCCAAACATGTTTGGGATCGAGGCGAAGCAGAGACAAACAAAGTGGGGAATCCAAATAAAAATGTTACAGTACAAAATAATGAAAATATTGATGAAAACAGCAATGGTAGCAGTACTAATGATTCCAATAACAGTTGAGTTAATATTGCTAAAATTTTTGCTTTTCTAACCTTTGTGGGTTAGAAAAATAAAATGGGAAACTCTAAAAGCAAAAGACCAAAAGAAAAATTTAATAAAAACCATACTACAAAAAAGGGCTTCCAATTTGGAATAAGTTTTGGTAAGGAAGACCTAACAATGGAGGGTAACATTCAAATAGGTTGGACAAACAAAACAGTAAAAAATTATACCAATGTTTCTTGTAAAAAATCGACATCTGTGGAATCTTTAACAGATAAAATAAATGTTGATAATGAAAATATTAAACTGGTATCGCCAAATTCGCCAACAAAGGATGGAGAGGAGAAACCTAATTCTTAAAGAAAAATGGATTTTAAAAGAAAAAGAACGATGGGTTCATAATAATGAAAGAAATGAACCCTATTACTGAAACTAAGTCAAAATTATTTTTTTCTTTAAAATTGTATTTAAAGAAAAAAACATTACTATAATAAAAGAGATGAACCTTGCTACTGAAATTAATATTAAGTTTCGAGAACAAAACGGACATACCCAAACTTTTGAAGAGTTAGAAGAGGAAATAACTCTCATTCAAAAGTACTTACGCCAAAAAATAGAGCTCCGAAACCGTTTATCTGAAATCCGAAAGTCAAAAGTTAGAACGCCAAGAACTGAGCTAGTTGATTTATCCTTTAAAAAAGGCATTAAAGATCCAAACAAGTTAACAACAAAAACACTCTGCGAAAAACTTGACATCCCATATATACCATACAAAGTTATGGGCAACACAGAAGTGGATCCTGTTAAAGTTTTGTTTACGGCTTTGGAGGATGGAGAAGAAGTGGAGTTCCCAAGCCTCTCCAAAGCTGCTTTGGCTGTTGGAAAAAAACACGTTGGTTCTATTCATTACTACATTAATAACAAAAAAGTTATTCCATACAAAGACAAACATTGGATTGTAAGCCGTTAAACTTAAAAAAAGTAATTTGTTAACTAATAAAGTAATGAACAACAAAATACCACCAGAAAAGTTAAAAGAAATGTTTCGTCAAAAAATGCAACACAGAAGAGAGTTACAAAATTTTCTCAGAAAAGTTAACGAAGAAAAATATGCCCCAAACAGAAAGGAGCTAAGAAAAATGGCTTTCATTAAGAGGGTCAAAGGAGCAAACAGCTTAAGTTTAAAACCATTGTGCGAAAGTCTTGGTGTTCCATTGGTTAAAAATGAAGTTTATGACAAATGTAACAGGGATTGCATTAAAACACCAGTAAAAATTACATTTACATCTGACAATGGAGAAAGGGAAGAGTTCCCAAGTATTTACAGTGCAGCAAAAAGTTTGGGAAAAAACCCAAGCTGTATACCATTTTACATTAAAAAAAATTTACCAATTACATACAAAGGGGAGAGTTGGACATTCAGCCGTTAAGTTTAAGTAAAAATTTCTAAATTTAAAATTTAGAAATTCAGAATCCGCGAAATGAAACCCGAATGAAATTTGAGACCCAAACGAAGCTTGAAAGTGCTATTTGTGGTTAAAAAAAATGTCAAGATTTTGGTAAACAAGCTCAAATTAACAAACTAAAACCAATAACAAGTACAAACATTTAAAAGAAAAAGGAGATAAAATAATATTTCCCTTTATTATATACATTTAAAATAATTTTTTTTTATTTTCTGTATTATATAATAAATGGATCAAGAGAAACTTTTAAAAAAGCGGGAAAATGCACGCTTACGTAAACGAAGACAACTACAAAGGGATCGCGAAATGAAACCCTTTAAACCTGAAAGGCTTGCTAAATTACAAGCAGAACAAGAAAGAAAAGCCAAGGCAAAAGAGGCAAGAGAAGTCCAAAATGAAGCCTTAAAACAAACAAAAATTAACAAAAAACTTCATAAAAAAGCTGCTAACAAGGAGAGACAAAAATGGGCTAAGGAGATCAAACAAGAGGAGAAAAGACAAGACAAAATTATAGAGTTTAATAAGTGGAAAGGAGATCCAGAAATTAAAAGAACAAGACAAATTTTAGGTAACAAACTTAAAAACATTTTCAAGAAAAAGACAAAAGTCAACAAAAAAATTAGGGATACCGAACCAAGACTAATTAACAGTTTAGCAAATGGAAAGGCTTCCCTGTATGAGATTTCAGGACAGGGATTTAAAGATCCTTCAATATTTTTAGAACAAACAACTCCAACTGTTGAAAACTTAATTAACAGTGTTGAAGGGTCCAAAAAAGTAAAGCCAACACTGATATGCAATCTTGTCCACTATGATTATGAATCTGGTTGGGGAGATGTTGAGGAGTTCTATTTTACATCCCACATGAAGTCAATGACAACGGAGGAGGATGTCAAAGAACTCTATGAGCTTTCAAAAAGAGAAATGCTTGAAAATCTGGCAGCCCATCAAAAAAAGGGGTCTGGATGGGCAATAAGATCTGTGGAAAGTCTACATATTTCAATAACGAAATTTAGACCCTTAAATGGGAAGGGTTCCAAAACTCTTCCAAAAGTTATAGATGACAAAAAGGCAATCATCAATCCCCAAAACACGGATGAAAACTGTTTTCTGTATGCTATTGCAATAGCTGATATTTTGAAAAAGGAACCAAAAAAACGTAATTTAGAACTAGTTAGGGCGGATGTTACACTTCAATCTGAAAAATATGACTGCAAAGGGTTGGTGTTTCCTGTTCAAATTAAGGACATTTCAAAATTTGAAAAAATGAACGAGATGAATGTAAATGTCTTTACTTGGGATGAAGAAATTAAAAAGGTTTTCCCATTACAATCAAGCAAATCAAAATATTTAAATGTTGTTAATTTGTTTTGGTGGGAGGATCATTATAGTTGTATTAAAAACAAAAGCAGACTATTATCTAGTCAAATTAATAACCAACAACACGAAACATTTATATGCGACTTTTGTTTAAATTCATTTAGTACCAATGAAAAACTTGAGCAGCATAGAATGGCTTGTCAAAATTTTGACGCCCAGATACAACAATATCCAGAAAAAGGGGAAAACTGCGGGTGGAGTAGTAAGGAATATAAAAAACTTCAAAATGTTCCCTTCATCATTGTGTTTGACTTTGAGTGTATGTTAGAACCACTAAAAACAGAAGAAAAAGATGCCGAGAAAAGTTTTACTAAAAAATATCAGCAACACAAACCAAGTGGTTATTGTTATTTAATTATTTGTTCAGACCCATCAATATTTCCCGGTAAAGTTGTAAGCTATACCAAACAACATGAAAATGAGGACATTGGTAAAAAATTCATTGAATCCTTAGAGACAGAAGCAAATATACTTTGGGAAGATTACTTAAAAACACCTAAAAAGATTATTATGACCCAAAAAGATGAAGAAAACTTTCAACAGGCAGAAACCTGTTATGTTTGTGGAGAAGAAATGGGTACAGACAAGGTTAGGGATCATGACCATCTCAATGGTCAGTACAGAGGGGCAGCCCATAACAGTTGTAATTACTCAATGGGCAGTGCAAGACATATTCCTGTGTTGGCTCATAACTTGGCAAATTATGATGCTCATCTCATTATTAAAAGTTTGGGTTTAACCAATGGTTCCATAAGTTGTATACCAAAGACAGATGAGGAGTATATTAGCTTTAGTAAAAAACTTTGGATGAAAAATGGTTGGCATAAAAAGCCAAAGAAAAAGGAGTTTAAAATGAAATTGGCTGCCCTTGAATTAAGGTTTCTGGACTCCTTAAAATTTATGGCAAGTTCATTGAGCTCGCTTGTAAAAAACCTGGACCCATCAGCCTTTGTTTACACTGAAAAGTGCTTCCAAAACAGTACAAAAGAACAACTCATGCTTCTAAAGAAGAAGGGAGTATTCCCTTATGAGTTTATGACAGGGTTGGAGAAGATGAACTATCCAAAGCTTCCTGCTAAAAAAGAGTTCTATTCAAAACTGAATGGGACTCATATCTCAGACGAGGAGTATGTCCATGCTCAAAATGTCTGGCAAAAGTTTGGTTGTAAAACTATGAAAGACTATCATGATCTATATCTAAAACTTGACACTGCTCTTCTTGGAGATGTAATTCAAAATTTTAGAAAGACAAGTAAAAACACTTATGGTCTTGATCCAATGTGGTTTTATACAACTCCTGGTTTGTCCTGGTGTGCTTTACAGAAAATGACAAAGCAAAAACTGGAGCTGCTAAGCGACCCTGACATGTATTTAATGATTGAGCAAGGGATTAGGGGAGGGATGTCTTTAATTACTCATAGATATTCCGAGGCTAACAATAAGTACATGGAGGAGTTCAATCCAGACCAGGAAAGTTCATTTATCCCATATTTGGATATGAACAACTTGTATGGGGAAGCAATGTCAAAGCCACTGCCTGTTAGAGGGTTTAAGTGGATGAAAGAAAAGGAGCTGAACGACTGGGAAAAACATCTTGTTGAAACCAAAGATGGAAAGGAGGGAACTGGCTGCTTTCTGGAAGTAGATTTGGACTATCCAAAAGAACTTCATGACCTCCATAATGATCTGCCATTCGCTCCTGAAAGAATTAAAATAGATGGTGTGGAAAAACTGTTGCCAAATCTAAATGACAAGAAAAATTATGTCATCCATTACCGGGCATTAAAACAGTGTCTGGACAATGGGTTGGTCTTAAAGAAAATCCATAGAGGGATCTCATTTGTGGAGAAAGCTTGGATGAAGCCTTATATTAACCTTAATACAAGGTTAAGAACAGCAGCCACCAATGATTTTGAGAAAGACTTTTACAAGTTAATGAATAACTCTGTCTTTGGTAAGACAATGGAAAATGTCAGAAACAGGGTTAATATTCGGCTGGTGTCATTTGAAGACCAGCTTGAAAAACTTGCAAGAAAACCAAATTATAAATCTATTAATATTTTTAATGAAAATTTGGGGGCTGTTCATATGGGAAAAACTCATGTTAAGCTGAACAAGCCAATATTTACAGGAGCTTCCATTTTGGACCTAAGCAAAATCTCCATGTACGACTTTCAGTATAATTATATTAAACCAAAGTATGGATCTAAGGCCCAACTGTTGTTTACAGATACTGACAGCCTCTGTTATAATATTAAGACAGAAGACTTTTTCAAGGACATTTCCGGGGATGTTGAGAGCCACTTTGACACCAGCAATTTTGGGAAGAGCCACCCAAGTGGAATTCCAACTGGGGTCAACAAAAAGGTCCTTGGAATGATGAAGTCAGAAACTGGGGCTGAACAAATTAAGGAGTTTGCTGGATTAAGACCAAAGGCTTATGCTATAAAAATGGCAAAGAAGTTAAACAAAGAGAGTGGGTTAATGGAATGCAAGGAGGATAAAAAATGTAAGGGCATTAAGAAGAGTGTAATTAAAAATGACATTAAGTTTGAGGACTACAAGGAGTGTTTGTTTTCGGGTAAGAATTTAATGAGAGGAATGAACACCTTTAGATCTTACCAGAATAATATCCATACCATTCATGTAAACAAAATTGCTTTAAATGCAAAAGATGACAAAAGAGTTATTTTGGAAGATGGGATTAGTACCTTAGCGATTGGACATTACAAAACTAAGGAATAGAATTAGTTAAAAAGTTTTTAAACAGTTTTTCTGTTTAAAAATTTAAAAAGTTGTTTGGGGATTGTGCTCATATCCTTATTTTCTTTTGGTGGGATTTTAAACATTTTATTGCTTCAAATTTTGTATTATAAATTTTGGAACAAACACTGCAACGTTCTGCGGGTTTTTGGTTTGTTGGTTTTTTATGAGCAGCTTTGCGGTGTAGTCTTAATGCTGTTTTTGAGAACAATGTTTTTTGACATTCCATGCATTCATATGAACAACCCGGTGTCCCTCCAGTAACATAACTTTTAAGCTTCATTTTAATGGTTCTTATTTTATTTTTTTTGGAGGGTTAATTTTTCTCGATTACCAAACAGTGTCAAAAACCCCAGTACGAACCAACATTTGCGTTAGTGTTTCTTCAGGATGGATATAATTACAAATGGTGTCTGGGTTTGTACTTTTGTTAAAATATATAATTTTTGGTATTCCATAAGGATATTTTGTAAAACCCACCAACAAACATTTTTCTTTGTTTGGGCACATATTCTTTTGTTGTGGTTTCATTTATTAAATCTTTTTTAAATTTTTTTCAAATTTTTTTTAAATTTTTTTAAAATTTTTTTAAAATTTTTTTTAAATTTTTTTCAAATTTTTTTGAAAAGTTCAGGAGGGGGAATCCCAAAAAAATTTTTAAAACCCCCCTCCTAAAAATATTGGTGGCCATTTTGAAAAACCGTCTTGGCAAAAATGGAGGGAAAAATTTGGGCAGCCATTTTGTTTTTGAAATTTGGTGGCCATTTTGGAAAATGTTGGCGGCCATTTTGAAAAGGAGGAGCTGAGTCCAGAATCGGCATTTATACACTACTGAGGTGCTTTGCCTGATTGATAGATAATATATTCTTTTTTCAACTGACTACCGTTTGATTGCTCGATCGCGCGATTGTATATCTAAATGATCGCTCGCGATCGTTTATAATTGCTCACGATCGTTGGTTCGCTAAAAGTGTTTTAATAAGGTCACCGTCGATTGCTCTGGATCGTTGGTTATCAACGGCCATTGTCGACGATTATATGGAAACCGGGTTAAAGCCAATCAGCTCTTTGGCTGAGCTACACAGCTATACCTTATATACTCTCTCCGTGTTTTACTGCATAACAATTAGGAGTCCAGACCGTCTATTTTTACGTTACTCTGGTTCTGAAAGTTTGTGAACTGTTCACGACCCAACGTTTCGACACTCCGATCTATCCGAGTAAAGAGTAAATATTGTTGTAAAGATATATCTATACCATCTTTAATTCGATCACCGAGCTCCATTAAATTATTTAGCAGGGATATATCTTAGCTCTGAATAAAAGAGAAATATGTTCTATTAAGTTGGCTCTCGACTGTTCCTTCAAAAGTTGAAAAACAAATATGCAAGTTTCAACCTCAGAAAGTGCTCATGGATGTTGAATAATTTGAAAAAGAATGAAACTAACGTTATGCATATAATAACGTTCAAGGCATTAAATACTGCTAACATGTAATGTGTTTCAGCCGTTGCTATGACAACAGTAACGTTTCAAAATGGCTGTAAATTTACATTTAATTCAATTTATTTCAAAAAGGAGTCCGTTGACCCCCAATTTTTTTGCCTTAAAACATTTCGTTAAATTTAAGTAATCAATAGGCAAATTTTAATCAATTCTGTAGATCTAATTTCTTTTATTGAAGAAAAATTATGGTTTTCTATTAAAAAAAAAATATAGATCTACAGAATTTTTAAAACATCTTACTATTGATTACTTAAATTTAAAGAAATGTTTTAATGCCAAAAAATTCGTGGTAACCGAACTTGAATTAAATTATATTAAATGTAAATTTACGGCCATTTTGAGACGTCACAGTTGCCATAGCACCGGCCGAAACACTTTATCTGTTAACAGTATTTGATGCCCTGAACGTTATTCTATGCATAACGTTAGTTGCTCCCTTTTCGAAAATATTCATGAGCAGCTTCTGAGGTTGAAACTTGAATTGTTTCCACTTTTGAAAAACAGTAGGGAGCTACCTTAAGTCTACCAATATTTTTAATTATATAGTAAGTAAATTTTTTGTCGAAGTCCGAGCAAAAAGAAAATTTTGTCAAAAGTAAATCATTTACCTATATTGCTATCTTACCCTCTTTTCAACTCCGAGAAAACCCAGAAAAACTTGACCATGTTTCCACAGTGAACTTTCTTCCTGATTCTTCACTTTCCACAACACTTCTTGCGTCATATTTCTCGCCCGAATTGACAACTTTAATTCGGAAAAATTTCCCAGTAAACGAAAAGTGAACTTCATACAAACGCCCGTAATGGAATCTGTAATGATCCACGGAGAAACAAGTGAAGCAATAGAGTAAGATGCCTGATTATCTTTATAGCAGACCAGTCGATAACCTATAGAAACACATAAAGATAAACTTAACAACTAAAGCACATCGGAAACATTAGGCAGCCAATGTGTCTTTAATGCCAGTGAAGGTGCAAATCTTGCCATGGGTGGAATTCACTTAGCGAGAGTTGAAAAGCAATGCAAAAAAGATTCTGAAATCTTTGGGGGTAAATTGCAGCACATCCTGCGCGGTTGAGAATTTCAGTACTCGTAAAAACAGAACAACAGAAGCTGATTAAGTTGCGAAATCTGTTTGGTAATCAACAACGCTTTCTTCTAAACTTTTGTAAAGAAAAAAACTTGACTCGTTTCTAAACAATATACTTACGTGTAGTACTATGGAGGGTGATGCCCGCCAGTATTTACATTTTGTGTTCCAGTGTCATGTTATATTATTTAATATTTACATTTTGGAATCTAGTTTTCACGTTTATTTATTCTAATAATGTCTTACATGACATTTAAAATTATGATATTCGCGCTATTCTTAAACATTCCATTGTGATGACGTCACATGATGCCTGGCACTTACTAATAATTTATTTTCCCGCAAAAAAATGTAATTATTTCGTTTTCCGGCTTCGAGCTTCGCTTCGATCAATCGATCATACAGTACACTGCATAACGATGGCGAAAACCGATCAAAATCCCACGAAGCAGCAGCGTTGTTACGACGAGCAGCCAGTATTTTAACAGAAGAATCGGGTACTTTGAATTTCGGTCGTCCAAGTTGGCCGGTGGACAGCTTTGGGAACTCAAATGTGCAATGTTGGGTGCCGTCATGTTCAGAATACAAATCTCGTGCATCGTAAATCAACTGAGCCAAGGATTCATCTATATCGAACAACAGTGGGTCAACACGAAAATAGTTATAGTCTCGATCGGGATCCCTTGATTCCAATTCTGATACACAATTTAAAATTCATCTTCGAAAAAGGTTTTTAAAGGCTGTTCTTTCTCTCTCCTCCGCCATATTGCCGTTCAGAAGAACGAAATATTACAATTTTTTGCGAGAAATAAATAAATTATCATTCATTTCACGTTCGGAATTTCTGTTCTGAGTGCTAGGCATCAAGTGACGTCGTCACAATGGAATGTTTCAGAATGGCATGTGTCAATTCAAGGATAAAATGAATAAACAAAAGACGAAATGTGAAGCGCGGATATCATAATTCGACTTTTAAATGTCATAAGATATTATTAGAGTAACTAAACGTGAAAACTGGAACACAAAATGAAAATATTGAATAACAAAACGTGAAACTGGAACACAAAATGTAAATATTAATATTGTCGGGCACCACCCTCCATATAGTACCACGTGCGCGATCAGTGCACAATTACATGCAAGAGTTTTTCGTATTTAGTAATTTCAGCATCGCGAAATAAAATCATACCCAGTGTTATTATAACTATGTTGTAAGGCGTCAAACGACAAGGTTTTCAAGCACGAATGGACAGAGGGAGTGCTTGTTTGGCTTCGAAATAAGATCCTTCTGAAATCTGAATAACCTTTCCGCTATTGTTTCAAGTGTTGACCGCTCGGCCACGATGTCTTAACTATCCGTTTAAATATAGATATATAAGGAGAAGTTTCAATTCAAAAAGTGTGTTCATCATTGTACAATTGAATCAATCCCCAGAGTCTGTTAAGATTGAGTTTCGAACAGAATTACGGTTTGGATTAGCGATTTGTTTGGATTTTGGGTAAAGGCTAGAATTAGTAAGAGATATTTGAACATTAATGATTATTGTTAATTCTAGGTAAGACGTAAGAGGATATTGAGAATAAATAATATATGGGTGTCCAGAAATACGAAATTTATTTCGAGTGTTAACCACGATATTTTACAAGTGAGCAAAAATGTACTGCATAAAAATAGTCCTGTTGATTCACAAAAAATACGCAGTACACTCTAATGCGTTTCAAATGATAATCGACACATGTTAGATTATGACGAATGAACACACATGAGAGATTATCGATTTCGTTAGTGGCTGGAAAATTAATAAACTAATATATTCTATAATTATAATAAATGCTAATGTATTACCAGATTATCTAGTATATTCAGGATGTAGATACGTTTTGTGGAAACACCACGTAAAATATTTATTTGCTAAGCTCTCGGCTTCTTGACTCAGGCCTTCATCACAGCAATAACAATAAGCTGTTGGTTTACGTCATTTATAAACTAAGCAACTTATAAATGACCTGAAAAAAACTTAAAATAAACGTGAGCCAAAAGCTTATTATTATCGCTCTGATGAAGGCCAGAGTCAACATGCCGGAAACTTAGGAAATAAATATTGTGGTGTTTCCACAAAACTTATCGATATTACATTATCACATGTATGAAAACGTTCAAAGAATTAATATTCAGTATGGTTTAGTGAACAGTTTACACTATTCAATATAAGTATGCGGTATTTATTATAGTGAACCAAATAAATACCAGTTTCCGCACGTACGCAATGCGTATCTATTTTTATGATGTTGCAGTTTGAATGACCATGTAAGCTTTCGAGAGTTTATTGGCGTTTGTCGAGGAGTGCTTTCCCTGGTGTTGATTAAATTATTAATTAAACTATAACAATCCCTACGCAGCACAGTATATATATATATATACACGTTTTAGTTCATGCTATGACCCTGTTTGCTCGTTGATTGTTTGTATGAATAGAGCGTCTAGAACCTGGATGTTCATCTTTGGGTTTTCTTCTTCATCTTGGGGGACAGACTGACAGTGTTTATTTACTATCTTCTGCACGACGCAAAAACGCAATTTCAGATACTCAACAAAGCACGATTGATCCGTGAGCCAAACCCAATGTTTCGTATCGTCGAAATACAAGCCAGTCTTGGCATTCATTCCAACAGTTTAAACATTGCTTTTAAACTATAAACCGTTAGAGTCTCTTTAACTTCCATGCGTTTGCACCCTTCAAGTTGCGCGTTCGTACAGTTCTATATAGTCAATGGTTCAAACGGCTTGACGAACATTCCAAACGGTTGATCTAACCGTTCCAACGGCGTTCGACAACGTCAGTCGAACGGCATGCGAAAGGCGTCCGAATAATATTTTAACACCGTTCGCTGAAACATTAAATTAGGTTTTCCCGTGGAGGGTTACAACTTAAGAACGTATAAACCCACTGCCACGATAAAGCAACCGGAAAATTTCGATTTAAAGACGTTCGAAGGAAACTGTCGGCGTTCAGTCATCAAGACATGGCAAAAACAAAACGTCGAAGTAATAGAATTAATAACTTGAAAACTACAATCTGAACAAGATAAAATATACCACAGCGTAATCTAACTGTGAAGATACAGATACGGATCAATTTCCATTAAAAAATATATAGCGGTGATTAAGAATATATTGAAAATTAATTCCACATCCTAGTGTCCGAAGAAAATTTCTGTCGCGCAGTCAGCGAGACGCGGCAAAACACAGTGAATAACACCGAATCAGCGAATTAATGAATAAACACTAAAGCCAAAACTCACGAGCATGTAAAGATAGTAGTAGAATTAAAATGTCGAGACACACTAATAAACGTTTCAAGCAAAAATAAACAAATGAGACGTAGAAAATCGGGAGAATTGATATTGGAGCAGTGGAATGTAAGTGGACCATTACGTCTGAAATGAAAATAAGTTGTAAATCCGTTGACTTCCCTTTGAACTCAACTTGCATCTAGAAAGACCTTCCTCAAAAATTGTTTTGGCAGTGTTTCAATATAAATCAATGATATATCACCTGTCACTGGCTCTAGCACGTACTGTTCCTCTTCTCCAGTCATACGTTTTACCATTTGGATTGGTATTCCATATCTTGCAAAGTGTCCTTTGAGCTTGTTGATGATCGCGGTGGTTAGGCGGTCAACTTCCATGAAGCCTGAGTAATAGTCAACAGTGGTTAGGTAATTTTTTCCCTTTGCATTCTTCTACTGCATTCTTTAAGTCTAGATTACCCTCTAGTAATAACAGTTCTTGTTGCTTACTGGTTACACTAAAAACTAATTTGTCTCGTATCATTCTTTTTTTCTCCTTGAGGTTGCACGACTCAGCATAAGAGTATAATTTTGTTAGAAACGTGTCGAAAGGCTCTTGGAAAGGTACTTGCCAAAAACGAAATGATTGAAGAACTTAATTTTGCCACGAGTTGCAATACTGCTTTCGTTTCTCAAGGACTTTAGCTGGATCGTTTGTGTCACTTTCTTCATCAAATTCGAAATGATCATAAACCTCGAGAACTTGCGGTCTCACTGGTATCGGTCTCACAAAATGGCGGGTTTATAATGGCAATAGGAACTCTCCCCAGGACTTTTTAACATTTTATAACATGGCCGCGCTTGGTGATGTTGTGGAGTGAACGATGGATGTATTTTAGCACTGAATTTCTTTGTTTTTTGCACCAGGAAACTTACTGGATTAGTGAATTTAAACATAAAGGTATGTGAAGTGCAATATCCTTCGCCAAAACATTTCGAAAATCAAACTCTGGACTCAAGGAGACAGTAAGTGTTTTGCTGTGTTTTAAGTACATCACAGTCTTTTCGACATCATCTATTATTGACATCTTAAATCCGTGTTTTTTCCCCCATAGTTTCGCTTACGTATCTAACTATTTTCCTTTCTCTTAAACAGGTTTTGATGCAGACAATTTCTGAGTTTCAAGTTTTGCATGAGGGTATAAATATAAACTGGTTTTTATTTATACTACCAGAATGTCTATGCCTTAGAATATAAACTCTCTCTCTCGTGTTTGTTTCTCCTTTCTCTCTTTTCCGCTCTTTTTTCATTATCCTCAAATGTACCACATGTCCCGTATTATCCATAACAGCAACATATGTTATTTATATACAATATATACAACAGTACATCAGGTATCTTTTTGTTGCTTTTTTAATTGTGGTGAATTTTGAACTTATACTGTTATAGTTTTTAGTACGTTTAATAAAGCAAGTGTCGTGCAAATTGTTTTATTTTTTGCTCACGTGTATGTCGCTGATTTTTTGTTATCCATGTATCTTCATATGTATATATATGAAACGTCCTCCAATTCTTTATTTTTAGAGGCGATCAATGTTGTATATATATATATATATCCCAACTCCTAGCAAAATTCCAAATGGCGGATTTATAAGGGCAAAACAAAATTTCAATTGGACCCCTGTCACGTGACAGAGCCCGCATTCTAGGTCTATTATTTCTATGGCCGTCCAGCATAGAGTAATATGATAGCTGTTTGTCGCTGCTTGGGCTTGTTATTATTCCCGCTAGCTTCCAGATACATCGATAGTTGACGTTTCCATTTCTGAAAATTATCTGCCAGATTACGGTTTGTCAGAACGAGTGTTGGAGGTAGCTAAATGAAATTGTGACATTTCCATTTAAAGGTCCATTACACTCCGTTCTGCGCATGTACGAAACTAATGTTACATCTACATTTACGGGGGGAAATATTGATACCTCATTCAAGATTGTAAGCTTTTTTTATTCTTCTTCATTACTTGTATACGAAAGAAAACATTTTTAGAAGAATCAGAAGAAATCCAAAGAGATATCCTCACCAAAACCCTTGGTTTTCTGCCATGTTGTTCCGAACGGTTTACACTGAGCAGAGTACTTCATATAATTATCTTCGAATGACTGGCTTGTGAGGCTCACAAAAAGCAGATAGCGGATTACGCGCAGAACGGAGTGGAATGTACCTTTAAATTAATGCAATTTAATCACAATATGCATGTCAGGAATCTTTAGGCGTATATGCTGCCACCATGTTGAAAATATCTTATGTTATCGATAGAATACGTTAGGCAGTAAAGCATTAAATATACGTGTAGCTTTCCATTTTCTCCTTGCTCCAACTACCACCAAAGTGCGCACGCGCGAACGCTCACATGCCTTCCCAAGATTGCGAGTTCAACGATAACTATCAACAAATGTATACATAATTATCTAGCAATTCAGTATTACTGACAATTGTAGAACATTGCAAACAAGTGTACATTAAAATACAAAACAATGGACACTCCGAAAAGGGTTAACATTTTATTCAACCTTTCGACTAACTTGCAGTCATCATCAGGAATGATGCTGGTGTAACGCAATCTACTATAAATACAAGATAATAACTAAATGATGATGTCATAAGTAGTATAGCACTTGGGGTACTAGGACACTTTTTCCAGCATATGGTGAAATATTGTGGTTTGCTGTTATATGGTTACAAATATTGGAATCTATATAATGATACTAATTTCGGTATAGGCGCAGTTTCTCACCCTTTCTTACTGAGCGTGGCATTTTAGCCTGGAATCTATTGCAAAGTTTCCAGCGCTTGATACAAAAATAAATTGATCTATATATATATTTAAAAAACTAATTAATAATTCATGAGGAAAACACAAAAGAAATCAATACCGTAGCAGTGTTTGTAAATCGGATACATAATCGTCCTGATTTACATAAACTTTAGCTTCGATTTTCTCGGCTAAAACAGACCATATCCCCAAAATAGTTGGTGAACTTGATTATTTAGATGCATTTGTATTTTAAGAAAGATACAGCATTCGCATCCGATTTGTATCTGATTTACTACGGCTCGCCTTGTAAATCAGATACAGATCGGCTGCTCATGCTGTATCTATTACATATATATATATATATATATATATATATATATATATATATATATATATAATATAAGGATGCGTTTAATTGGTTACAAAATATGTAATCCTACTATCTGGTCGACTCTGAAAATTGTTTGGTGACGTATCCTATAGTATGATTGGTGTGTACGGAGTCTTGTTTCTTGCTAGAAGGCTGACAGCTGTCTTATCCGTTCTATTAGTAGTTAAACACAGATCTCATGTAGTTCATGTCCTCTTGTGTACCTGCAGAATCGACATTTGATGAGTCCTCTATTAGCTCTAATTATATTAATACAGCAGTTTGTTCATATCCTTTTATTACAGCAGGAGCAGTTAATGAATGATTTTTTAGTTTCACAGCATATCTCACACTCTAAGTCTCCTGTTAACGCTTCGTTGATTAGTCTACTGATAGAGTCTATAGTGCTGGTTTATATTATACAGTCAACTACGATCCGAGTCTTATGAGTGTTTGCGTTGATGATCTTATTGTGAATATTCAGGAACATACGTCTAGTCTCTTCGGCTATGAGTCTATTGGATTTCATTACTCTACTGCTATATACTTGATGTTTCATTAGCTGGCCCGCTTTCGTGCTCTGGCTCATGTAATGCGAAACGACGTGCTTTCCAATTGTGATACCACCGCTTAGAATTCACAACATTGGAAGATATGGTGATATCCTCGAAACGATAATCTCTATGTCTTTCTTAAGAAGCCTATCATTCTGTAACTCCTTATCTAGTTCTTCGCTGCTTTCAATAGCATCTAGTCCACCAAGCATTCCTGCGAATTTCCTTATAAGCAGCTCTGTGAGAAATTGGTTGGCCCTATCAAGTCTTTTCCTTTCGAATTCCCTGTGGACTTTATTGATGACTTTAGCTGACGCTTTTTAAAGGTAGGCCACAGATTGAGTGGTGTTACCGTCCTCCGACTCCCTTATCAGTTCGCTGCGCTTCTCCTCAATGGAGTTTCTGTCTGGTGTCCCCTGCGGCGCATCCGCTTCATTTTTACCACCATCAATGTTTTTACTAGCGGTTCTTATTTCTGATTCTGCATTTTGTAATTCAATAACTAGCATCACGAGAAATTTAGGTAATTGCTGTCGCCGCTCTCCGTCAGCGGCTATTCGCCTAATAATATAATTATGTATTCGTATGCGTTTGATTCTATGCGTTTGATTATATTGTACTCTAGTGTTTTTCATTATTCAGGACATTGAGTTATTTAGAATTTGCCTAAATCGTGCACGTATGTATATGTGACAACCTGTAAACGACTATAAGGACTGTGAAATAAAGCAAGTTCAAACGTTTTTGGAAGTACTATGCTAGGGACTAATTAGGATCTTTATGTGCTTTCGACGTGGACTGACTCATGCCGAATGCAATTTGGCCAATTTCTAGCACCTGTTTACGAACATGCCTTAATTTAGAGGAAAGAAGAACGTATATTCAACACAAAATTATGAACCGGAAATCGTTTTCCCAAGTAAACTGACGCACTTTCTTCGCTATGAGCCAAAATCACATGCAAAAGGGAAAGGAATGTTTTCGACAAACATCACTAAATTTTCGAAGGTAAACAGAATATAAGCTGTATTTCATGAGTCAACTTTGGCAAAATTATTAACGCATCTCGATTCCTTGCATATTTTACTTCAAACATTGGGATTTCATTCGCAGTGACAGGCGATTATAGGGATTAATAGGGTTTGTTAATGCGAATAGAAATCATTCTAAGGGAAAGGTGAGGCTCTACTTGTTAGATTTGGTTTTTGGCAAAAGCATTGAATATATGCCACACAACAATCTTCGACGTTGGCAAATTAAAAAATACAATTGGTTATAGTTGTATTTTCCGTCTTTTGTCGATTTCTCAATCTGTGCTCAGTAATTTTTTTTGACTATTTAATTAGAACGTTGCTTGCAGCAGCTATTTCTACGCGGGCTCAAATGACCGAGATTCCTGGCAATATTCGTCTAGCGTTTCAACTTCCTTATACTCTTGCGTTTTGGCATTACTTAGTATACAGTATGTTCCGTTAACATTGCGGTTTAACGATTTTATAGTCGTATGGATGACCGAGTGATATCTTTAACCTGGCGTACTTATTATCTCTTAGCTGTTGGTTAATATGCATTAACTCATTTTTATCAACGCCGTTCATGTAGTCTTCATATATTGTTTTCATATCGTTTTTATTTGGGTTGTAGAATGTAAATAATTTACTGATGTTCTCGCGATATGGTCTCGCTATACTCGTTAGCTGCTGGGTTATTACGATAGTTGACAAGCCATTCTGTCTAGCACTGAATGCTAATTTAACTAGCTCGCTTGTTCTGTTTTTAACATCCTGTCCACTTGCGCAGTCATGTAGTATAATCAAACTATTTGAACCTCTATATATTTCAGACACATATTTCAAAATAATGCCAACCTGGATCGTTTAGATATTTCCATTCTTGGTACGTTTTATTCCAATCCAAAGTCCGACAAATTAGGATGATATAATCAAAATGGTTCTTATACTCTTGTTCAAGCATTGTTAAAAGGTAATGTGTTTTACCACAATATGTCATTCCAACTATTAGCATATTGAAGGGTGTCACCTTCTTCTATATTATAACTAATATTGGATGCTTTGTAAATCGTGGTTAATTAGGTTGATTATTCCGTCATTCACAACGAAGCTGTTGCATTTCACGTTCGCGGAAGTACTATGCTAGGAACAAATCAGGATCTTTATGTGCTCAGGAAGCAGACTGACTCGTTCCGAGTGCATCGCGATCTGGAGACTTCGCATTGCCCGTAACGTTGTTGGTCTATCTCTAGCACCTGTTTACAAAGATTACTATGGCTAACACTATGGATAGTGGTGCTTTTAGTGCAAAAATAAGACAAGCTAGGGAAGTACTTTGTCGTCGAGCTCAGCAAATGTTTTTAGTTACAACTGTTGCTTGGTCCATGCTGAAGTCAGATAGATCTGGGAAAAGAAGAAATATATCACCGTTTCAGCAAAATTTGAATTATTGTGTGCTCTCCTTATTATTTGCTGTTGAGAATCTCCATTATTATGGCCGTTAATGCGCACGCGCGCCACCATATTGTCCCAAATTCCTGGCAACGCGTAAGACAGACTTCGGCCTGTGCTATATTGAGACACAACTTCATCATATGATGGACTCTCTATTGTTTCGTATTCAAGTTGCGTGTTCTCCAGTGTTTAGCCAGCCACAGGTTGTCCACCGTGCGTATCCATGATGTCGGAAGCTCTGGCGAGGGTTAGGATGTATTGGAAATCGTTGTTCATAGCGTATGGTGCGTGTAGTCCGTGGTCAGCGAGCACCTTTGATATGCATATCTTAATTTTGTTTGGTGCCATGGATAGCATACACTAGTGCATCACTTACCTGAGTTAGCTGCGCTGTCATGTTTTGAAATGAGTTTTCTGAGGCAATCAACTGCGATTCCATACTGTGGCATGTTATTGCGTTCATTCTTAGTTTTCCACAAGTCTTTGTAGACCTCGTACAGGGACTTTGGGTTGTTATCATGCCCTGTTTCCCTAGCGAACTTGATTTGTAGACGTGATACGATATTTTTGATAGGCTGGAACCATGATTTAAGAACCATGATTTAACGTTATTATTTTTGAAGTCAAATACTTGGTTAATACTTTCTGGGACGAGGCACTGACACCTTGTGATATCTTAGGTACGTTAATATATAGTTCCTCGTCTTCTATTGCATTATTCGGATTCATGGTTACTAGGTGTCGTAATTCGCTTACTTTTTAGAGAAGTCATATGGCTCTTTCTGACGCCTGGAATTAATTGTGTTTCTTGCATTATAAACTACGGTAGGTTTTATTTTCGTCTCCTCTGCTTGTAATAATGGTATGCGAACCATGTTGCAGCAAGGGCGAGTACCCATAGATTGCTTGCTAACCAGGATAAAGCTACTCCACCGTATTTTAATAGGGCTACTAATAGGCTGTCAACGGCGGTGATAATGGAACCTAAAACTGGACCAAGCCTTTTTGCTAGCTTTTTGAAGGTGTTGTAAACGGATTGCCCAAATGATTTCGTAGAATGGGCACCTTTTTGGATAGCATGACGTGCGCCAACTAAAACGGTTGTTATTGAGGAAGCTACAGTTAATCCTAGTGCACTAGCGTCAAGCCAATTGTCCTTCATCCATTTTTTTAAACGCTCCAATCGTGACAGATCATTGATGCTCTCGTTGTTTCTGACCTCCTCCTGAAATATTGATTTAGCCTCTTTTTTTTCTGGGCGGCTCACCTTTCTCCACAATGTAAACTAAGTCGGTTTTCAGTTCGGCAATTTCCTGAATGTTTTTGTATAGCTGTTCCTTTCTAGTGTCAGTCTCCCTAATAGCTTTCAGTCTGTATTTATCTGTATTTTAGTATCAGCGTCAGTAGTACAGAAAGGCCGATCCTGGGACAGTTTTGCCAGACATTGTGGCGCCACCATATTTCCAAAATTCCCCCCAAAAATGTTTCAAAAATGACCCCCCTGGTTTTCAAAACATTTTCAAAATGGCGGCGACAAAATATTTTGTCGAAGAATTTCAAAATGGCGACCAAAAATAATTTGGCGAAGAATTTCTAAAATCTTAAAAAACATTTTTAAGATTTAAAACTGCCGAAGAATTTGTTGAAGAATTTGTCGAAGAATTTGTCGAAGAATTTGTTGAAGAATTTAAACTTTAGTTTTCCAATGTCCAATCGCCAGAGTGCTTATTCCATCTTCAAGAATAACTCTTTTGTCGTCTTCCGAGTTTAATGCGATCTTGTTTAAGCGGATGGTATACATTTTATGACCATAGCTTCTAAAGGTGTTCATTCCTCGCATTACATTCTTTCTAGAGGACAAACATTCATTATAGTGCTTAAACCCGATATCATTCTCAACAACGCTTTTCTTAACACCCTTGCACTTTTTTACCTCCTTACACTCCCATAATCCAGTTTCAAGGTTTTTCTTCTTAGCTATTTTGATGGCATATGCTTTTGCCCTTAAAGCAACAATGCCTTTAATCTGATCTGCACCAGTTTCAAATTTCATCATCCCAGGGACTTTTTTGTTTACCCTCTGAATTCCACTTGGATGAGACTCTGGAAAGTTTGATGTGTCAAAGTGGGTTTTAACATCCCCACTAATATCTTTGAAGAAATCTTCTGTCTTGATGTTGTAAATGAGGCTATCTGTATCTGTATACAACAGTTGTGCCTTTTCCCCATACTTAGGTTTAACATAACCATAGTGGAAATCATACATTGTCATTTTACTTAAGTCCAAAATGGCAGCACCCGTAAAAATGGGTTTATTTAATTCTACACTAGTTTTTCCCATCTGAACAGCACCCAAGTTTTCGTTAAATATTTTGATGGACTTATAATTTGGTTTTCTTGCAAGTTTTTCAAGTTGGTCTTGATATGATACAAGTCTAATGTCGACCCTATTTCTAACATTTTCCATTGTCTTGCCAAAGACTGAGTTATTCATCAACTTGTAAAAGTCTTTCTCGAAGTCATTGGTGGCAGCAGTTCTTAGTTTCGTATTAAGATCGATGTATGGCTTCATCCAAGCCTTCTCTACAAATTTCATTCCCCTATGTATTTTTTCTAGAACCAGTCCATGGTCCAAACACTGTTTTAACGCTCGGTAATGAATGACATACTTTTTCTTGTCATTAAGATTTGGCAATAGTTTTACAACTCCCCCAATCTCAACTCTTTCAGGAGCGAATGGCATTTCATTATGGAGATCATGCAGTTCTTTTGGATACCTTAAGTCCACTTCAAGCGTACACCCTTCTCCCTCCTCCCCATTAACTGTTTCCACTAAAAAGGTCTCCCAGTTTTCTAACTCCTCCCTTCCCATCCACTTGAACCCCCTTATTGGAAGCGGCTCTGACATCGCACTTCCATACAGATTGTTGACATCCAAGTATGGTATGAATGAACTTTCAACCTCAGGATCATACTCTTCCATGTACTTGTTATTGGCTTTTGATGATCTATGTATAGCAGATGACACTCCTCCTCTAATTCCCTCCTCCGTCATCAAGTACATATCGGGTTCAGTTAAAAGTTCCAACTTTTGTTTCGTCATTTTTTGTAAACCACTCCAGGACAGACCAGGGGAAGTATAAGCCCACATTGGATCAAGTCCATAAGTCTTTTTACAAGTCTTCCTGAAATTTTGAATTACATCCACAGAGATGATGACATCCACTTTGTTATACAGTTCTTGGTATTCCCCCATTGTTTGAATTTTAAATGCGTTCCACACATTCTGGGCATGGGCATAATCCTCATCTGATATTCCAACTCCATTAAGTTTTGAATAGAACTGCTCCTTACTGGGTAGTTTTGGATAGTCCAACTTTTCTAAGCTGTCCATGAATTCGTATGGAAAAACACCCTTTTTCTTCAACAGATCAACATTTGAACCATTAAACACTTTTTCCGTGTATATGAAGTCTGTTGTATCCAAGTTTTTAACAAAAGAGTCTAAAGAACTTGGCATAAACTTTAAAGAGTCCAAAAATCTAAGTTCAAGATTAACCCACTTAATTTTTCCTTTCAACCAACCACCTTTCTTCCACATTTTTTTTCTAACACTTATGTACTCCTCATCTGTCTTTGGTATGCAAGTTATTGTGCCATTTGTTAAACCCAAACTTTCAATAATGTGGTGCATATCGTAATTCATGCTATTATGTGCTATTACTGGAATATGTTTTGCACTACTCATCGAATAGTTGCATTTGTTATGAGCTGCACCCCGGAATTGACCATTAAGATGATCATGATCTCGAACTCTGTCTGTTCCAAGTTTGAGACCGCACACATAACAGTTTACGGCATTTTGAAATTCTGTTTCTTGGGTCGCACTTATAATGATCTTTTTAGGTTTTTTTAAATAATCTTCCCAAAGCACATTTGCTTCCATCTCCAAACTTTCAATGAACTTTTTACCAAGATCTTCATCGTCATTTTTTCTCGTGTAACTGACAACCTTACCAGGATGAATCTTTGGATCAGAACATATAACCGCGTAACAATATCCGCTTGGTATGTGCAGTTGATATTTTTTGGTAAAACTTCTGTCTTGGTTTTGTGCCACACCATCCTCAACTGTTTCTAACATGCACTCAAAATCATACACAATGATAAAGGGGACATCATGAATTTTTTTGTAATCCATTTCGTTCCACCCCATTATGTTACCACCCTTTCCACTTTTCTTTTTTGGATATATTTGTCGCTGGGCATTATGTTCTTGGCAGAGAAGCATGTGTTCGGTCATGTTCTTTTCATTACTGAATGGGTTTAAACAAAAGTCGCACCAAAACTTTTTATGTTGGTGGTTGTTTTCCTGACTTGTAAACAGTTTACCCTTATCTTTAACACAGCTATAATGACCATTCCACCAGAATAGGTTGGCAACATTTTTGTTCTTAGCTCTACTGGGTTGCATTGAGGTAACAAAATTTTTCTCATCGTCCCAACTAAAGATGTTAACATTAATGTTGTTCATCTTTTCAAATTTTGAGATGTTATTAATTTTTACAGGGAACTCAAGCCCTTTGATGTTGTACTTCTCGGATTGGGCTAAAACATCTTTACCAACCCTTTCCAAGTGTGGCTTGTTAGGATCCATTTTTACCATGTCAGCAATTGCAATGGAGTACAGAAAACACTTGTTATCTCCGTTCCGTGGATTGATGATAGCCTTCTTGTTCTTAACAGATTCTGGAAGAGCCTTGTAGCCCTTGCCATTTATGGGTCTGAACTTCGTTATTGAAATATGAAGGCTTTCAACAGATCTTATCGACCACCCAGAACCCTTTTTCTGATGGGATGACAAATTTTCGAGCATCTCTTTTTTCATCATTTCATAGTGTTCTTTGGCATCCTCCTCTGTTGTCATTGGTTTCATATGAGAAGTAAAATAAAACTCTTCAACATCCTCCCAACCAGCCTCGTAATCGTAGTGTACAAGGTTGCATACCAATGTTGTTTTTACCTTCTTTGAATTCGCAACACTGTTAACCAAATTTTCAACAGTCAAAGTTGTGTTTTCTAAAAACACAGAAGGATCTTTGAAACCCTGCCCTGAGATTTCATACAGAGCTGCCTTTCCACTAGCAAAGTCTTTAATGAGTTTGGGTTCTGCTTCCCTAATTTTTTTGTTGACTTCGGCCTTCTTCTTAAAAACATTTTTAAGTTTGTTCCCAAGAGTTCGTCTTGTCCTTTTAATCTTTGGATTCCCCTTCCACTTATTAAACTCTTTAAAACGGGTCTGTCTACCCTCTTCCTGTCTAATTTCTTTTGACCATTTTTTGGTTTCAGCAGTTTTTGTCTTCTTGTCTTCCTTTTCAATAATTTTTTGCTGAATTAGGGTCTCTTTTGCTTGTGTTTTGAGCAACTTTTTGTTAATTTTTTTGCTCTGTTCTTCTTGAAGTTTTTCAAGTCGTTCGGGATGAAATGGCTTCATTTCGCGATCCCTTTTGACTTGTCTCTGTTTACGCAATCGAGCGTTTACAGATTTTGGATCTGTTTTTAAAATTCTTACCATTTATTATTATTACATAAAAATTTTTTTTTATATATATATAAATAAAGGTTTCATTTCTCTTACCATTTTTTTTCAAAAGTTCTAAATTTTAAAATTTAGAAATTTTTAAACAAAACTCAACGACTGACAGTCCAGTCTTTATCCTCTAAAAAAATTGGTAAACCCTTTTTGATGTAATACGGAATACTGCTTGGATTTTTACCTGAAATCTTTGCCGCACTATAGATACTTGGAAACACAATACTTCTGTTACCATTTGTAAATGTTATTTTTACAGGTGTTTTAATTGCATCTCTATGGTATTTATCGTAAACCTCATTTTTTACTAATGGGATGTCAAGTTTTTCGCAAAGTGTTTTCATGTTAAAACTATGAGCACCTTTAATACCAAGTTTGGATGCTATTGCTCTTAGTTCTGCTCTTGATGAAGAATTTTCTTCTCGTATCGTTTGAAGTCTTTCAAACGCATTTGATCTTACTTGCATTCTTATTTGGAAGAGTTTTTTAGGTGATGTCATTACTTTATTAGGGTTAAAATTTCTTATTTTTTTGAATAAGAGATTTTAAATTTAAATTTTAACAACGAGTTGCGATCCAATTTTTTTCTTTGTATGGAATTACTATTTCGTTTATAATGTGGTGCACAATACTAGAATGATTCTTTTTTTTGATTGCCCGAGCTGCTTCTGAAAGACTTGAAAACTCAATTTTCTCACCATCTTCCAAAGATGTAAACAAAACTTTGATAGATTTCATATTTGGAAAAGCTGGGTTTCCGGTTTTACATGAACTGTTTGGAATGCCAAGTTTTTTACATAGTGTTTCTAATGTTAGACCACCTGATTTAATTCCTTTTTGACGGGCTAAACCACATATTTCATCTCTGTATTTCTTAGTAGTTTCAAATAATTGGTCCCGGATTTCTATTTTTTGATAAAGTTGTTCTCGCAAAAGTTTTATTTCTTCATCTAACTCATCTTTTGTTTGACCATTTTGAGCAAACTTGATATTAATTTCAGTATTATTCATACCTTTTATTATTCTTATAGTTTTTTTCTTTAAATTCAATTTTAACATCAATAATAAGGCTCATTTCTTCTATTATTATGCACCCACCGTTCCTTTTCCCTTAAAATCCATCTTTGCCTAAGAATTAAATTCCTCCGTTCCTCCCTCCTTTCCATCCTCTTTTTCCAGATTTGTCGATACAAGTTTAAGATTTTTGTCATCATCTTTTATTTTAACTGTTAAAGATTCCGCAGATGTTGATTTTGTCAAAGGAACCTTGGTATAATTTTTTACAGTTTTGTTTGTCCACCCTATTTGTATGTTGCCCTCCATTGTTAAATCATCCTTGCCAAAACTTATTCCAAATTGAAAGCCCTTTTTTGTAATATGGTTTTTATTAAATTTTTCCTTTGACCTTTTGTTTGTGTTTCCCATTTTATTTTTTCTAACCTGCAAAGATTAGAAAAACAAAAACTTTAATTATTTTTTTTAATTAACTTTTCAGCCCCTTTGAAAGTAAAAAATTTCCACATTTTAATTTTAAAAGTGGTTTTAAAAGATTTTGAATTTAACCGTTTATAAGCCATTTATTTTTAAACTCTCAACAAAAACTTTAATAATATCAACTCAACTGTTATTGGAATCATCAACACTGCTGCCATCGACATTTTCATCAAAATTTTCATCATTTCGTACTGTAACATTTTTATTTGTCTTTACACCCCGATCCCAAACATGTTTTGCAACTATGATCCCACCAGTTACCAAACCAATCATTGGAATATAGGGTGTAATTTTTTTAACCAATGATTTAACATCATCGCAGAAGAGTTTGTTTGTTTTTAACTCGGCATCCAGTTTTTCTCCACCACAAAGATCCAACTGTTCCATTAGTTCTGAGAATTTGGTTACTAATGTTTCTGTTAACAGAGAGGTTGTCTTGTCAAGTTGAGCCCTCTCATACCCAAGCTTAATTTTCTCAAGTTGAGTCATTGAGGCCTTTTTCAAATATGCTTCTGATTGTTTAATTTCTTTTGCTAATGATAGTCGGATTAGGTCTTCCCTAAGATTTAAATCTTGCGGAGTTTCATCCCGTTCTTCATTCATTGTTGCGTATTCGGCATTCATTTATTAATAGTGTTATTTTTTGTATTCTTTGTATTTTTCGTAAACAACATAAGTTAGAGCTATTGCCAAGACCCACAGATTTTTAGTAAGCCATAACAACCCCTTTGCGCCCCAAGATAACACAGTAGCGAGAATACTTAAAATTGGTGCCAATACGGGCCAAGCAGCCTTCGCTAACTTTGCGAGAGCCTTACCTAATGCACCTGTTGTCTTTGCCGCCACTGCGACACCTTTTCCTGCGGCCACCACTACTGTTGTTATAATGCCGGCAATGGAAATTGAAATTGCTGCCAAAGCACCCATGTTTTCTTTTGCCCATTCTTTAAATTTTTCAAATTTGACTATAACATGGTTTTTAATTCTTTCTTTTGTTTCTTTTTCTTTTGGTGGTTCATTGTTTAACAGTCTCATTTCTTCGGCTTTTACCCCACTTATTTCTGACATTCCCTTGAATAGTTCTTTTACATTTGGGTTTTCTTCTGCGGCAGCTTTGTCAGCATAAAGTCTTTGGTTAGACTCAGCTGAAACTTTGTTACCTTCTATGAACTCCCTCCTATCTTGGCCTTCTAACTGGTTAATTTGGTCGGTTTTGTCTTTTACTACTCCTAAGAGGTTTCTAAGGTTAGAGTCATGTTTTTCACCCGCAGCACTGGCAAAAAGAGCATCTAACAATATTTTTGCTTCGTTACCATAATCTCTGGCAACTTCTTTTTGAACCACTTCAGCGGCTTGTGGGGATATGTTTAGTTCGGTTTCGATGATACCAGCTCCAGTTTCTAAATATTTTACTTGTGCCTCTTTTAACAGTTTCTTAAATTCTTTAATTTTGTTTTGGACTGTCTTTCCTTTTACTTTGGTATATTCAAAATCTCCACTATTGGGATTTTGGACAAGAATTAATACTTTATCAAACTCAAGTCCATTAACTTTAAATGTTTTTGGGTCGCGGGTAAATGTACTTTTATTGAACAGTTTTTCGTTTCCCCCTTTGTTTATTGTTTGACTAAAATTTTCAAAAAAAAAGTTCTTCATCATGTTTGTTGCGTCTAAACTTTCTCTTCTGGACTCATTTGCTATAAAGGTTTTTAATCTTTTTTGAAATAATTCGTCCGGCTCATCTTTAAATTGTTCAGGTCTTTTACTAACTCTTTCCCTCATTTCAAATGCTTCTTTCTTCCCAATAGGTTCAAAATCTTCATCATCTTTGAAAACTTCATTATATTTACGAAAAAGATTGTCAAGACCTTCAAAATAGGAAGTGCTAGAAGGTGCATCATCCTCCTGTCCTTGTTCTGCGGTTTCATTTGGCATTTCACGAGCTTCATCCATTGTTTATTATAAAACATTTTCTATAATTTTTTTGATAGAAATTTTTTATAGCTGTTCCCCAATAACTTTAACCAACTCTTCGCCATAAAATTTGCCCAAAATATTTTCGTCCTCATCGTCCTGAATTTTGTACATAACAGGGTCTCCCATAAAAACTGCTGATAAAACAAAAATTTCATATAAAAAATTTGGATCATAACCTTTTGAAAAGTTTTTTCTGTATTTTTGAAGCCTAACACGATCTCCAACTTTAAACTTTGGCACCCCAAAAAGGGGTGGGACACCATACAAAGTAAAGAAAACTTTTGAACTGTTGCCATCATTAACATCTTTTGGTTTCATCTTAATGCTTCTATGTGTGGTTCCATTATAACTTCCAACAAACTTTGACAAAACATCCAACCATTTTCTATTACCCTTAAAAGTAAAATATTTCCACATCCTGGTTTTCAAAGTCCTATTAAATCTTTCAACAATGGCAGCCTTTTTTTCAGAATGTGTTGTAAAATAATCTATGTCAAAAGATTTCAATAAATTTTTTACACCTTTGTTATGAAACTCCATTCCTTCGTCAAATTGGACGGCTTCTGGATATTTTCCAAACCTCTTCTTAAATTCTGTCAACAGTTTTTTAACACCTGGTACCATATTTTCAGTATTTTTCCTTTTAACAGGAACTGCAAAACCAAATCTGCTCAAAATTTCTATTCCAGTCAATATCCATCTTTGATCATCATTTTCAGAACCAAATTTTGCCATATCTACCATATCCATTTGGAGTTGGTCCGCCAAATTTTTTACAAATGTTTTTTGATATTTTCTAGGTTTTCTAATAGGTTTGTGTAATGTAAATACTTTTTGACTATGTAACCACTCCTTTACATGATTGCGAGTTATTGAAGGGTTTTCTTTAACAGCGGCTTGGTAGAGCTTTTCCATGGATTGGTATCCTGTAACAGGGTTGTAGTAAATATCTCGTAATTCAAGATCAATAATTGTAAGTTTTTCAGCTTTGTCCATTTATTTGAAAATGTTTTAGAATAAATAATGTGGCCAAAAGAGTGGAACATCAATGGAACAGTTCAAAAGTTTTCTAAGCAACCAAAGGCAAATGTAAACATAAATACTATTACAATATTTGCAAATGAAAGAGAAAATTTTGCTGTAAATTTAAACCCAATAGATTTAACATTCCAACAACCAATAATTCCAAGAAATCCAGATTTGAATGACTTTATTACTAAACCATATTTTACAGCCCTTGCAGCTTCTTATGTTGCAACATATTTGTGCGGGATTTCGGCAAAGCATTTTAATTCAAATTTTAAGTTTAAATCTTCATTTTTGACAAGCATTGTTCATTATCATTACACATTTCAAGTAAGAAGGTTTTTGAAACATCCTGACAAACTTAGAAGGTTTTTGACCGCGGATGTCATCAAAATTTTACAACACAACCCTAATGATGTCTGGATCCAAAAAATTTCAAATTCTAAACAAAGTTCAAAAGAATTTACCCAAGACATGAAAGATCTTGAATATGAAGTTAGATATGTGGAGCGAAAGAATTATGGAAACACATATGAAGAATTGGTGTCTACATCCGGGAGACATCCAGATGATTTTAAACATTTTATACCTGGGGATTCCAACGGTTTGACTTTAATTGGTCAAAAGCTTTTTCAACAATCATTAGAATCTTTTGTTTACTGCATTCTAGGGGCCCAGGCAAAAACAAGGTGGGTCATTGTTGGAGAAGGGGCTAAAAGCCTTCAAACGCAAGAAGTGTTTAAAAAGTTAATGGAGGACACCATTGCACAAGATGATGTTACTGTTTCAATTTCGAATATGAGGCAGGCTATTAAGGCTACTAATGTTGTTTTAAATTTTGCCATTAGTCCTGGTTTAATTCTAATTCCATCGGATATGAGAATACTTATTAACCCAATTAGTGGCTTCAACAATGTTCTTACCCTGGCTACGAAGGGAATGGTTCTTGGACTTAACAGGCATTTGAATCTTGGAGGGGTTGTGGCTCGAGTTGGATCCAAAAACAAAGTTGGGTGGAAAAAACATCCCGGGCTGGAAACAGCTCAAAGAGTTAAAGCGGAACGAAGTGGAGCGGAGCCAAAAATTTATAAACCTGGAATTTTTAAACCCTTAGTTGAAAAAAATGACAACAGACTGCCAGAAGTATTTGGGGCCTCAGCGACAATAGTGTATTTCCTTTTCAAAATATTGTAGTATATATAAGATTTTTCAAAAACATTAATAAAAGTAATGAATTCAAGTTCAAGTTTAAAACTTTTAAAAATGGAGCAGACAGACAAAAGTTTGAGTATTTGTTGCAAAGCAATACTTGAAATTATTGATGGATGCGAATTTTGCTCAAAGTGTGGTCTGGTTACCAGAGAAGGTATTTGGACTCAAATTAGACCTTTTCAAATAAAACATTCGGCATGGGTAAAAAAATATTCGGTCCTATTTCAAAAACTTTTTCCAGAAGAAAAGGTTGTTGGTTTGAAAATTATGAAGTTTTTTGATGAAACATTTAAAGAGCTTAAGAATGACGGTCTTGTTTTGAATCCATACCCAACATTAAAACATATTTTGTACATCATTTTGGGAATCTGCAAACGAGAAGATCTTGTGGCAAGAATGAAGGCACCAACTTTGGTTGAGAAAGACAAATGGTTTTCTAAAATATTTTACATTTTAAACTATTCTCGAGATGATGATGCCTACATTTTGTACATTCCTGACAAAAATTTTGAAATGTATGGTACCAGTCTTGATCCAGTTGAACAAGGCTTTAAAAAATTTGAGGAACTTCGTCAAAGATTGAAGTTGGAGTTGGAAGCGGAACGAAGTGGAGTTGAGCCAAAGGTGAGAGACTCAGAAGAAGACTCAGAGCGGAATGAAGTGGAACGGAACGAAGTGGAGTTAAGCCAAAGATTGGAGTTGGAAGAAGACGAAGAATCCGAAAATGGTTTTGGTTCAATAGATTACCCAGATTCTGAAGCGGAACGGAACGAAGCCGAGTCGGATTATTTAGAATATGGCTCAGATTTGGAAAATGGTTGGGTGTAAAAGGATTAAAAATTTCTATTCAAAAACAGAATAGAAGTTTTAAAAACTACAATACAAATCTAGACAATAACCATCCTGCCCCAGTGCCAGAAAGTGTAACAGCAATAATTTGATATTTTTCCATCTCTTCACTTGGTTGGTAAAAATCTTCGAGTTTAGGTTCAACTGGTTTGATCAAAATTTTTTGAAGCTCATTAAATGCTTTTGATGTGTCTTGCATATTAAATGTCGCAGTTCTTATTTCTTCCTGGAGTTCTCTTTGTTTGTCCTTTCGTTTGATCTCATTTTCAAAGAAACTTTCTTTTGCCTTTTGAAGGTCTTCCATTGCTTGGTTATGTCTTTTTGCTTCTTCTGCGAAACCATTTTTATTAAAAGATTGAAAAAGATATCCTGCACCAGCAAAGGCAACCGCATTAAACAATCCTCCTACTACCATTGATGCCATTTTATTATAAAAAAGTTATATAGAAAATGTTTTATGAAAAAGTTCTATTCAAAAAGAATAGAAATTTTTTAAAACTTTTAATCGCTCATTTCACCTGTGGTTAGAATAAGTCTTTTTCGTGGTGGATCATCTACCTTTTTTAAGAACTCTATTTGGAACTGTGGGAACCTTTCTTTTTTCTTGTTTACAAAAACATTGTAAATTTTTACTTTTAAATCAACATGACACAGCTTTTCAAAATCTTTTCTTTCTTCCTTGCTTAGATCTTCTTCTTTGACGTTAAAACAAATAATGTTATCAAAATCACCAAAAAGTGGTGTTTCGTTGGTTGGTTTAAGTTGTTTCCATGCTGATAGGACCTTTTCGCAGTTTTCTTGGTCTAGTTGAATAGTCAGTCTAAACCCATTTGTTTTCTTTCCATTAAATGTTTTAGGTTTTAATCCAAAGCATTTGGTTTGTTTAAATTTTAATGTTATTGGTTGTTCCAATTTTTCAAATATTCCACTCATCCTTCCTTCTTTTTTATTTAAAACTGTTAACAGAATTCAATTTTACTTTGGATTTACATTTTTGGGAATATAACCTTATTCTTGTGCCATTTTAACCGAAAATAATCCAAGAGCAACAGCAACTCCAAGTTTGGCTGTTTCTTTTAAACTCGCTGGTGCTGCTAAAGATTGACCTGTTAACTTTTTGAAAACCATGGAGACACCAACGGCACTGCCAGTAATTAGGGCTGCTTCGTACAAATCATTTAGAACATTCTTTTCCATTTATATATGATTATTTTAAAAAAAATTTTAAATTTCTAGCATTTTAACATAATTTTTTAAAGCTGGTATTAGATTATTTAGTGCCACCTTTACATTTGCTAAATTTTGATCCTTTTCAATGTCTAAAAACATTTTAAGAACACCCAAGTCATTCAACATCTTTTTAGCAGTTTTTAGATTTTGAACCATGTCAATCATTTATTAAAATTTCTATTCTGTTTTTGAATAGAAATTTTTAACTCCGCTCGGCTTTGCCTCGACTCCACTTCGGATTGGCTCCACTTCGTTCCGCTCCGCTTCAACTTTTATACCCCTGTGGACATAAAAAAATTTCAAGAAGAACATCTCCAACATTGTGGTCAATTTTAAATTTAAGTTCGTTGTAAATACCATTGTCTAACATGGCTTCAGAATTAATATTTGCAAACCTTTCTACAGATCCCTTTAAAATCTGTCTTGTTGTAATTGGAAGTATGGCTGCAGTTCTATCCCGCTTTCCAGAAAATGATGTCTTTGTTCCATCAATCATTTCGCACTCAATGCATATAAATTTCATCCCCAGATTAATGTTTACTGGGTCTGGACTTGCCATGCCTGTATTTTTTGTAATGACTGTTGATTCTGGATATCCTAAAAGAGGACCCAGTTTAAGCAGGGAAAGATTTTCCGTTGGTGTTATTTTAATTTTGCAGGAAAAAGGAAGAAGTTCAGTTTTTATTAAATTTTCTTTGAACCTTCTCATAATCATTCCAACAGTCCAGTAGCCATTTTCAAAACTAATTTTTTTAGTCCCATGCATGACAAATGTTGGACTTGTTAAATTGTTATAATTCCAAAAAACAGTTGCATCCTTGACCATTAATTTGGTGTCTTCAATGACTAATGGATCTTCAAATTTAACTGTTGTTTCTCCATTTTTAAGTAAAATTCTTAGATTCCTCATGTTTATTGTAGACTTTAAAAAATTTTGTGTTCAAATGGATGGGTTAGATTTATTTCTAATTTTGAATATTTTTGAGATTTTAATGTTTCTTTCAACTTTTTCTCCTCTTCTTTCGATATGTCTAAATAATCATCTAAAATGACCTGCATGTCTTTTCTGTTAGGGTTGTAAAATGTAACTAGTTTTGAAATATTTTCCCTGTATGGTTTGGCAATACTTGTCAGTTGTTGTGTAATAACTATTGTACTAATGTCCATATGTCTAGCTCCGAAACCAAGTTTTACCAATTCGCTGGTTCTATTTTTTACACTTTGTCCAGAAGCACAATCATCTAGAATGATTAGACTTGGAGACCCTTTACAAAATTCGACAACATACCTTAAAAAATCTTCTGACTCGTCTTGGTCGCAAGGAATGAAAAAAAATCTTGGGTCATTAAGGTGTTCCCATTCAAGATATGTTTTGTTCCATTCAAAAGTTGGGCAGATCAAAAATATATTTTCAAAAATCTTTGGTGTTTCTTCTATCATTTTAAGCAAATAATGTGTTTTACCACAACTCGTCATTCCAACAATGATCATGTTAAATGGTTCCATTTATTATTGTTTTTAATAATTTACACTCTGGAATGCTCCTCCTTGAACTTTCAACAAACCATCTGAAAGAATGAAAACATGACATCTGAGATCTGTTGCTGTTGCCTTTTTCTTAATTTCTAACATAATTCCAGATTGGGTTGTTAATAGTTTGGTACCATCTCCATATACAGCATTGTCATTAATTGACCGAAGATCAACAACAAGTGCAAACTGGTTCTCTGTAAAAAATTCATCAGCTTTGATTGTTGGATAGTTTGTTTGTCTAAAGAATCTCTCAGCCTCTTCAAATAGTCTTCGTTTTGGGATGCCTTGGGAGTAAATACTGTTCGGGACTCCTTCAATGGTAATTTTTACTCTTTCAATGTTTGGGAATACAAATTCTTCTGATCCGGCTCTTGTAGGTTTTGTAAATAACATTACAACTGCTTTCATACTCTTTCTTGGCAAATTAATGGTTTCATTGATTAAAGTTGTTGCCGCAGCCCATGGTGTGGTTTTCATTAAAGTTACATGTTCGAATGAAAGGGCTCTACCCATTTGGTATGATGTTTCTATTTCTTGGACTAGAGCAAAGTTTGTAATGGTCTCATACTCTAGTTCAATGTTCTCTAGGGAGTAGCCGGCCACAGATTGAGAACTTTGCGCCTTCATAATGGCGGTGGCTTTTGGCAAAGTAATAATATATTGTAAATCATTTGCCATGCTGTGTGGTGCATATAATCCGTGGTCCTTTAAAATTTTGTCTAACTTGATCCTCTGTTTTGTTCCATATACAGCAGCATATGTGTCAGAAGAGGCATCATCAGATTTTGAAATAAGCTTTCGCTGATTTTCTGTTCCAATGCCATCTTCAATCATGTTAGATCTTTCATGTGTGTCCAACCACAAGTCTTTATATGTTCCAAGAAGACTTTCGCCTGTGTTGTCATAAACTTTTTCTCCTGCAAATCTGACTTCCAGTCGTTCTTGTAGTTGTTTTGCTAAATTATTGTTGAACCACGACTTTGTGTTCTTGTTTTTAAAGTCGAAAAGTAGGTACATCTTATCAGGAACCAAGGTTGTTCCAGGTTTAAGTTTTGGAATATGTATGTAAATTACTTCGCCCTCATTTGCGGAATTAGGGTTGAAAGTTATTACATTACGAGCTCGTTCTCCAGTTATTGAACTTCTGTGTAAACGATTAAAACCGGGTACTAATTCAACTTCTCTTTCGACATTCATTTATAATAGGCATTTTTTGAAATTTTTTTGAAAATTTCTATTCAAATTAGGATAGAAATTTTTATAAAACATTTTTTTATAAAACATTTTTTATTACCAGTTTTCAGGAATGTCAATAATGTTGGTACTATTACTGGTTTCATCATCAAAATATTCTTCAAAATCTTCTGGCATCGAAAGATCAAAATCTGCCCACAAATTATAACAATGGTTTTCGTTATAATTTTTACCATATTTACTGTATAACAACCAAAGTTTGTAGCCCTCAAATCCACCCTTTGAAATTAAAAAAATAAGTTTACCAATGTTGATCCAGTTTTTGGATCCAAAAACGCATTCTGTTGCGTAGGAGTTAACAATCATTTATTGAAATTCTATCCAAAATAGGATAGAATTTCGTTTTCTAAAGATCATATTGAGAAAGATCTTTGAGAACAGTTTTTGATTTTGAAATTTTTGGATCTTCGGCTTCGCTCTTTTCTTTCGTCCATTGGGTGTATGCAATATAAGTTAGTAAAATGGTACAACAAGTTCCAATTATTCCAGATGTTACTACCAAAGATGATGTTTGTTGGGTTTCATCTTCTTTTTCAGATTCTTTTTGTAGTCTGGCCTTCTTCCGTTGCTTTGACTCCTTACTTATTGCGGCAAGTTTTTTTCCTTGTGCAACTCTTTTTGGGTTCTTTATGTGGGTTTTAGGTGGAGTTTTTGTAATAGTTTGAACTTCTGGTTTTGCTTTACTTTGTTCTGGTTCCATTTATTATTGTTGGATTTTGTTATTTTTTGTTCAACAACTAGCTTAACAACTAGTTCAACAACTAGCTGGAATTTGTTATTTTTTGTTTAAACAACTAGTTCAAGTCAAATTTTAAACAGCAGCCGCAATTTCTAAGGATGGAAGAAAAAGTTCTTCGCCTTCCTCCAATTCAATACCTGAGTCTTCATCTTCTGAGTCTTCTTCATCTTCTGAGTCTTCTTCATCTTCTTCCCCCATTCTTAATGCCGTGCAAAAGGTATATAGCTGTTCTTCTGTAAGGTTTGCTTTAAGTTGTCTGTAATCTTCTTTAAGTTGTTTGAATTCTTCATTACAATTTTTAAAAAGCTGTTTAAGTTCTTGAATTTGATCATGTAATTCTTTTTCATTTTTTTCATCTACTTCTGGATAGTTTAAATCAACACGATAAAACCCTTCAACAGCTGGCAAATTTGGACCAAACATGTCTACCATTTCATCATAATTTTTTAAATTAAAAACATCCCCTTCAATACCTTCTGGTTCATCCATCACTTGAACTTGATGATAATTTTCGTAATAATTTTGATAATCGCGACAATAGCCAATACGATCATCAAAATCTCTATATTCTTCTAAAAAACTTTTATCTATTTTAAAATGGCTTATTTCATATTTAAATTCTCTAACTTTTTCTTTTCCTTTTTTAACTTTTTTTCTAAGTTCTCGAAGTTTTTCTTCGGTTTTAAGTTTTTCTTCTTCAGTCATCCAAAAGTTTTTAAAACTTTTTGATACAAAATTAATCATTGCTTGCATTTTTGGTTCTGCATTTTTTCATCTTTTATTTAAAAATTTTTATCAATTTTTTCTAAACACTAACTAATCTTAAGCAAATTAACTTCAACATCCCAAACGTTAAAAAACACATATGTATAGTCATCGCCAACAGTACCAGAATAAGAATGTAAAGACATTTGGGTCCCCTTCTTAATAGTTGCAATGCCTTGGCAAAATATGTGGTGTGGAGATTTTTCGTTATATGTTCTTCCCATGGTCATGGCTTCTAAACCTGAAAGTTTGTTTGATCTGTCTGTAATATTTCCATGGTAAAGGTTTGTTTTAAGATCAAAATAAGCATTGTAAGTGGAGCCATCAAACCAAGAAGATTTTTTACTTTGTTGATCTATTTTGTGTCCATCTGGTTGGAGTGTAAACCAATATGATACTAAATATTTTCCAGAATCATGTGTTGCTGTAAATGATAACAGAGTGCTAATGTTATTGCTGTTATCCCAGGCACCTGCTTTGTGGTTTGTTTTTCCACTATCTTTTTTATACTTTATTAAGGAACTAAAAGTTCCAGCCGGCCCTGTGGTTCCTGTAACACCTCTTAGACCTCTTAAACCCCTTAGTCCAGTTGATCCTTTTCCACCTGGAAGCCCTCGAATTCCTTGGTCTCCTTGGTCCCCTTTTGAACCAGTGTCGCCTTTGTCGCCTTTTGTCCCTTGGGGTCCTTGTGGACCTTGGGAACCAGTGCTGCCAGTGGTACCTTTGGACCCAATTCCGCCTTGGCTTCCTTGCGGACCTTGGGCACCTTGTGGGCCTTGTGGACCTGTTGCTCCAGTGTCTCCTTTGTTCCCTTTTGCACCATCATCGCCTGGATCTCCTTTGTCCCCTTTTTGAGATGCTGTGCCTGCCATACCTTTGTCGCCTTTGTCGCCCTTGTCTCCTTTGGATCCTTTTGAACCTTGGGTTCCATGATCCCCTTTGTCTCCTTTTGTTCCAGCTGCTCCTGTTGCACCTGGAAGTCCTCTATCCCCTCTGTCTCCTTTGGCACCTTGGGGTCCTCTAATGCCAGTGTCCCCTTTGTCTCCTTTAACACCTTGGACGCCTGTTGCCCCTTTTGGGCCTGTGTTTCCAGGATCCCCTTTGTCTCCTTTTTGAGCTGCTGTGCCTGTTGATCCTTTGGCGCCTTGTGGGCCTGTTGCACCTTTTGGGCCTGTTGCCCCAGTGTCCCCTTTTGGACCTTGAGGACCTTGCGAGCCCGTGTTGCCAGTGTCTCCCTTGTCTCCTGTTGAACCTTTAAAACCGCCTAAACCCTGAATTCCTTGGGTGCCTCTGTCCCCTTGGGATCCTTTTGCACCTGTATCTCCCTTGTCGCCTTGTTGCACCTTGAAGCCCTCTATCCCCCTTTGCACCTGTGTCGCCTTGGGGACCTTCTTCGCCTTGGACTCCTCCACCACCACCGCCTTCAAAACCATAATAATCTGAATCATCATATCCATAGTAGTAACTCATGTTTATTTATAAAATTTTTATATAAAATTTCCATATTCTTTCATCATGTCCTTATTAATTTTTACAATATCAGTTGGGGATAATGATCCATACACAACTTTAAACCCATATATTTTTCCTTTCAGTTGGTAAGTGGTTGCAACGGGAATGGTATTATTAAATCTTTCGCATAAAAATACAGACCCAAATGGGCTGCCTATATCTTCTAAATCTGGTTGAAATTCTGATCCTCGCAATAAAACACCATTTAAATATATACATCCTCCCGTTCCCAACCAATGGCAAGATATAATATGTTTGCTAAGAATGCTGTGGGATGCGGTCATATTTATATTTTTATATCTGTCATCTTTTATACCACCAACTCTTAATTTAGAGTAGGAGTATGATGCAAAGGAAAGATATTTGTCGTATCCACAATTATCATTTCCAATAAGATAACACCAATAACCAGAAGTAGATGTATCAACCACAGTGCAAACAACAAAAACAGAAACATCGCCATACTGCATTTGGGGACAAACGAAACACATGTAGTTGCCTCCCTTGTTTTCAATGTAATCTGTGCCTGGTCCTGCGGGATCTGAACCAAATGTTGGGGCATGGTTTTTGTCATTTTGCCATAGACAGTATTTGCCATTCCGTGCTTGTAATAACCTTTTTTCGCCGTTAACAGTTTCAAATGTTTTAACTGCATTTGTTAAGTTAATGTCAAAAACAGTTTTGTAGTTTTTTCCCAAAACATTTAACTTCTTCTCAAAATCTTTTAACTTTTTTTCAAAACTCATGTTTATTTATATAATTTTACCATATTCTTTTCATGGTTATTTTTATATAAAATTCCCATATTCTTTAATCATGTCCTTATTAATTTTTACAATATCAGCCGTAGATAATGCTCCATAAATAATTTTAAACCCATATATTTTTCCTTTTAAATTAGTAACACTTTTAGCAGAAGTTGTCAGATTATGTCTTTCATTAAAAAATACAGAACCAAATGGAAAGCCTATATCTGTTAAATCTGGTTGAAATTCTGATCCTTTCATCAGTTTGCCATTCAAATATACCACTCCTCCAGTTCCCAACCAATGGCAAGATATAATGTGTTTGTGTAGAATACTATGGCCAACAACATCAGCAGTAATAGTTGTTTTGTCTTCTATACCGCCAACTATTAAATGGTTGTAAGAGTAGGATTTAAAGCTAATGTATTTATCATAATCGCCATTATCATTCCCAACAAGATAACACCAATCGCCAGAAACAGATGTATCAACCACCGCACAAACAATGAAAATAGAAATATCGCCAAACTGTAACTCTGGACAAACAAAACACATGTAGTTATTTCCCTTGTTCTCAATGTACTCTTTAGTAAATGTTGGGGCAAGGGTTTTATCATCCTGCCATAAACAGTATCTACCATTCCGTGCTTGGGTTAACCTTTTTTCGCCGTTAACAGTTTCAAATGTTTTGTCAGCTGTTTTAATGTTAATGTCAAAAACAGTTTCATAGTTTTTTTCCAAAACATTTAACTTCTTCTCAAGATCTTTTAACTTTTTTTCCAAACCTAGATCCGAAGATCCTGATCCCCTTTGTCGTTTGTTTTCATATCCATAGAAGTAACTCATTGTTTATTTAGGGTTTTTAAAGATTTGTATTCAAAATTTTAAATACAAATGTTTAGGGTTTCATATTTTACTTTCCTTTAATCTTTTTCGGTGTATTTCTGCATGTTCTGATGCTTCAAATTTTGTATCAAAAGCTTTGTTACAAACAATACAAAAAGGTTTTGTTAATTTACCCTTTGTTCCATGGATGGCTTTGCAATGTAGTCTTACCGCCGTTTTCGAAGTCATTGTTTTATTGCACTCATGACATTCAAAAACAAAATTATTTACCACTGTAATACTTTTCGAAAGTTTCATTTTTATTTCTTAACTTTTTTGGACCCAATTTTTCAATTACCAAACAGTGTCATAAACACCTGTACGAACCAACATTTGTACTAGTGTTTCTCCAGGATGAATATGGTTACAAATGTTGTCAGAATTTTTGTTAAAATATATAACTTTTGGCATTCCGTAAGAATATTTTGTAAAACCCACCAAAAGGCATTTATCCTTTTCTGGGCATAAGTTCTTTTGTTGCGGTATCATTTTATTAATGGATGTTTTTGAAAATTCTTCAACAAATTCTTCAACAAATTCTTCGACAGTTTTAAATCTTAAAAATGTTTTTTAAGATTTTAAAAATTCTTCGACAAAATATTTCATCGCCGCCATTTTGAAATTCTTCGACAAATTATTTTGGACCGCCATTTTAAAAATTCAGGGGGGGTCATTTTTGAAACATTTTTGGGGGGAATTTTGGAAATATGGTGGCGCCACAATGTCTGGCAAAACTGTCCCAGGATCGGCCTTTCTGTACTACTTGCGTCATTTTTTGGGTCCAATATTCCTGTGAATTCACAAAGCTCTTTGTCTGATATCACTAAATCTTCAATCCGTTCTCAGCACGTTCCTGTAGACGCTTGTGGATACTGTTTACGGAGACCTTTAGTATCTCATTGCGCACACTTTCAGGAGGTGATGATATGTCTATTTGTTCGTCACCGGCGCCTTGCCATAAACTATTGTCTTCTAGTTGTCTCCTAAGATTGGTTAACCTTTCACCTGGTTTTGGTGGCTTGTACGTTTTGCTTTTCTCTCTAACAATCATTTCGATTCGTTCGGGCGTGTGTTCAGTGTACGTTACATCTTCGTTTATCACATTTCGGACCATTACTGGGTTTAATTTCGTATCCTCAGATATTTCTCTAACAGTGTCACCGGTGCTCTTAATAATTGAATCGGTTAGTTTGTCAAACTATATTGATTCGGTCGTGTTCTCGTTTAGTTTTTTCACTGTCCATTTCTGAGTGCTGACCTCTCTAACGTCTATAGACAAGAGTAGTGGTCAAGCCGCCTTGTTTTACGGCGCCTCCTCTTGAGAAGTGAGTGTTTTTCAGTATGCTAAGACCATCCTTGTTATTTAGTAGAGGTCGGGAGTCTGAGCTAGCCGACAGAGAAGGCTAAAAATGATCTGAGAAGTTTAACGCTTTTGGAACGTTCTTCCTCTGAAAGCCTTTTGTCGAAATAATCTTGGTTGTTGACGAGTTTGTTAATATAGGAACAAGTTGTCCCTCGTTCCAAGCTCTTGCACCACAGCTCTGTATTTCTGATATAAATTAAAATCAGCGTCAATCCAAGCGGTTTCATTGTGGTCGCGTCCTCTGATAGTCACCGTTTTATCATTATCAGTAAATTAAGTTTCAGCTTCTTTACGCCTGGCCCTTTCAAGTTCAATATTCTCAAGTGGATTATTAAAGTTTCTGTTCTTTACCCTAACTTCTTCAGGTGTTTCATCGTTATCTCCGAACTGTTTATATAGACGGTCTTTTTCTAAAGAAATATTGTTGAAATTATCAGTTAATTGTTCATTACTGTAATTCTCTAGTTTGTCAATTTCAAAATTTTCCATTTCAAAGTCGTCAAAGCCTCCTTCTGCCGTTCTATACACTAACCGAGATTTTGTATGTCACTCTCTGGAATCCAACTGTTATGCTTACTGTCATAGCCTAACCACTTCACCAGTGCCATCTTTTTACCTCTCATCTTCTCTCGCTTGACTATTTTTTCCACACGGTATACGTCGTCCTTTTTGTCCACAGCTGACAGCTCCTTATCATAGAATTTACCAATAATAGGATCGTTGTCCAGATCAGATATCTCGTACACATTAGGGTCACCGCGTACGACTTCCGTTACTTTAAACAGTTCCTCAGTGAAGTTATTGCCTCATATCCATTCGTGAATGTGCTTTTGTACTTTGAAATCCTAACAGTGTCACCAACTTTGAATTTAGGCAGTGGGCTCTCTCCAAAATGGTGACCAAATAATGTATCCCATACTTCACTTTCATTTTTATTGTTTACACTAGCTGGTTTCATAAGGATAGTACTGTGCTTGTTATTACTGTAGTTACTCGCAAGCTCATCCAGGACGTCAATCCATTTGTATCTACCCTTACTGTAGAAGTACTTCCACATAGACGTCTTGAGTGTTCTGTTAAACCGCTCACCAACAGCTGCCTTCTTATCAGAGTTTGTGCTAAAGTATTTGACGCCATGTTTCTCCAGTAGCGTTTTGACACCAACGTTGTAGAACTCCTTTCCATCGTCAAATTGTGCTAACTTTGGATAAGCATCAAATCGGTGCTTGTACTGTTTCAGAAGCTCTTCTACAGCTTTGGTCATGTTGCCAGAACGAGATGGTTCCCATGGTTCCGAACGAGATCCCGATGCATGGATGAAGAAGAAGAGTCAGCATAGCTACAGACGCTGGATGGCCAAGTTGCTCTTTGACAAAGGATGCGTCCATAGAAACTATAGAAGTAGGGTCGTATATGAGTTCCTAAAAATAGCGAATATACTCAGAAGCGTCTGTAAATTGCATAATATCAGTTGCTACGACTTTTACGTTATCCGTCTGGCATCAAGACTTAGGATACCGCTGCTTAAACAACAAAATGACATGCTGGGCAGGAGGAAGCAGTTTGAAGACAGACTGTATGTTACAGTATACCCTACACTAAAATGGGATAGTGATCATCTATCTGGTACCCATAAAATGTACCAATCATGGCTAAAGCGTAATGAATAATAATTTTCCAACCATTATTATGGCCCTTATCTATTTGTAAAAATATATAGGAGCATCCTTTTAAAGCACTATCATGTCTTTAACCATAAACAGGATTAAGGCGGTCTCACGTTGGATACAGTACATGAGTAGAAATGTGAGCTCAAATCTGGAGACCAGTCTAAAAAATCAATCTGAGCGGCCAGGAGCAAAAACCGCGTATAGCGGAGACAAAAATATGGTCTATAGTAAGTATATGAAGAGTGATCGTAACGATTTAGTCCATAAATTATTGTCAGGTCTATCCGACAGCGAGTTACGGCAATTAGTTAACTACGTGAAGGTATAAAAAAGCAGGTTGGGTCAATGCCTTCATTACGTGAAACCAAACGCTTTGAGAAGGTGTTTGGCGACATTAATAAAGACAATGCTATGTTGAGCAAACAGATTATAATGAAAGAGAATCTAAGTACAATAGCATTATCCGAAAAATAAAAGCGCCACAGTTGAAAGCAGCGCTACGTGTTAAGCCAACCCTACTTAACCACGCTCTGAGAGGCTATACAATGTCATACCAGTTTAGCCTAATAATCCAAACCAACCTTAGTCGCAAACCTATCTCACAAACTTTAGAGAAAGACCTTGTATCTATGAAGGGACTCAAATTATCTGAGACTTTCAAAATAATATTCGAAAGGTAGCTTAATAAAGATGAGGCAACTTATAAAACCGTTTATTTTAACAGTTAAACTAAGACCGTGATAAACGGATCAGATATTTACGACAGTGTAACGCAGACAGGAAATGAAACACTACAAAGAGTTGGTCAATGGATCTCAGAAGGAAGTGGCTGGGTCATTGACGAAATTAATGAGCAATATGTGAATATATCTATTTACAAACCATTGAAAGGGTCATCGTATACCCCATTGCCTGAAGAACTAAGCAACCCGCGAAAAGGCCTGATCAACATCAAGAACAAAGACGATGAGTGCTTCAGATGGTGTCACATTAGGCATATCAGCGCTATAAGGACATACATTCCAAGCGATAAAGCCTACCTCAGTAAGCTAGACTACTCCGGCGTAGAATTTCCTGTCAGCCCAAAAAAACGATACCGTAAACCTCCGAATATAAGCCCCCCATGTATAAACTAAGCCCACCAATTTACTAACACTCTCACCATTCCGAGTATAAGCACACCCGTATATAAGCCCACCCGTATATAAGCCCATCCGTATATAAGCCCACCCGTATATAAGCCCACCCGTATATAGTATCTTATGCTTGTTTATATGTTAACCTTGTGTTATATTGAAATAAAGTTAATAAATGTTTAATATTACTAACACAAAATCTTGTCCGTATATAAGCTCCCCTCGTATATAAGCCCCCCCCCCCCCCCCCCCCCATCTATAAGCCCATCAAAGCGTGCTTACGAACGAATATAAGCCCTGGGCTTATATTCGGTGGTTTACGGTACCACAAGCTAGAGAAACAGAACTCTATCAATATTAAAGTATTCTTTATGAAGACACGCAAACTGTTTCCAGTTTATATCTCAAAAGAAAGCAACAAGAGTGTCATAAACCTTCTACTGATAACAGAGGGTGAAAAGCAGCACTACGTTCTCATAACTGACTTCAACCGTTTTATGTACAGTCAGTCCAAACATAAGGACAAAAAGCATTTCTGTATGAGATGCTTACAATTAATGCTTCAGTTCAGAGAAAGTATTGAGTGACCAACAATGATAACTGCGCACAGGTGCAAGCTATATCAAGATGCCTGAAAAGGATAAAAACATTTTGAAATATAACAATTACTAATAAGCAGTTACAAGTGCCGCCCGTAATATATGCCGACTTTGAAGCGATCACTGAAAAGATAAGCGGATGTCGACCAAACAATGAAAAGTAACACCCCGATGCCTATCAAAAGCAAACCGATTGTGGATACGGCTATAAGCTAGCCTGTTGCTCTGACGATACACTCAGCAAGCCAGAAAAAGTGTTCCGAGGTAAGAATATGTAAACCGGTTCATGCACGATATGCTTGACGAGGTAGACTATTGTAAGATAATTAAGAAGGAGTATTTTAATAAAGACATATTTCGACGGCGGGCGATAAAAGGGACTATAGGAACGCTAAGAGGTGTCACATATGTGAGCGCAAATATGCGAAGGGAGATATCGTGGTGAGAAACCATTGCCATATCACAGGAATTTGCAGAGGATCTGGAGGAAATTCAAACTGAAGAAAATGGGCGGGTATCATGACCTGTATCTCAAATCTGATGTCTCACTGCTAGCTGACGTGTTTGGAAATTTCAGAAGCACCTGTTTGAAGTACTACAAATTGGATCCATGTCATTATTCTACTAGTAATGGGTTATCGTGGGTTGCCATGCTTAAAATGACCAACATCAAGTTAGAATTAATGACAGATATTTCTATGTTCCAATTTATCGAGAAAGGCATGCGTGATGGAGTCTCATATAATTCTCACAGATACGCAAAAGCAAACAACAAATACCTGCAAAATTACAATAGCAAGGAACCATCAAAGTACATCATGTATCTATATGCTAACAACTTGTACGGATGGATGATGTCACATAATTTACCAGCTGGTTACTTCAAATGGTTAACGGATAAACAGATCAACAGTTTAGACCTAGCAAAGTATAACGATGACAGAGACAAGAGACTGATATTTGAAGTTGATCTTGAATACCCGAAAGAGTTGCATGACCTGCATAACGAATACCCGATGGCTCCAGGAAAGATGAAAGTAAGTGGCGACATGCTATCAGCCTATTGCAATAAGATCCAAAAGAAGTTCAAAATATCGGTCGGAGATGTCTGCAAGCTTATTCCTAATCTAATATAGATAAAACAAAATACGTTGTACATTACAGAAATCTTCAATTGTGGAAAGCTAGAGCTTGGACTAAAAGTGACTAAGGTCCACAGCGCTCGAGTTTAAGCAATCACCCTGGTTGAAGCAAAATATATTGATTTCAACACCGAGAAACGAAAATATGCCGCCAATTCATTTGAGAAGGACTTTTTTAAACTGATGAATAATTGAGTTTTTGGAAACACCATGGAGAACATCAGAAAGAGGATTGATGTTAGGCTGGTAACGAACAAGGATAAGTTGCTTAAGCTAATGTCAAAGCCGACATTTGTTAACGGCAAAATATTCAACGAGGATCTGGTAGCTGTTCACAAAGCAAAGAGGCGTTAACATTAAACAGACCTGCATACGTAGGCATGCGCATTCTAGACTTGAGCAAGACGCTGATGTATAGCTTCCATTATAAATACATTAAAATGAAATACGGCGATAAAGGACAAGCATTTATTTGACGACAGCGATTATCCAAAAGAGAGTCCATTCCACTTTTCTGAAAATATAAAAGTCATTGGGGAATTTAAAGACGAGTCATCAGTGTACTCTTACAGATGTACTCTTACATGAAAGACAATGGGCAAGGCGAAAAGACGGCCAAGGGTATTAAGAAGGCTGCCATAAAGAAGCAAATAAGACATGAGAATTACCGAGAGACGTTATTCGATGATAAGCAAATGCTTCATAACATGAAGACTATTAGAGGCGTTAGACATCAGATAAGCAGTTATATCATCAATAAAATTTCGCTGTCATGTTTTGACGATAAGAGGTTCATACTACAGGATGGGGTAAGAAGTCTATAGCTTACGGTTACTATAGAATAATGAGATAGGATGGTGTAATTCAACCGAGCAATAGGATTAAACGCATCCAAATATTTGAGACGATATATAGATCAATTTATTTTTGTATCAAGCGCTGGTCACTTAGCAATGACACCAGGCTAACATTCCACGCTAAGTATCCACGCCAAGTAGGAAACTGCACCTATACCGAAATTAGTATCAATATATAGATTCCAATATTTGTAAGCAGATAACAGCAAACCATAATATACTGGGAAAAGCGTCCTAGTACCCCCAAGTGCTATACTACTATCATACATAATTATACTGTGCATGATAATTATTTAAAGATGACAAGTACCTTAGAAGCTTTTGTCCCGCGGTTAAGCAACGACTTCTGCCGATGGACCCAGAGGGCTTCTTTAAATTGTAGCAATGACCAATGTAAAGCTTTGCCTATTATTTCACGGTTGTGATACAACTATGTTATCAAATGGTAGGCTCGTTAAGATTAAGGAAGTTAGAAGGCAAATTTAACAAATTATTTGAATATTGAAACTGTTCACAAGAGTTAATGTGACTATGAATTTCAGAGTCGTTTTTGTGGGCGTGTTCTTTAATATTGGTAATCAGGCAGCGGTCAATTTTTCCAATATAGGAGGCATGGCACCCAAGACAAGTAAGCTTGTCAACAGAGCTTTGTTGTTATTTGGGAGCCCGATCTTTCAAGGATAAGAAGGTGTTCGAGTTAGTGGTGTTCCAAAGTGTGATAAATTAAAGTGCCTATCTCAGGGTTGGGGATTTTACATATTTAGGATATTTGGAACATTTTAAGAAGGTTTGTAATATATCTTTTTTTTCTCTAAAATTTAATCTTCATGAAGTTTTTTGCTGTTAAAGTTGACGATTTTGACGATGGCCGTGAAAATATTTTACTGGGTTCTAGCCGCCGGAAATGACGTAGAAGCAGGGAGACCTTCTCAGACAGTAACAGTGTTTACATCGGGAGTTTACGGGTCACCTTGGATTTTCCTGGATTTATTCAGGTTATTTCGTCGGAAATTCTTTTACAAAATATGCCAAATAGGTGCGTAGTGCTTTTACTCTCGCATGAACCCAGTTGATACGCTAGAATAGCGCTGTATGCTATTTATTTTTTTGCGACAAGTCAATAACGATGAACTATCTCGACTCACGGGAGGCGAAGAAGACAAGGATAGCTTAGTGTGAAAAGAACGCCGATTTCGTCAAAGATAAAGGTGTGAAATGAACGCCGACATCTACTTCTGTAACCTGTTCGTGGTTCGAAGTAGTTTCAACGGGAATATTTGGTACTAAGGCTATTCACAGCAGTTTATCACGAGGAAAACCCGTCGGTGTGGCGATTACAAAACGACAACAATAGAGCGGGTTTTTCCGGAAAGACACAAGAAATTGTGCATGTCATCAGTCTCATATTTGTTTTTATCGAAGTATTGTTTCCGTTCGATCTTCGATCAAGAATATATCGAAATATACTTGACTTGGTAATGTCGTCCACCTCTGGTTCTAATGCTGATAGCCAAAATGACTAGACTAGGATGTACACATTATTCCGGGATACGTAATCGAGATCGAAGATGAAGTAAAACTGTCTAGGCCATTACCTGAAGACGAATCATGAAAATGCATTGTCAAGCCGTATGAAGACGAGTCGATTGCAGATGAATTTAGGATCGCAAATTTAATGAGGAAATGCGAATTGAAAAATATCTTCTACGATGGCTATAAATTCGCTTTGCGGGGAACAATAAGGTGAACGATTTGTAAGTTATGAAAGTTTCCTTTATCAGTGAATTTATGTTTACGTTTTATCGAATGTTGTATACTGGCCTGCCATATTTGCAATTGGCCATATTTGCTAAGACAAAATTGTATGCTGTCAAAGCCAAATGATTCGCATGTTTATATTCGTTATGTATCATCTGGTTACTGCGTCTAGCGGATTGCAAATATCGAAATATTGACGAGGCAAAGTATAAATAGAAGATACGGAAAGCAGGTAGATATTGTCAGTGTTGATTAATAGAATACTCGTTCGCTTTCCGATTTCCACTTGCGTCTTGCGAATAAGCCAGCTGCGCACAATTCACTAGGCTAATAGAATTGCTTCGTTCTTCAAAATTGCCACAATTCACTGCTCGTCCAATTCGATAAACAACAACAAATGTGCGATTTCATCTTCAAACTTGAAGAAATTGACTCTGTGCGTATACTGTCGCGTGCAAGTTCAAATTTCAAAAGTGGATGCAAATATTCCATTAATCTATAATCAACAGACAGTTCCTACCTGTTTTCTGTACTGATCTTTTATTTGATAGTTTATCTTGTCAATTTTTCGATGTAAGTGTCCCGCTAGGCGTAGTGACCAGATTTCCAGGCAAACAAGAGTATTAAAGAACTTGATCACTGTTATTAACCGTTTCAATGCAAGCTTTGATTTACTGACATTCCTTCGCATTCGCAAGCAGTTCAGTGTCAGAGAAATATCGAATACAATTAAACATGCGAATCATTTGGCTTTCATGACAGCATACAATTTTTTTTGTTTTAGCAAATGCGTGTATAGAACATTGCAAATAAAACGTAAACATAAATTCACTGATAAAAGCAATTTGCAATTAAACTTGCAATTAAACCAATCATTTACCTTATCGTGTCCCTCAAAAGCGAATTTGTAGCCGTCGTTCCAAAGACATTTTTCACGTTGCATTTGCTCATTATGATTTACGACCCAAATTTCATCGGCAACCGACTCGCCTTCATACGGCTTGACAATGCATTCAGATGATTCGTCTTCAGGTATGGCCACATTGGAAGACAGTTTTACTTCGTCTTCGATCTCGATTACGTATACGTAATCCTGGAATATACCCTGGAATAATGTTTACATCCTATAGTCTAGTCATTTTGGCTATCGGTGTTATAACCAGAGGTAGACGACATTATACCAAGTCAAGTATATTTCGATATATTCTTGATCAAAGATCGAAGGAAAAAGGCAAACAATACTTCGATAAAAAGAAATATGAGACTGATGACATACACAAGTTTTTCTCCGGAAAAACACGCTCTATTGTTGTCGTTTTGTAATCGCCACACCGACGCGGGTTTTCCTCGTGATAACCTGCTGTGAATCGTCTCAGTACCAAATATTCCCGTTGAAACTACTTCCAACAACGAACAGGTCACAGAAGTAGTTGTCGCCGTTCATTTCGCACCTTTATCCTTGCCGAAATCGGCGTTCTTTTCACACTAAGCTACGCTTCTCTCCTTCGCCTCCGGTGAGTCGATATAGTACATCGTTATTGTCGCAAAAAAAGAATTAGTATACAGCGCTATTCTATTATTATTGTTATTCTTTATTTAAGGAGGGTAAGTTTTTCAGCAGAGCTGGTGGGGTCCTCCATTTACAGCCAATAGGCGTTGATTTTACGCAGGGAGGAAAACCGGAGAACCTGGCTAAAAACCCTCGAAGCACAGGAAAAACCAACTAAACTCTACTCACATATGAGTTCCCACCCCGAGAACGGGGCTATTCCCAGACGGTCACCCATCCAAGTACTAACCCCTTCTAACCTGGCTTAACTATTGGTGAGAGGCAGCGCCCTAATAGCACACGCCACCCGTGCTCCAAGCATATCAATGGGGTTCATTCGAGAGTAAAAACACTACGCACGTGTTTGGCATAATTTTTAAAAGAATTTCCGACAAAATAACCTGAATAAAGCCAAAAAAATCCAAGGTGACCCGTAAGCTCCCGATGTAAACACACTTACTGTCTGAGAAGGTCTCCCTGCTTCTACGTCACTTCCGGCGACTAGAACCCAGTAAAACATTTTCACGGCCATCGTCAAAATCGCCAACTTTAACAGCAAAAAAGTCCATGTAGATGAAATTTTTGGAAAAGAAGAATATATTACAAATCTTCTTAAAATGTTCCAAATATATTAAATTTGTAAAATCCCCAACCCTGAGATAGGCACTTTAAGCACGGTCTTTTGGGAATCGTGATATTTTTGTGGTGCAGGCGTGAATTAGATTAGTTCTTCTTTTCCCAATAAAATGAAGATGGATCCAGATTCTTGGTGGATCAATGTTCTCGTGATTGTCGTTGTCTGTGATATTAACGTTGGCTTTTGGCGTAAAAGTTTAGATTAGTTTATTGACCAAGCGACGGGGAAAACCGGCGACATTCTCACTTCTGAAGAAGAACGTGTTTTACGTTTTGGACTCAAACACAGCCTTGCAACTCGACAAAATTAATCCGATTTTATTTCCTCAGCAGAATCAATATGGGATCATGCAACTACAACGCCACAATCTTATTCCGGACAGTTTTATTAAACAACAGGAAATAAAGAATTCCATTGAAGCACGTACTAGCCTGCAACTTTTTAGATTTTGATGATAGAAGATTAACGGACGATAACAAACATTAAGATTTTGAAAAACCTATGCAAACAATTCGCTATTCTTAAGCCAGATAAAGGAAACGGAGTTGTTCTTATCAGATTAACGGATTATCAAACAAGTATGAAAGCCATCTTTGCTGATACTCAGAAATTCAGAAAGCTTCAAACCGACCCGTCTTTAACCCAACTCTCTTCTATTCAAAGCTAAGCTATGGACAATTCATAAACGTGAAGAAATCGAGGGCGATACCTTCAAGAACATCAGACCACAATCAACCAGATCAGCTGGGGCACATGGCCTCCCCAAAACACACAAATCATTTGATAATCTACCGACTTTCCGTCCAATTGTTGACACTACTGCAACCGCGCTTTCCAGCCCGTGGCTATATATCTTTCAAAATTACTAAATCCTCTCACTCACAATGAGTTCAAAATACGGGACAGTTTTGACGCAGTGTCGCGAATTCATAACATCCGGCAAAATCGATTCTCTCAAGGCCACAAGTCTGTTTCGTTTGATGTCACTTCTCTCTTTACTAGCATTCCTTTACGAAAAACTGTCAACATTATCTTGGACAGAATCTACAAAGACAAGATAATCACCACTTCATTTAGAAAACGTACGTTAAAAAACTGTTGTTAGACTGTTGCACTAAAACACCTTTCTCAATTAATGGCCAACTATATCAACAAATTGATGGAGTATCCATGGGTTCTCCATTAGGACCCACTTTAGCTGATATTTTAATGACTGCGCTTGAAGAAGAAATTATCCGACCTCTTATCTCCTCTGGCATGTTAAAATGTTACGCTCGCTACGTTGACGACACACTATAATTTACCCATGCAGATTTTATTGACCATAGCCACATCCATTTTATCGACTTACCTGTAAAATAACCTCAACTGGCACAACTATTTATCGCAAATCAACATACACCGGCCAATATGTCAACTTCTCCAGTTTCACCCCTAGGTGCAGGAAAACTGCTTCGCTTAGAGCACTTGTGTATCGCGCGCATAAAATATGCAACACTTATGATTTACTCCAGAATGAGCTAAAAATCATCGCCAAATTTTCTTCTTGGAACGGTTTTCGCCGTCGCTTGGTCAATAAACTAATCCAAACGTTTATGCCAACCACCAACTTTAATATCACGGACAACGACAATCACGACAACACAGACCCACCAAAAATCTGGATTCATCTTCTTTTATTGGGAAAAGAGGAACTAATCTAATTCACGCTTGCACCACAAAAATATCACGACTCCTAAAAGACCGTGCTAATTTTATCACACTTTGGGACACCACTAACTCGAACGCCTTCTAATTATCCTTAAAAGACCGGACTTCCAAAGACAACAAAGGTCTGTAGTATCCAAGCTTACTTGTCCTGGGAGCTATGCCTCCTATATTGGAAAAACTTACCGTCGCCCGATTACAGGTATTAAAGAACGCGCCCACGAAAACGACTCTGAAACTCATAATCACATTAACTCTTGTGAACAGTTTCAATATTTAAATAATTTCTTAAATTTGCCTTCTAACTTCCTTAATCTTAACGAGCCTACCATTTTATCACAACTAATCCTTAACAACTGTGAAATAATAGACAAAGCTATACAGTGGTCATTGCTACTCTTTAAAGAAGCCCTCTGGATCCATCGGCAGAAACCGTTGCATCTTGTCATCTTTAAATAATTATCATGTACAGTATAATTATGTATGACATCATCATTTAGTTATTATCTTGTATTTATAGTAGATCGCGTTGCACCAGGATCATTCCTGATGGTAATGTTAACCCTTTTCGGATTGTCCATTGTTTTGTAGTTTAATAATTTAATCAGTGGTAACCGTAATTTAATTGTACATTCATTTGGTAAAAATCTATATTAACGTAGCCAATCAGCTGCTTTATCGAAAAGTGCAATATAATAGTAAAATGATGTGACGTAAGGCTATATAAGTGCATGTAGATTAGAAAGGCGGCAAAGTTTATTTGTTTCCCTTGATTAGCAAAATAGTACATATACTCACATTGGGATGACACGTTTTTTCCCATACATTTTCTCCGCCACTGAGATTCGTTTATATTCGAACTATTTGCTTTCCATCCACACCAGTTTTCTTCAAAATCACAAGAATTCGGAACTGAAAACAGTAATCAAAATGTATGCTGTATTTTTTTATTATTTTTTTTATTGATTCGCCCATATTTTACAAACAAAAAAGAAATAAAGTAAATTAAGTGTTCTGCAGTTTTTAGGCTAGAGGTCTATTTGAAACCTTAACATGTATTAATACAACAAAGAACAACATCAGAACGACTGCCAACAATAATTAAACAAAATATTAATTTTGTGGCAGTATGAGAAAAATTATTTTGCTAACTTAGATTTGGAATAAATATTACTATTACATAGAGAATAATACACGGATGTGCGGAAATATGAAATTTATTTCGAGTTTTGACCAGGATATCTCACGAGTGAGCGAAGCGAACGAGTGACATATCCTGTTCAACACGAGAAATAAATTTCATATTTCCAAGCATCCATGTATTGTTCTGTTTATTATATAAAAAAAAATATGTCCTATTGCCTTGCAAAACTTGCATTAAACTATAATGCTGATTCAGCGATAATCGTCACATGTGCGATTATCATAAATAATCGCACATGTGAGATTATCACTTTTATTATTGGCGGAAAAATCAATAAAACACTCTATTTAATATAATAATCTGTTATAAATAATGTTTTGATTAGTTTTCCAACTTTTTGCTAATAACATAAAAAATCAGAAATTAAGATTTTGCCGCCAAAATGTTAAAATTAGACCAAAAAACCCGGTTGCTATGTCCAATTTTAATAATCTGCGACAGATTACGAACTAAGGGACATACAATAGTTTTTACTCATATCTTCAGACTAATGTTTAATTAAACAACTCTTTTCTTTACCTTTAAAACTCATTTTTAATTTTTCTCAAACTCATTAATAATTCATGAACCAAAAACAAAATAAATTAATGTTTAATCAGTGCTTTGAAATCGGAGCAAAAGGACTAGTACTTTGAAATAATGCAAAATACGTTTTCAAAGTCTTGGGACTTTGAAATAAGGCAAATTATATTACGTTTCAGAGGTTTCTTCGGAGTTTTGAGTTTGAGAAGTCAGTTCAAATACTCGACGTCGGACTTTACCGGGATTACAAACCCCTCGTGCATTAAAAAGGCTCGCCTTTGGTTCGCCTTTTCAAAAAGCACTCGGACTTTGAAATCCCGGTAAAGTCCTCCGTCTCGTATTTGAACTATTACATAAGGAAAATACAAAAAACTTTTACCATGTCGATGGTTGTATGCCTGGCAAAACTTATTGTTAAAAAATACTAAAAAAAGTTAGAATTTTATGTAAGAATACTAATAAAAACAAAATTTTATATAAAATTGTCATCTCAATTAGCAATTGAATAAGAGAACAAATGCGCACTAGGATTTTTAAACTAGATAAAATACTGGTGCCCATGTACTTCGAAACCTTACTTAATAAAAACAAAAATATTTAAATAGCTTAAAGGCTTGGTCGGTTGAATTAGCTAAATACTTAAATGAATTATACCGCGTATTTCATGTTTGTATTGGAAGCAGTGATTCACTATATGCGCAAAAAATGTAAACGATATCTTCAACAAATTTCATAGCAATAATAGCTCGGGTTTTAGGTAAAAATAAACTTGTGTTATTGCACTGGGGCTCTGTTAGAGACTTTAAGGTGAAAAAGCCCGTTTTTCGTTTCACTAAGCTCGTTTGCAAATTACACGCGTCATTTCGACGTCTCACCACTAAAGTAAACCGTAAACGATATGTTCTTTTTAAGCATAGTATATATATAATTAAATAAACTTCTTTCTCACTAATGGCCCGTTCAGGGTAACACCGGAATCGCAAAAAAGTCCTCTATATCCCGGCATATTTTAAATGCCGGATCATCCAATCTGTCCTACATTATTTCTGATCGCAACCGTCGTCTACATCTTTTTTGATAACTTTTTTCTCATTCTTCCTTCGACTCCATATCACCATTATCAATTTTAACTGGGTCATATTGCAAAGCCAAGCACGTATGGACAAGTATACGATGAGTTAAAATAGGAAAGCTCAATTAGAAAAACCGGAAAGAAGCCAGCTCAAAACATCTTCTACTAAATTTTTTAAGAGTACATTACTCGCATGGGTAATGATAATGTTTGTTCAAAGTAGGGCTTTTAATACCTCCTAAGTACAATTATTTCCCTCGCTTACCAGGTTAGTCCTAACTCCAGATGACCATAATTCCTGCTCGTATTCTAACTCACAATCTTAACACTAGCTTGTACACACACCCTTCCCATTATCGGTTTACTATATTCAGTACCTTGTTCCCTAACTTCCATGCGAACCCTATTAAAGCTACAATTCAGCTGAGATCGCTACACGCGTACATGCATGTGATTAGCGTGATGCGTTGGTAACATTAAAATGTATTTGATGCCTATTAAAAGCCTTAGTTAGAATGAGAAATTTTAATCAAAGCCAAGCGGTTATATTTTGTTGCTTGTTTTGTAAAGTGGATATAAAATCATGCAATTAATAAGGTTTTGCCATTAGTTTATAAATCAAATTGTTTATAAGTTTGTTCCGCGCAAGCAAATATAAGATATAAGTATCAACTGCTAGACTGGAGGTTTTACTTGGCTGCTTAGTAGAGAAATAAAATAAATTTCAAAGTAATATATGGTTGCAAGAGAAATTTTACGAACCATCTGTATACGATTCGTGTCCGTGTTACGATTATTAGTTTATAGCAACTTGTCTCGTACCATTGCTACCATCCTATACCATATTGCATTTGCACAGCACACTTATCAAACGGTACAAGGGTTTGTGCAACCTTTCTTGTAAGAATTATATAAATTACGGTGAGTTATATTTTACTTCTCTAGTTTCTATTTCTAGCAATGAAAATATACCATATAGAAAATATATGAAAAGATAAGATATATATATATATATTTATAAAATAACATTTTGAAAACAAGCGCGACGACTGGTTGAAAGCCGTGTTTCTATAACTTTATGGAAAAAACGGCAAGGTCCACGCCATTCACTACGCCACCATTACGGTGTAGGATACGCCATCGTACGCCATTATGAAGAGTAAGGAGAATTTACGCTTTGATGCAGTGATTATTTTTACGTTCTATACCAACTTTCGACAGGTTATTTTATAAAGGAAATAGAAACATTTTTTCCGTGTTCCCATAGAGTTATAGAAACACCTGTGGAAGTTTGGGAGAACTCGAAATAGCGTGGAAACACTCGCCCTGCGGGCTGGTGTCCCCACTACAATTTCTTGTTCTCCCAAACTTCCACTCGTGTTTCTATAACTCTATGGAAACACGGAAACTGTTTTCTATACCTTAAATGTTAACCGCTTGTGTGGATCGCAAGCCCATAAAACAACCTATGAAAGAATATTATTAAATGTATGAGAAGTATGATTTTTTATCTACTCAAAATAAGTCACAAAATTTCGATGGGCACCGTTTGGCCTTTGTCAAGATAACTTTCCACTCTAAGCTTTTGACATATACACACTTTATCAACATAGTGCTACATCATGATACCGTTCCTTTTCCTTAATTTTGCAATCCGAACAATAGATAATGGCTCAAATGCAATCATTTGAAAGTCAATTTTGGTTTGTTTTTCCGCATTTTGTGCTATAAATAGCAGCTCGACGGTACGCTATTTAAAGTGCATTGGCCACTTGTGCAAAAGGAACAAACTTTAGAAATCTTCCGGTATATTACGTCGTAGATCTACTTCAAATCACAGTTTTGTCAAACGTGCATGTTTTTGTAAAACGCTCAGTAAACGATATTATTTGGTTAACAGGAAACTATGGTAGACGGTACTGATTCTTTCTTGACTTATTTAAACATTCCTTTGAATGCACAGCTAATAAATAAATGTTTCAATTTAACGTGCATTGATTACATCCTCCCTGTTTGTTTAGTTATGGATAAGTTCAAGTCAATCCAGTGAATGCGTCTTTACTTTCATCATCGCTCTTTTGTCTTATTATCAGAATTTCCTGTTGTTTGAGCAACTGTAAATTCAGAACGCTTTACACAAAGAAAAGGCTACAGTACCTCTACCTTCCTTTCCACTAAGAGGACGAATTTCTTTCCAATTTTCTTTCAATAAAAATACACTAGCTTATTACTGCAAAAGCAGTAAATCAATAAAAATTTGTATATTTGACTGTATCGAGTATAAGTGGTAAGCTAACATCTTTTTTCTTTAAATTACAGTATCAATCTAAAGTTTTTCCAATATTTTAAATGTTCTAAATATCTCTATACGCAACGCATACATAATAAATTATTCAGTATGCATGATTGTCTTCATCATAGCTACAACTCTTACCTTTTTTAATTGCACCTCCTGGTTTTGAGTATACACATAGAAAAATTATAAAAAAAGGGAATGAGATAAATACTTTTTTGAGACTGCGGGCACTTACCGCCTCCCTTCTCCTTCCCAAACCCAGAAGACCAATAAAGCTTAGTCTAGGTTAATAAGTACTTCTGCAAATTATTTACAGTATTATTTTTCCTGTACGAGAATTTTGAGTTGTACGAAAGTTGTGCATTGAAAAGATCTTATACTAGACAATTCAGTAAATAATAGTTCTCGGATGGTCTCCTTGAAAGACTGGAATAAACACCGTTAATACTCTGTAGCTGTAGAGACAGTACACTATGGAGCGTGACATAAAAATACATATAAGTAACTTGGTAATTATTAATTATTGGACGAGTCTGAGCAAAATATCATGATTTGTCAGTGGCGAGCTACTAGTTATTGCAGAGGCAAATAACTGGTAGCGAGACACTGACAAATCATGATGTTTTGCCATAGACGAGTTCAATAATTGATTTATCGTTCATAAAATAGTTAAAAATGCCTGATGTTAGATATCGCCATTCTTCTCTCTGTTTTAACCATACTAAAATCTTCATAAAACTTACTTTTGTTGCCAAGAGTCTTGCTTTTTATCTCACTAAATCGCCTTTTAACTACTGCCTTTCTGAAGTGTATTCTCGTTATGGTTGCTTCCAAATACTTTGGATTACTTCCGCGATTAGTCCCCTCCATCACCGCCATGTTTACGAAACTTATTTGCAGTCAGCGGCGCTATCGCTAGTGCGCATGCTCATAAAATTATTTACAGCAGAAAACTATTTGTACTCAGTTATTTGCAGGTGAATTAACCAATCAGAATGCGGGATAGAAACCAAATGAATGATAATTATTTTTGTTCTCTATTTTGAATTATAATATGATACCAAGACAACCCTTGCTCCCAGTCTTTAATCAGCAAAGTCTATGCGTAGTCACTTTGAAATGTAGTAACTTTGAAATTGAGGGCTAGGCTTTAAGTGCACTGACCTCGATGCGCCTCTGTCCACACTACCGTTGCAAAATATAGGCCAAATTTAAATCAAAATATTTATCTGATTCAGTCAAGGTGTTTCTATTAAAAGATACACATCGAACGCCTTGTTGTTCAAAGAGTTGTTACGTTATCGTATTTCTGCTGATATGACTAACCTTGTGGAGTACCTGAGCATGGTTCTACGTAGAAATTTATTTCAGCAATAACAATGTCCCAGACTGGACGAAACTCCAGTTTGATCTAAAAAGACACTTTGTTAGAATACGCCTAACTGTTACTGGGTAGCAGCATGTTGGAATAATTTTTGCGTCGATAGAACGTAGAATAAAAGAAATATTAAAATATAATATTACTATTTGATTTGTTTTATATCTAAATTTTTTATACGCCTTGACTCATGAAGTACTAGGTGAAGTACTACATATCACGTGAAGCTGCATTTTTCAAAAATATATTAAGCTAAGTATAGGTTAGTTACCGAACCCGAGGTAACTAACCTATACTTAGTTCAAGATCACAGAGGTTGCCTAAGAAAACTGAGGTAGCTGAGTTCGTTATCACAGAGGTTCGTTATCACAAAAAACACTTCAGTCGCGACACTTGATATCTCTGAACCAAGAACCTTTAAAACTGTTTGTATTAAATGTCATTCGTGCCGTCTGGTCAACACGGTCGCCTCTAATGCGTGTTACCAATAATCATGTTAATTTAACTTGATTATCTATTGGGTGCTTAATTTTCCTTTAATGTTTCCGGGTTTCAGTTATTGGGGGTTTTGCCTCTGTGGGTATTCCTTGCCATTGTCTATGTATTTGTCTGTTTTAGTGTACTTGTGTATTTTATTTTAAGTCTTGTCTATTATTTTGCACTGGCGAAGCTTATAAATATATAAAATATAAATATAAAAATACTTTATCACATTCGAGACCATTGATTAACCTTTATTTTCCTAATCACGCATAAGTCAAGTCCATTGCCGCGGGATAATTGCCTCGGGTTAATATATATATTAGCCCGGGGCATTAACTCGATTTATGCGTGTTGGGAGTAATTATTATAAATAAACAACCGCGGTATATCAAAGAAAAGCAAGGTGATCATGAACAAAGTAAGAGTTAATTACCGAGAACCGAGGCTTTTAGTCAAACACGGCCCGAGGGGCCGCAGGCCCCGAGGGGTTTATTTGGATAAAAGCCGAGGTTCGAGGTAATTAACTGACTTATTTCATAGTTGAGGAGGTTTTCGAAAAAACATATAATTACTATATATTGCCCTGTTGACAAAGGCAATATGTAGATATTGTCCTGTTGACCAGGGCAATATCTACATACAGCGCCTTGAATTTTTAATTATCGGTTCTCTTGGGTTATATCGTAGATACAGCTCTAGAAAGAACAAAGAAACCCGACTCAACAATTAGATAATTGGAGGTAAGTATTTGGCAAGAGTGCTGTATGTAGCTTATAACACCGATTTTCGGGATATTTGTGATATATATCCCGCGGTAGATCAAAGAAAATCGACTTTGTCGTCTAATAAGTATCGAAGTTAACAGGCATAGGTTTGGGGATCTCTGTGCGAAAATTTTCCCTCAGGACATCCACGAGGATTTCTATAGACCACATGATAATTTTAAATTGTTTTAATGTGTTGAAGTCGTCTCAAATTCTAAAAATCGTTCACATTAGTCTAGTTCAAAAGTGTAACGTTCTGGTGTTTTTCGAGCACTGATCACAGTCGGACAACTTCAAAAACTTCAAAAAACATAAACTGTTCTATTTTATAAAAAAATGCAAATATGCCTTGTAATTGTCGCACTAAAGTGACTTCCGGCTATTAACAGTACATGTGAGGCCGACTTAAAGGAGCCGTTTAAAAAGTTTCATTAACATTTATGTAATATTGGAAGTCCAGGATATTTAACAATCTCTGACGAAGGGCCTTCCTTCGAACCTTACTACATTTCGATTTGTATTTCAACACTGCATACGCAGAGTTGTGGCTAATTGCTTCAACAAGGATATTTAATTTACATATTCAAATTTATTGTAGTTTACACTATAAGTTAAGGTGCACAACTCGAACTAAAGGCAGTTTGAGTTAAAAGTCATCCAAGTAGCCATTTCAAGTTATGTCAATCTCGTTCCCAGAGCCCACGTTCCCCACCCGGGAAACGAGACACTCTGGGATAATCCGTTTCTCATCGATATTTCATTAGCTAATGAACATGATTACTCTTCTTCCAGATAACAAGAATCCTGTGATGGCGTGAACGGATTAGTCCAGAGCCTCTCGTTTCCCGCCCACGAGATTGAAGTTACGTAAGAAGGTTAGCCTGCAAATTCTTTCACAATTGGTAAGTCGGTATATATATACATATATATATATATATATATATATATATATATATATATATATATATGCTTTGATTTGTCATTATCTTTATTCTTATAAGTAAAATTTATGTAGTTAACTGTTATGAAATGTACAGTAAGTAAATACTCCAATTTGTATAGGAGTTTTACGGCTAAGTTAAAGCCGATTGAGAAGGAATTAATGTCAAGTTTAAGCAAAGTTTCGTACAACCTGTACATAGTAAAACTCCAATTATACCGGAGTTTATTCGACGAAAAGGAGCAAGGCGAACCTACAAGCAAGTTTAAGAGCATAAAATACTCAACGTAAAGTTCAACCTTGATTAACCAAAGGTCAAAGAATATATGGAAATAAGCACATGATAATAAACTAAATTCTACAATGTCAACGAACGAAGATGTTCTTCAATAAGGAATTACGGGACTTAACAATTCTCGTTGAGGATACCTAGCATTACAATCAACTCGACCGACTGTTGGCCTTCTATGCTAATGTTGTGCAAGTGAAAGAGTTCCACTCAATGTTACAAATTGCATGGGCACAATTTGAGTCATGCTGTTCGTAATATTCCGGTATGGTTGAGAAAGGAAGTGATCAATACCAAAGGATGAGCGAGCAACACTGGGAGCAAGCTCCCTAGAAAGGGGACTACGGTTAAAACTCGAACAATATTTAAACGACGCCATTGTTTATTTTAATGGACAAGTAGCAGAAGATTTTGCTCAGTCTTTGGAGAAAGAGCCGGCCTGTTCAGTAAAGTCTGGGGTTAGCAAGCCTGCCTGTTCTGTAAAGTCGGGGTCAGCACGGCAAGTCAAAAACTTCGTGAAGCAAAACAAACTGCATGCAAGGCGGCGTTAATTCAAGATCAAGCAGAGAAAAAAAGGGAAAGAGCCCTCGAACTTGAATTGAGGAAAATGGAAATCGATATAAAGTGCAAAGAATTCGAGTTTCAGCAACGTTTAGAGTTGGCCAAGATTGAGGTCGGCGAAGAAGTTGTCAACGCAAGGGACAGCGCGAAGTTAGCTGAAATTGAAGCTGAGATGGCGAGGCATGAGCTTTCTGCGTTAATTCACCCGGACGATTGGGTTTTGAAACCACTGTATTACCCTTGTCAGGTTTATAAGTAAACAATTATGCCGAAAAGGACGTAAAACGAAGTTCACAGAAAGTCAAGGAAGATTATAACCTGTAAGGCAACTCGAAACATGCATGAAAAGGACCTGCTACTGTAGTATTCGCTCAAGATTCAGCAGCGGTAACACGTCAGTATTCTCCATCTGTTATTCGTGCAGCTACTCCACGTACAACTCAACAGCAAAATAATCTACTTTCTCAAACTGGTGGTACTACCATTCTTAGTTCCCTTGTGAAGACGGTGGAGAAGATAGGAATTTCACATGATTTACCAGCAATAAAGATACAGAAATTTCATGGTTCACCACAAGACTTCCCTATTTTCATACAACGATTTAATCAAATTATTGATTCAAAGTTTATTGATGATTCTGTGAAGATGTCGAGACTGTTACAACTCTTGGAAGGACCTCCTTTAGAAGCTGTAAGAAGATATGAGACAGTTCCTGGTGGCCTCATTAAAGCATTAGAGCTGCTTGAGGACCGGTAAGGCCGACCATACCAAATTGTGCGCGTGTGTGTATAATCACTTACCAAGGGAAGAGCCATAGCATCAGGGCATAAAGAGGGGTTGCGGAAGTTTGCAGATGAAGCTCAAGTAATGTTCAATACTATACAGTCGACGAATTGCCTTACTGAAATGAATACTGATAATCTATAAAGGATGATTTTAAGATTACCAAGATGAATGCAGTCAAAGTTTGGAGAATCCTTGAAGAAGGATGAGCGAGGCGCACTAATCCACTTTCAAGAAAGACAACTTGTACGGCTGAAGTTGGTACTGATACTCAAGATTTCACAGAAAAGGGTTCACATTCGCTCGCAACTGTCCGGTAATTCGAAAGAGGTTTCTACTACAAGTCATTCCTGTTAAGATTGTTAATGACAAAGGCAACGCGATTACGACATATGCCCTGATTGATTCTGGTTCTGACGTTACTATAATTGACCAATCCTAAGTCAAACTACTGGATGTCAAGGGAATTTCAGACAAGTTCTTGTTTTCAACAATTAATTCCAGTAATGCTCAACAATTGGACTTAAAGTCGATTTTAAGACCGCCTATATCGATTATGACGGTAGACATGCAAGAACTCCATGTTCGTGGTGCGTGGGCTATCCAGGATCTTACTATTCCACTCAAGCACACAGTATTTCATCGTGAAGTTTAACAATGGCCCCACTTACAGCAAGTACCCTTTCCAAAGGTAGAACGAAGTAAGATATCCGTCCTTGTTGGTACCACGAAGCATTCATACCTTTAGAAGTCAAGAAAGGAATGCCGAGTGAGCCAATAGCTGTAAAGTCGTGTCTTGGTTGGAGCATTCTTGGAATTGTTCAACAAGTGGTGATAACAGCAAACGACGTGCACAGCTGAATCATGTTGTGCAAGACTTTCCTCTTGATAATCAACTGCAAGGTTTCTGGCGAATAGAATCGTATGGTACAAAGAAGCCAGAAACGAAGCCAGTGTCTTTGGTGGATCACTTTGCCTTGAAAATAATCAAGAAAACAATTTCCAAATCCGATGGCCATTATCAGATGGGTTTATTGTGCAAAATTAAGACCCTCAATTGCCATACAATCGACCTATGGCAGAAGCGCGGCTCAACCACTTGAAAAATCGCCTTTGTAGGCATCCAGAATTACAAGCGAGGTACAGAGCTATTATTGATGATTAGGTTGTCAAAGGATACGCTAAAAGATTGACTAATGAAGTAGCAGCGATCAAGAAGAAGATCACGTGGTATCTCCCACACCATCCTGTATTTAACCCAGGGGAGGATCTAGACTGTATCAACTGTATCGTATGGTACAGTCACATTTTCACTTAATAATTTAATTAAATTAAAATAAATTAAAATAAATTAAAATTCGAATAATTACATTTCACAAGAAGCTTTTTCAAAGTTCAGCAACATCGTTTTCAAATTCTTTGATGTTAATGTGCGCAATTTTTCAAAGCTTAAAATCAGTTCTGTTCTACGACCAGCGATACGAACTCGCACTTTTCTTCAGGAAATTCTCGGTAGCCCGCAAAAAATTGCCCGTAAGCGCATCCCCACCAGCCTGCGTTTCCCTAAGAGTGACTGAGACTGTCCCTTGACCTTGTGTGTATTGATTTACATTAAAATGAAGACTTACTCGAGTCGGCGTAAAAGCCAAGTCTGAGTGACAGTTGCTGTTCTGATATGCTTTTGAAAATATCATTAATTTAGTTGTATTAAATGTTGTCGTTAATTTTAAAAACATCATGAACCTCTCCGTATACAAGTGTCTGTGTCATCATCGTTTTGATCAATATGGTATTAACACATTTAGAATGTGCAATTCTCAGTATAATTATTTTCTAGTAATATTACAGTGTCCAGGTAACCCGTGCATTTAGAATGGGAATATAAAAGTAGACGTCTGGGCTTATTATAGCCTAATTAATTTATAAAGTATGATAGCTTGCCGATACAGGTATGTTGACCTGTATATTGAGTATTAAATAATCTACAGTAACATAAACAGTTTTAGTTGTTGACAATATTTATTACCAAACTTTTTATAATACAAGTTAGCTTTAATTTGTCGTTTTTGGTTATTTATATTCATGAAAAATTTAAGTTGCGCGTGCCGCTGTATTTTGTCTAAACATTCCCTCTGATTGCAGGAAATCGCATTTCCGGTGTCTTAACCCTAATAAGCCCGGAAAAGTAAGGATTGTCTCCGACGCCGCAGCGAAGTTTCGAGGTACATCATTGAACGATCAGCTTCTCCAACGCCCAGATCTATCAAATGATTTGATTGGTATCCTAATGTTCTTTCGCCATGAAAGGGTGGCCTTTGTTGCTGACATTGAAGCCATGTTCCATCAGACCAGAGTTACCGAGAAGGATACCGACGCTCTAAGATTTTTATGGTGGAGCGGAAGTCTTGACAACCCTCCTGATGAATTTTCAAATGCTTGTCCACATATTTGGAGCTTCCTCTTCACCATGCTGTGCTAATAAGTCGTTAAAGTAAAATCGCCTGTGACAACGAAAGTAAATATTGTCCAGAAGTTATCCACACTCTCCGAAGGGATTTTTATGTTGACGATGTATTAAAGTCTGTTCCAACAGTTAGGAAGGCAACATGGTTGATGAGGAAATTAACACAGCTGTTACCTGAATGGAAATTCCATCTTACGAAGTTTATTAGTAATAGTCGCAAAGTCTTGGCATCAATCCACCCCGATGAACGAGCTCACCCAAATTTAGATTTGGATCTGGACAATTTGCCAATCAAACGAGTGTTAGGACTTTGCTGGGATACAGAATCGGACACGTTCCAATTTAAGAGCATCGATACTAATAAGCCCTATACCAAGCGTGGAATACTTTCGATAGTAAGTTCCTTGTATGACCCTCTCGGTTTTCTAAGTCCATTTGTTCTTCTTGCCAAAGTATTATTGCAAGATCTTTGGAGGATGGGAGTTAAATGGGATTAACAGATTGAAGGCCCTCTCCTCGTACAATGGCAGAAGTGGATAGAAGAGCTGTCAAATAGCAGTATCATAACAATCCCAAGATGTTACAAAGTACCTTATTTAACTGAGCCTTACGAATTCCAGTTACACCACTTCTCTGATGCGTCTAAACTCGCTTATGCATCAGTCTCCTACTTACGAATGGTTGATGGTTCTGGCCAAGTTCATTGTGCATTTATTATGGGGAAAACCCGGAATGTTCCTTTGAGAGACTGGTCTACTGCCCGATTAGAATTGCAAGCAGCTGTCAGATCTTATCTTCCAGACTGCACAAAATAATCAAAGATGAGTTGGATTTAACCATTATTGCGTCGTTTTTTTTTGTCAGATTCTATGAAAACTTTGCAATATATCAAGAACGAGAAACAACGATTTCGAGCATTCGTAGCAAACCGATTAAATGAAGTCCATGACGTATGATCACCAAATCAGTGGAGACGTGTTCCTGGTTCCCTTAATCCAACTGATGATGGTTCAAGAGGAATGAACATTCTCGTCTTTCAACCAAGATGTAGATGGTGGTGTGGCCCGGTCTTTTTTTTTTGCAGTCTGAAGAGTGTTGGCCAATCCGTCGTGTGGGCAATGTTCCAGATGATGACAACGAAGTTCAAATAGTAAAACAAGTATCTCTCATCGCTTCGGGATCTCCTTTGCACCAATTTCTACATCGTTATTCTTCATGGTCACGACTTCAAATTAAAATGGCCTGGCTATTGCGCTTTATTCAGCTTCTAAAAAATCAAAGAATCCAGTTTGAAAGGTCCACGATTACTCTTTCAGAGATGCGTATGGCTGTATGGCTAATCATCGAAGCCGAGATGCAAGCAAAGGAAATTGACTGGCAGATTTGTCCAATTTCTCAGTGGATGTTCCAGCCGCCGACCGCAAGCCATATGGCGTTTCGGAGCGTCTTATCCGGAGTGTCCGAAAGTCAATGAAGGCAGTTATTGGCCAGCCAGACGCACTTGTTAGAAAGGAAACATAATGTACCATTTTTTCTGAATTTGTCACTATTCTCAATAGTCGCCCTCTTTATGCAAGCAGCGATGATCCCAATGATATGAAAGCATTAACACACAGCCATCTTTTGTTGCAACGGTGAAATATTGCCTTACCACCAGGTATCTTCCTGAAAGAAGATTTATATTCTCGAAAGCATTGGCGACGTGCACAATTTCTGGCAAATTGTTTTTGGTCTAGATGGGTGCAAGAGTACTTACCCACGTTGCAAAATCGACAAAAATGGACTCGTGAAAGAAGAAATATCGCTGAAAATGATTTGGTTTTGGTGGTGGATAAAACTATCCCACGTGGACGATGGTTACTTGCCCGCGTCAAAAGAGTTTTCGTTGGTAGTGATGGCCGTGTCCGAACCGCCGAAGTCAAAACAAAGGATTCGAACTTTATCCGACCAATAGCAAAATTGTGTCTGCTGGAAGAATCACAATGACGATATATTTATCTTATCTATTTAGTGACGATTTACCTAGCCATTAAGAACATTTAGTATGATTTATTAATCGAATATTTTCTAAATTATGTATATTTAGCGGGGTGAGGATGTTGTGGCTAAGTGCCTCAACAAGGATATTTAATTTGCATATTCAAATGTTATTGTAACTTACACTATAAGTTAAGGTGCACAACTTGAACTAAAGGCAGTTTGAGTTAAAAGTCATCCAAGTAACCATTTTAAGTTATGTAAGAAGGTTTAGCCTCCAAATTGTTTCAAAATTGGTAAGTCTGTATATAATATATATTTATTATATAGCATGCTATCGGATATGAGCTTTTGCGTAATCTGATTGGTTCCCTACTACCAGGCTATCAGCTCATATCTTGCTAGTAGAGAAAAAACAAGATGGCGGCATGTTTTTTTAAACTGCCGAAAAGAATTGAAATTGACGGATTTTTATAAAGAAAAACATCAACACCCTCAAACCAATGTATAAAAAAAAAACATTGAGTAAAAATACATTAACAAATACACAATTTAGCATGTCAAATGGTAAAATTCATCTAAAAATTACGTCTTTTTACTTCAGAAACACGACTAAATTAGCGGGTTGATATTCATTTGTTGCCAAACAAAGAAACTCACGTTTAAAATCAAGCTTACAACACACATTTCGTTGGAGATCACCAGTAAAGAGACTTTTTTTATTTAGATAAGCATTTGGAGTAATAAAAAGCTTGTTCTTTTTCAAAAACAACCAACCAAGTAATTTAGTTTCACTGCCGAAGGTGTTTCAGTTTCATTTTTGCATGAAATCAAAACCTTTTTCACGACAGCAACGCTAATATAAACAACTGACCCACCTTTTGACTTCGTAAAGGTACCTTTTAATATTTTTTGTTGATCTGCTTAACACATTTTTTTGCCTCTCGAGCAACATTTATCAACATTTCATTGAAGCTGTTTGCCGAACAGCTCAGCGAGAAACTCTGTGTGAATGCGGCATCATTACGCATGGCGGAAGTATTAGTTGCCTGTTGCCTATGCCGGAAGTTTGACGTTTCAAACATTTCGCTGTAATTTTGTCTCTTGTACAGTGCTTGGCTATATAATAAAACAGTTATACCATTCGCTCTCGTTGTATACGAACTAATAGCCAACTCGGCGAAGCGTCTCGTTGGCTATGAGCTCATATACGACTCGAGCTCATGGTATAACTGTTAAATATATATGCTTTGATTTGTCATTATCTATATTCTTATAAGTAAAATTTGATGGGGTTATGAAATAACCAAGGTTAAACCAAATGAGACATGCTGCGCTGCACGCAACACATGGTTGATGACAGACAAGGTATGCAACGTAAGCGAAACCCGATAGCGCGCAATCTCATAGTACGCAATAGCGGTGCAGACAGCGTAAGGAGCACAACGAAACGCTATAGAAATTCGCAATTACATCGGTACGTTTAATCAACCAACGTTTAATAATGTCGGAAACCAACAGTCAGAGCAAGGACTCACTGCGAGAAGAAACATCGGGCTCAAATAAAGCAAAGGAGCCGAGTTCTAGCGAACAGATGCCATGGAGGCACCCGGAGTTTATCGCCGCCATTCAAGAAGTGGTCTCAGAAACCTTATCCCAGAGTATTCGTGAAGCTAACCCTATCCAGCTACCTCTACCGACCAGTTAAGACGGCTTCATACCTTTGAACAAGCGGGTAATGCCCTAAATGCTCGTACATCAAGCACCTCTCGTGGCCTATCTCGAACAACAGAAACAAGGCGAAGCGAAAGAGAACCAAGAGACGGGTATGATCAACGGCAAGGTACGTCATTACTTACATCTTTTAACGCCCCTTCACTCGCCCCAGTGACCGAAGGCGGTGCACGTTTAGAACAGCCAGTTCTCCCCACAGACAGTTCCATCGTAGAGGGTGTTATTGGCCAAAACCTTATCTCGGGTGTTACTGCCGGGGTACCAATACCCGGTGTTACTAGCGCATTCTCGCTCGGCCCGGGTCACACACCTATACCCACTAAACTGGTTTTGAAGATTGTGTCGGGGCAATTTGTGAACCGCACTGATCTAATTCCAGAGAATTTGGAGGTCCCTGATACCACACTACAGGGTTTTACCATTACCTGGTCCTATCTTATCCCCAGTCCCACCGTGAGGCCGAAGAGAAAGGAAATAGACGCTCTGGTGACGTGGGTCGAGTGCTTCGTTAGTTTTATGTCAGTGCTAACAACGCTGAAGCCCCACCGAGCCCGAGACCTATTAGCTTACATGGCGTTGATCCTACGTACCGCAAAGCGCTTCGGAGGCCGTGCCTGGTTCAATTACGACCGCGCCTTCCGACAAGAAGCAGCCACCACCGATCTACAAGATTGGAGCGTCATGCGAACAGACCTCTATAATTATCACACTGCTGGAGCACGCACGTCGGGCAGCCAAACATCCGATCCTTTTTTCGCCAACAGCGCAGCGAAAGCTGTGGGTTCCAAGCGCGAAGGGGAAATTTGTCGCTCATGGAACCGTGGAAGATGCGTCAGCCGGTTTGCCTCATGTATCTACCAACACATCTGTGATGTCGATGGATGTGGCGGGGCTCATCGCCGAATCAACTGCCAACGCACCCATACAAGACGACCCCCAGCTCGCCGCCGTTCGAGGTCACCTATCCGCATCGACCGTAATACACGATAAACCTCCCACGACCCTTCCCTATGGTCAGAGAGAACTAACTGGCACATTAACACCGATAAATTCTTACTCTACGTATACGTCACCACTTAATGTTGAACAATTCAAAATCGAGTTAGCACAGCACCCGGATCGCACAAAAGCACAATATGTAGTAAAACGGTTTGGAGCACGGTTTCTCATTAATGTTCAAGTCTGGCGCGAATTGAAAGCAGCCGCCGCCAATTGCAAATCTTCACGCGAGCACCCTACAGTCATTGATGATTATTTGGGAAAAGAGACAAGACTAGGCCGTGTGGTAGGCCCCTTTAACACCCCTCCGCTTCCGGGTCTTCAGATTAGTCGATTTGGTGTGATCCCAAAGAAATCGATTGACGAGTGGCGCTTAATACTAGATCTGTCACACCCCGAGGGATTTAGCGTCAATGACGGTATCGACCCCTAATCATGCCATACACACTATTGCCAAGTGGACGATGCAATACAATTAATAATGTCGGCGGGCATGGGGGCTCAAATGGCAATGCTTGATATTAAGAGCGCCTATCGTTTCCTCGCAGTCCACCCTGATGATCATTATCTTCTTGGTATGAAATGGCGTGGACAGTTTTATGTTGATCTTGCCCTACCTTTTGGCTTGCGCTCAGCATATTATATTTTCAACAGCGTTGCGAACATGCTCGAGTGGATTCTGCGGAATAACTACAACATTGCGGACCTTTTCCATTATCTGGACGATTACTTTACTCTGGGTCCACCCGACTCAGATCAGTGCAGCCACAACTTGGCAACGATCGAGGCCATCTTTGCTCGACTTCGTGTCCCCCTAGCTCCTGAAAACTGTGTCGGTCCCACTACTTGCATCGTGTTCAATTGTGCGCACGCCTGCCCAAGGACAAGTTAACCGAATTACGCGGTCTTACCGCAACATGGCTGGGAAAGAAATCTTGCACGAGACGCGAGTTGGAGTCATTGGTAGGAAAACTGCATCACGCCAGTGCTGTGGTTAAACCAGGTTGCAAATTCGTACGCAGGCTCTGTGATGCCCTTCGCGTGCTCCGACTTCCCCACCACTATTATCGGTTATCTCGGAAGTGCAGACTTGATATTGCATGGTGGAACGAGTTATTGCATGATTGGAATGGGGTGAGTTTCTTCGAACGCCCGGTATGGGAACGAGCCCCGGATATCCACATCGCTTCAGACGCGTCGGGAAAATTGGGCTATGGAGTGTTCCATAACAACGAGTGGTTTAATGGTACCTGGTCGGTGACACAGGCTCCTCTGCGCATTGCCTATAAGGAACTCTTCCCGATTGTTCTCGCGTGCTTTCTATGGGGTTATCTCTGGCAGCAAAAGCGCGTGCAGTTTCAGTGCGACAACACCAGCGTCGTAGCGATATTACAAACTCGCACATCCAAGGACCCAAACATAATGCAACTGATCCGATTCCTTTTCATCTCTACCGCCCGCTTCAATTTCGCAGTTAGTGCTGTGCATATCCCAGGAAAGCAGAACGCTATCGCTGACGCACTATCTCGCTTCCGTTTGCAGGAGTTCTTCAGCCTGGCTCCTGCAGCGTTGCCACCTCCAACACCAATCCTACGGCATCTACTAGACCGATTGACGTCGACCTTCTTGAAGAACGCACGTTGACTCTCATGGCAAATGGAATAGCTGCATCCACGCGACGGACATATAGCACGGCTCAACGACGTTTTATCTCATTTTCCTATCAGACGAAGCGACTCTCGTCGTCAGGTTTTCCCTGCCCTGCATCTGAGTGGACTCTCGTGGTTTTTGTAACCCACCTGGCCGACTCCCTAAAAGCCGACTCAATCAAAGTTTACTTGGCTGGCGTCCGATCGCTGCATGTGGAACAGGGCTTCCCAAATCCCCTGGAGAATCGCTTACGATTGGAACGAGTCATTAATAATAATGACTTAATAATGACTTAATAATAGACGATATAAAAGTGGATCGACATCAATCTCCAAGGCACATGCTGGTGAACATCTAGTCTTCAAAAACCGACCAATTCCGTAAAGGCATAACCTTTCGTTTGGCGACATCGGGTTCGTCCATCTGCGCCATGCGTGCGGTGGTGAATTATCTCCATTTTCGGGGTAACAAACCAGGTCCTCTTTTTATCCATCAGGACGGACGGGCACTAATTCGTTCTACCCTTTCAAAATGGCTACAGGAAACCACTCTTCGGGAAGGATGTACGGGAAACTTTTCAGGCCATAGTTTTAGGATTGGTGCAGCGACAACCGCCGCCCAGAAAGGAATACCAGACCATCTCATCAAAACGCTCGGCCGGTGGGAAAGCAATGCATATCAACTATACATTAAAACTCCTTCGAGTGCTTTGGACAGTGTAGCTTCGCGACTAGTTTGTCAATGGCTAAACGCCACTAAATTAAGGCTTCCTGTTCGCGGTTTGTTTTGTTATTGTTTATGAGGTAGCACAATAAATACGATTCTCTCTCTGGTCAACCGCGTGTTTCCTTTAAGCGACCTAGCTGTCAACGGTTTTGATTATGCTTAACCCAGGTACGCAGTACTAGCAGTATAGGCGAAACAGGCTGATCGCGCAACGCGCAGGTGGACTCACCCCACTGCGAAATGCGTATATATAACTGACCAGTTTCACTGCACAACACGCTTGGTTGGGTGAGATACGTGCCGCTACAGCACGCCCAGGGTTGAACTAGCTTTTCGCCGATATTCGCGCAACGTTCATGGTCGAATGAATTCATGGCACAACACGCATGTTTGAACAGACCGCTACTTTAATGCTCAATGCTTTTGCTTTCGACGTATGGGGACAACTAGCCTATTTCACAGCCGACGCATGGGTATAACGCGCCCATTTCGCATTTCGACGCATGGGTACGACGAGCCCAGTTCGGTTCCGACGCATGGGTAATAACGAGCCCATTCGCTTTCGACGCATGGGGATAACTAGCCCATTTCGCTTCCGACGCATTGATATATATGACGCGCCCATGTCGCATTCAACGCATGGGTATAACTGGCGCATTTCGCTGGAAGTAACGTTCAGGCATGCACTAAGTTATGACGTTACGCTCATGATTGCACGAGTTGAGTACGCAACGCTAATGGTTGAGCGCATCGGTATGCAATGCTCATGGTTGAACTCGCTAATCGCGCAACGCTCATAGCCGAATGAGTTTATCACGCAACACTCATGGCCGAACGAATTTATGAAGCAACGCTCATGGGTGGACAAACCGGTACGCAAGCCTCGTGGTTGAACTCTCTAATCGCGCAACGCTCATGGTTGAACTCGCTAATCGCGCAACGCTCATGGTTGAACTATTGATGGCGTACAGCTCATGCTCGCAGGAGTTTATGACGCAACGCTCATGGTTGAACAAACCGGTACGCAACGCTCATGGTTGAACTTTATAATCGCGCAACACTCATGGTTGAAACTCGCTAATCGCGCAACGCTCATGGTTGAACTATTGATGGCGTACAGCTCATGATTGCACGAGTTTATGAACAAACCCATTAGCCATCCATCAGACGATTGGTTGGGTAACGTCATTACAGTCGGACCACGAATACCATTGATGCTTGGAAGCTGAGAATATCACAACAGTAATCTCTCAGTTTGGTGAGCGGATCAGGATCAACAGGACGAGTCAACCTGATCCTTCTCCAAGCACCAAGGCACAACAAGCAGGAACCAGTCGGGGGACCTGTTACCCAACCTTCCAAACGCGTAAGTATAAAGAAGATCCTTCTGGCAACCGACCGACAGATATAGTCGAGGTATGGTTTAAATGGGGTTATGAAATAACCAAGGTTAAACCAAAGGAAACATGCTGCGCTGCACGCAACACATGGTGATGACAGACAAGGTATGCAACGTAGCGAAACCCGATAGCGCGCAATCTCATAGTAGGCAATAGCGGTGCAGACAGCGTAAGGAGCACAACGAAACGCTATTGAAATTCGCACCCACCGTCCCACCTCTGAAACAAAATTACGTCATTCCATCAGTTATCTAAACTGATGTTTAAAGGGTACAGGTAAACTCCGACTGGTGAGCGGATCAGGATCAACAGGACCAGTCAACCTGATCCTACTCCAAGCACCAAGGCACAACAAGCAGGAACCAGTCGGGGGACCTGTTACCATGCAACCTTCCAAACGCGTAAGTATAACGAAGATCCTTCTGGTAACCGACCGACCGACAGATATAGTCGAGGTATGGTTTTATGTATTTAACTGTTATGTAATGTATAGTAAGTAAATACTCCAATTTGTACAGGGGTTTTACGGCTAAGTTAAAGGCGATTGAGAACGAATTAAAGTCAAGTATAAAGCAAAGTTTCGTACAACCTGTGCACGCAGCACACTACTTTTATTTCACTCTTTAAACAGCATAGCCCGATTCAGCCACGGGTGGTTTAAACGAGGCCATGTAACAAATAGTTTACGTACAATACAATACAATACAGTACAATACAATTTTATTTAGATCCTCCCCTCAGGGCTTTTCAGGTCTAATTACATTTATGTCTATTTACATCTTAAATATATTTACAATGTGAGAATATATCAGGAACACTATGAATTACAAATTTAAAAATGCAATTAAGTCTACAAAAACTAATTTAACTCAACCTTAATTCAAAAGCCCATGGCCAAAAATTTCGGTCACAAGAGCCCGCAGTACGTTAGCGGTTTCGCCCATGACAAAATCTAAATGGTGATAATTCTTACTTAAGAAATAGAAAACATTTTCCGTGTTTCCATAGAGATATAGAAACACGAGTGGAAGTTTGGAAGAACGAGAAATTGTAGTGGGAACACGAGCCCGCAGGGCGAGTGTTTCCACGCTATTGCGAGTTCTCCCAACCTTCCACAAGTGTTTCTATAACTCTATGGAAACACGGAAAAAATGTTTTCTATTTCCTTTATAAAATAACCTGTCGAAAATAGGTATAGAACGTAAAAATACTCACTGTATCAAAGCGTAAATTCTCCTTACTCTTCATAATCACCGTAATGATGGCGTATTGAATGGCGTGGACCTTGCCGTGTTTCCGTAAAGTTAATAGAAACACGGCTTTCAACCAATCGCCGTGCTTGTTTCCAAAATGTTATTTTATAAATACAAATAGTCTAACGACAATTAAATAATTGCAAATACAATTGTGCCTTTTGTAAATTTCTTTAATTACCCAAATCATTTAAGTTTCTCCGATATCTTCTGTTCCTAACCGAAGATAAATAACCTCCGAAATCAATCTTCTTACCTTTCCCTTTTTATTATTGCTTTGAGTAATAATCCAGACCAGTTCGTCCACAAATCGCCGGGTAATTCCGTTAAACAGGCTTAAACTGCTTTCAATTCATGCAACGATTGTTCGTGACTCACTCATTTTATCAAAATTGCACAAATAGATCCTTACAGTTGGCTTGAAGTTCTTGTAGTTCACTGAAATTCAGTTATGGTCCCCTGGGTTAAGAGTATGTGTGATATTATCAAATTTTATCTTACATGAAACTATCCCAGCCGCAAAATTTTGCACTAGTTGTAGTTTCTTTATACTCTGTTTGAATGTTCCTGGCCACACAGTCAAACAATAGTATAATTTGCTAAATACGAAAGAGTTAATTATAGTTATTAAAGTTTCCTTTTCAAACAAATGTTTAACTCTATTGATTTAGCACAACGACCCCATAGGTTTAGATATTAGGTTAATAACATGTTCATTAAAAAAAAGACAAGAGTCCAATGACACTCTGGGATCTGTTGCACAAGATACCGGTGCTAATTCTTGTCCGAGAAAATGTACTGCTGGTACATTGATCATGGCAAGGACTTATCTAGTGCCAAATAGCAAAAAATAGTTTTGTGTGTGTTAATGAGCAGGCAATTAGAACAAGCAGCAACTGTTCTTAAATCTGCAGTTAGCTTACATTAGCTTGGTGTTGATGTCTTTAATTGAAAAGGACACAAAAAGTTTTAAGTCATCAACTGATTTTATTTATGTATAGATTGAAAAGCAGTGGTGGACCCAATATAGATCCCTGCGGCACACCATGGGTAATGAGCTGGGATTTCGATAGGTGCTCTCCTATTAGAACAGATTGGAAACGTCTATTAAGGTAACTTTTAAACCAAGCGGTTGCCGAGGGGTTTGTTCCAAAATGTTGCAGTTTTCCAGGAGAATAACATGGCTAATGCCATCGAACGCCTTGCTAAGATCAAGTAGTATAACTGCTGTTGCCATCTTACTATCTATAGCTTGGTGGACGTTTTCCGTTACCAAACGTTTCAGGGTCTCAGTGGAATGATGTTTACGGTTACCACTCTGATGGGTGGTAAGCTTACCAGTCTCAGTCAAGTACGTAGAAAACTGTTCCAGCGCTACACCTTTACTCACCTTTGACACCACATGTATACCTTAGGTTGAGATGGGATCTCCGCTCTTTTCCACGAACTCAAAAAAACCTAGCTCTTGATGAAAACTTGCATTAACCAATCCCGTTACAGTTGGCAATATATGTGGGTAGCAATCTTTTAGGACATTTATAGATATTTTATCTTGTCCGAGTGCTTTATTAGATGGCGTATTCCTAATCACTTGCTTGATCTTGGTACAGGGTACCGGTGGGAAGGACAACAGAGCTATTAGGCCACTATCAGGATGTGTAGATGTAGGTTCAACATTATAGAACGAATACCTAGTAAGTTGGAACGCGTCAGCCAATTTCTGTGCTGCTTTAGTTGTTTTTTCCCCTACTGATATAAAGTGGTTGTTCAGCTTGTGGATCCATGCATGTTTCGTTACTTTAGCGACTGCAAATGAAATTTTAAATTTCGATTCCAGGTTGGTTCGTTGAAAGTTGAAACGATCGTATCCAAAGGCAATAGTTCCATATCTTCTTAGAGAGACTAAATACTATGAAAATAAATACGGAGCTTCGAATTTGCACCACCGGCCATTTTGCACGTTTCCCTTCCCCCCAACTTTGCCGTAAATTCCCCTTTTTTTCACAAAACATGTACTTCAGCGCAAGTTTCCTTTTGAAGCTCTACCCCCTGAACAAAGCTTTTGAAGCTCTACACCCCCCATCACAACAGATTATCACAGACTAAGTTAAATTATTTACAACGCATGACAACATTAACTCTTTCCTGTCCGAATTGATCTTTAGTATTTTATTCTGGCTAACGCCAGACGATTTTATTCATCTCTGGAGAAGCCCTCGGACAGGAATGAGTTAAACTAGATATTGTAAGTTAAATCAATTACATAAATAATTATAATCCTACATTAAAATAAATTATAATTTCTATAATAAATTATTATAATTAAGAGTCCTCGAGTTTTTGTTTAAGCGTACTATAAATTTTGGTGTCTCAAATAGATTGTGCGAGATAATCCCATAAGTGTACGCCACTATCTCGAAATGAATATAAGAGCCCAGCTTAGTATCTTAATGTGAAAACCCATAATATATTCAAGATGAATAGAAAAGCTTAAAAAAAAAATATTTACGTTTTATTGCTGACGTGCACATCAGTTTTCAGAATAAAAGGCAATTGAATAGTTTAGAGTATACATATATATATATATATATATATATATATATATATATATATATATATATATAAGTGAGTTATGGTTCACGAAATGTTAGAGAGTGCTCAATACCATATAGATAGAGCAAAATACAAAGTATAAAGTATAGTTTTACCTTAAAGTCTTCGCTACCAGAGGTTTCACCCTAAACGGGATCATCAGGCGACTGATGATCCCGTTTAGGGTGAAACCTCTGGTAGCGAAGACTTTAAGGTAAAACTATACTTTATACTTTATATATATATATATATATATATATATATATATATATAGGTGGCAAACCAATAAGAAGTAACAAGAACGAAGTGTCAAGTCACACAGTGCTGGAAATGACTAGAATAAAGAAAGAGGTGTAGATGCGATGTTTTCGTTAAGATAGAGTTTGAAATTAGAAATAAGTAAGTTTCGCGAATAAGTAGTTTGGAAAGTAGAATGACAAATCGTTAGGTGAAGTGGCGAGATCAGTATAATGGATGATTGAATGCCAGAAAGAGCATGGCTTGCCAGTTTCTTACCCGTCAAAGGCAAAATTCCCATCTGCTCTGGGATACGTGTATATAGATGGCGCCGAGTTTGGCCCAAATACAATGCTCAGCAGCATTGACACGTGTATATTTATAAACTACACGTGATCTCAGAAACGTGGGAATTTGGTCCTCGAAAGGGAGGAAACTGGACAACCTACGTCCTGACTAGGAAATAAAGCATAATTTAATAATTTGTGTTCGAATCCGAATCGAAGGGGATATATATCACGGTTGCGATAAAATATGGATTTTATGTTCGAGTGGCAAGGACAATATCTCACGAGTGAGCGCAGCGAAAGAGTGAGATATTGCTCTTGCGACGAGAACATAAAATCCATATCTTTGAGCAACCGTGTAATATTCTATTTATTATATGGACAATGAAATTATGCGTGCATGGAAGTGATGTTGATAAGAGATAAGTGTTGGAGAACACGGGTGACGTGTGATGTTAGCGCGCTGCCTCTCACCAAAAAGTTAAGCCCGGTTAGACGGGGTTAGTACTTGGATGGGTGACCGCTTGGGAATGACCCCCGTTGTCGGGCTTGGACTCGTGTGAGTAGAGTTGTAGTTGAACTCTCCTGTGCTTCGAGGGTTTTTCGCCGGGTTCTCCGGTTTTCCTCCCTCCATAAAATTAACACCTAACATCTTAGCTGTGATCCGTGGTCTGAACTGTGTCGTTGGCGGCTGCTTGGAGCGCCTTTGATATGCCTCGACACGGCCATGTTTATCTGCGTCCTTCGTAATTCAGCCACTGGCTGTAAGTAAGGATGATTAGCCACCCAGTCCTTTATCCTTTATCCTTTAAGCTGGGTTTAATGCAAAAACTACAATCACTTGATCTAAGACATTTAGAAAATACAAATGAAAAATACAACAGCTTCTTCGAATACGTCATTTTACGTGAAAAAACTGAATTAAGAGAAGTTACTGGCTCAAGTTTACTTTATTCAAAAACTTACGGCGAAAGGCGTAAATTTTGACTTGTCGATATGTCACTCGCGAGCGTTGCATACGAGAAATACGTCACTCGGTTCCCGGATGTAGTGAAATATGGATTCTACGAGTGTTTTAGTTGCTAGTAAAACACTCTTCTCCATATAATAAATAAATAAATAAATAAATAAATAAATAAATAAAATAAATAAATAAATAAATAAATAAATAAATAAAATAAATAAATAAATAAATAAATAAATAAATAAATAAATAAATAAATAAATAAATAAATAAATACATATATATATATATATATATATATATATATATATATATATATATATATATATATATATAGTTCAATCTACAGACACGTGTTTCGCTGACACGTGTTTTCCACAGCTCATCAGTGTAGCTTGGATCCCATCTAGATGTGAGAACACCATTTTATTTATCCCCATTCTATTTTATGCCGGTAACAGCGGCTTGTGGGACAATGCTGGACATGCGCACATCTAGATAGCGTGAAGTGGTATTGGGCCAGAGTGCTCAAACTGCCACAAGGATAGTTAGCGTTGCAATATATATATATATATACAAAGTATAAAGTATAGTTTTACCTTAAAGTCTTCGCTACCAGAGGTTTCACCCTAAACGGGATCATCAGGCGACTGAAAACCTCTGGTAGCGAAGACTTTAAGGTAAAACTATACTTTATACTTTGTATTTTGCTCTATCTATATATGGTATTGAGCACTCTCTAACATTTCGTGAACCAAAACTCACTTACATATATAATATATATATATATGGAACAATCTGAATGAATTTCATCGATTACTTATACACATGCGATCGTCGGTGACAACCGCATGTGGACAGCATCGGTGAAGTACATTCAGATAGCGTGAAGTGCACATGGGCCCAGAGTGCTCAAACTTCCACAAGGGTAGTGAGTATATATATATATATATATATATATATATATATATATATATATATTTATATATATAAAGTATGAAGTATAGTTTTACCTTAAAGTCTTCGCTATATATTTATATATATATATACTCTCAACTGTTCAATTACATTTTATTCTGAAGATGTTTCCTGCTAGCAACGAAACATTACTAAATTTCCTTTAAACTTTTCTATTCATGCCTTGAATTTATTATGGTTTCCATATTAAGATACTGAGCTGAACTCATATATTTATTTTGAGATTGCGCTTTCCGCCAGGAGAATCAATAGCAAAGATTGTACGGCAATATACTAGAAATATTCCGGAGCCTATGTGTTCCGGCCTTGGGTAGGTGTTAAAGACCCATACCTCAGGTGTTGTATTTGTGTTTAAAACACTCTTAATAACTCATGAAAAATTCAAAAGAATTTAATGTTTAATAAGTGCATGTATGTATGATACAACCCATTTGAGACACAATACGAATAGACCTATTAATATTCTGTATAATTCGATACAGAATACCAATAGAGGTTAGAAACCTTTAGCAGCTGTATTACACGTACATATCAGGGCTATCTCAACTCTCAAACAGTGAAATTGACCTTTTTCTAACTAAATCCGAAAAAAATATTACTTATTTATTAACACCGCAGACTTCGAGTATTTTAAAGATTCGGCCCGAGCTTGTATATCTGATACTACGGCCACTCGTATTGTAAATAGTATATATTATATTTAATAATAAACGTGTTTAACATATTCCCAAGAGCCCTTCCGTTCGAACACTTATAAAATAAGATACATTAAAAATAATCTAGCCTGGATTGAAAGTCTGGCTAAAAATTATATTCGCGTCTATATCTGGGTTAGATTCTCCCCCAAAAGATTACGGCAGCGCGTTTAATATATTTTGTCGTTGTAAGTAAGTCATACACCCGGTCCCACAGCTTTCCCAAACAACTTAACAGTATTTAAAGATGGACAAAAGCATAGCATGATATACTGCTAAACAAGACGTCTGAGGAAGTACTTTCCTAGCTCTTCAGGGCATATTAAATCTCGAAAACATTTTTTTTTTACCCAAAGCCAGGTTTCCATTCGACTTCTCCAATCAGACGACTAGAGATATTTCGAATTGCCCAATCTGATTGGATGGATTCAGGCGATCGGAACAATTGAAGGGATCGAGACGATCTTATGGAATCCAGGCTTAAGTAATCGATGTTCTCCTTCCAAGATAATCTTGAATCGATAATTCACGTAGGTATTTGAGCTTATATAGCTTTTCCAGATAGGTGTCCTTTATTTGTAAGTTAAGGCTTGTAACAATAGAAAGCCGTTGGTGAGTCCTTAGCAACATTATCTTCGTCATATCAATATAAAGAAAGAGGAATTTGGAAGTTATTCATTTGTCACCCAATTTAGATTATCGGTTAAAGTAGTTTTAATATCTAAAATTGAATTTCTAAAAAAACAAAGGCAATGTATCAACCGTGAAAAATTGGATTGTGTTGTTTTTAGGAATAGAAGAAAGATTGTCGATATATGAGGTGCACACCATTTTTTGCACTGCTCGTTCGATAATTTTTTAGACTACATATAGGTAATATATAAATTGGTCTATAATTTAAAAATCCGTTTTGGAACAACTTTATGAATTGGTATGATTGTGCCATGTTTGCAATGAATAAGAATTTTTTCATGATCAATGATCGATTCATCAATACATGCAGTAATTGGATCAGCGATAGATTCTGCCCCGTCCTTCAATAATCGTGCCTATATTGCTATTCCTATATATTGCCTATAATATAAGACGAGTGGTTTTATTTACTTTAATAGATCTTAATCCATTCTCCACGAAACTTTTATCTATCAAGTCAAACTTAAAATAATAATTGTTAAAGTTGTTCTGGTAAATAGGAGCAATGCACGAGGAAACAAATGACAAACCACTTCTACGATTTGTGACCATTTTTTGAAAGGGCAGTTGACAAAAGATACTGAAAGCGTCACCGGGTCATAGATCACTTTTTCATTGATAAGTACTAATGAAATAGAATTTCTTTCTTCTTCGCTGAGACAGCTTTTTTTCTCATAACTTTCCAAAGCTTGAATGAGTTGCCACTGTTTTTTTATGACTTAATATGGTTTCCTTGTAATTTTTAAGTAGACCGATCACTATCTGAATCAAATTGTTGAGCTTTCCTATATGATACCAGTCTCTTCGGGATTTGATATCGATATTTACCCAAGGAAGACAATTATTTTGCTCAAGATCTTATTGAACGTTTGGGATGATTCTTATTGAATGTTTGAGTAATTTCTCTTTAAATGCTAACCATACTTCATTTACCGTGAGTGCACGAGTAACACAATCCTAGTTTGGTAGTTTCAAATCATATATATGAAATTCAGTAGTGAATAAACTTATAGTTTCGAGTTTGGAAAAGTTTGGTTTTACCTGTTGGCATTTGGGCTTGTCTTGTTATGTAGATCAAAGAATGATCGCTGAGAAACAAGGAAGAACGCCTCGATCAGTAATGTTAAACTATCTGTGGTAAAAGTTATGTCAAATAACGTAGAAGGGCGTTCAGTTGCCCTTGTTGGAACGGTTCTCAGTTGTTTCATTTGATAAATATTTAAAAAAAAACGAATCAACGCCTTTGAGTCAGCCAGAGGTTTCTTGACATCAAGGTTAAAATTACCTAATGGATGATATTAATTTGTTTCGATAGAGAGGTTTGTCAAGGATACTTTCCAATTTTGTGTTAAATGCTAACAGATCGATAGAATGAGTTAGAATGAGATTTATGAATAAAAGCAATAAATGCCTTACTTATTTTTGGTAGTGTAAGTTCTATCCAAACATCTTCAAGTTCAGCGATATGTAAGTCGGAACGAAGACAGGTAACAAATTTTCATTTACAATGTACGGCTGTTCCTCTGCCTTCCGGTTTGAATGAACGATCGTTCCTAAGTAGGTTGTCACCGCAATCGAAAGGGAGTTGTCTGACCAATCCTGATTTAGCCACGTTAAATTTAAGTTAACTCTTTCCTGTCCGAATTGGTCTTTAGTATTTTATTCTAGCTAACGACAGACGATTTTATTCAACTCTGGGGAAGCCCTCGGACAGGAATGAGTTAAGCAAAGAATATCACAGGAATTATTCTATAAGAGAAGCTTGATTTCTTCAAGATTCTTCCGTAAGTTTCTTGCATTCAGGTGGGCTATTTTAAGGCCAAGATTGTTAAAAAGCAGGCCGGAATTTGTAGGACCAAGGTTGAATTTGACGTCCAATTAAAGACAAACCATAAGAAGTTCAAAAAAAGACTATTCGAATAGAATTAACCCATGTCTTGCAACGACTCCCAATGAAAGCTTGATATCACGTCTTTGGAGATGAACACGATCTAACGATAGAAACGAGGAGATATATTTACCCACTACGAATGCAGACTTCCAGACTTTTTTCTAACTATCCCCACAATTGCTTTGAATGATCAGAAAATTTACTAATAACAATGTTAACTTGACGCTACAAAATGCGAGTAATCCAGCCAGACATGCACCTAGTTGGACCGCCATGCTGCCTGCAATGTGACCTCTGTGTACTCAATGTGAACACTTTATTCTCAAATTCAAATTCAAATAGGTTAGTACAAATCTTTGCTCTTAGCAAGCACAAAAGTCATGACTGGTGTGAGTCTCCTTGGCTTGTTTTGAACCGAGGCTGCAGCGTAAGTCACACTTGCTTATATGTTGTCTTTGAGCTCTGCATTCATTGGCCAATACATGGATTCCCATGCTCTCTTCAAAGTCGACTCGATCCCTTGATGGCTAGCTGGCATATGGGTTTTACATCAGTGGCTTTTTCAGCGCTTTGCAGGGGAAGACTAGTCGAACGCCACGTAGAATAAACTCATATTGAACTAGTAACTCATGCTGACTGGCAGGCTGTTCTTATTGTCTGGCCATCCTGTCTGTACTATTTTCTTCAGTGTCTGCGAAGCTTTGTCTTGATTTGTTTCTTTCCTGTATGCGTTGATAATGTCCATGGTCGCGAGTAAGTGAGGTTAACTTCCTTCATTGCCTTGTACTCCTCCGGTCCTCATTCAAAATTTGACCGTAACCATAAATTTTATTCTCAAGTCCAAACTGGCTTGAAGGAAATTTGAGAGGTTAGCTCTATATAACAACTTCCAAACAAAAATTGTGTAACAAATATTATAAGATAAATCTAGTAAATATTAGTTCTTAAAATAATGAATGTTTAAATATTTAAGTATTGTTGCAGACGGTTTTTAAACACGCTAATATTACCAGCTTCTACAACATTACTAGGTAATTTATTCCAGAGTCTTATAATTTTAACAAAAAAGAAAATTTATAGGAGTTCACCCTAGCCAATTTTACATAAAGCTTATATCTATGATTGGCTCTAGTGCGAGATCATTTTGACATTTCAGAAAAATCACTAAAATTTAAATTATCAGAAATACCAATCACTATTTTATAACATTCAATTAGACTAAGATAATCGCGGCGTACGGAAAGGATCGGCCAGCCAGGCTTTTTACACCTGCCTTCATACGACATTTCCCCTCGTCCTTGATTTATAGCGCGTCTTGAAGCTCTTCTTTGGACTTTTTCAAGAGCATGTATATTCTTTACACGATGAGAACTCCATACAGGAACAGCATACTCAAGAATATGTCGAACAAGTGATTTGTACAACATGGATAAAGCTTGCTGGTTAGAAGTACGGACAGTCCTTTTAATAATTCCTGGCACTTTATTTGCTTTGTGGATTGTTGTTCCAACGTGCTTGTTCCACGATAAATCGTTTCATACAGTTACTCCAAGATCTTTGACATGTTGTCCAACGTTCAGTGACTTCCCTTCAAGAGACTAATTCGGAACAGACTTATCTCGAGAGTGCGTGATTCTCATTAATTCACATTTCTCAATATTAAAGCGCATTTGCCATTTGTTAGCCCACTCACTAACAGAATTTAAATCTGATTGTAAGATACCTGTAACAGCTATAAGATCCTTCATCTCCCTGTAGATTTTTGTATCGTCAGCAAATAATTTGATTTTTGATTTCACATTGTCAATAATGTATATCAAGAATAGTATGGGTCCAAGAATTGTTCCTTGGGGCGTACCTGATATTACTGGCGACCATTCTGATAAATACCTCGAATGACTACACGCTGTTTTCTATTTGTAAGAAAATTTCGAAACCAAAGAAGTAGATTTCCTCCAATACTATACCTGTTCAATTTTAGAAGTAACCTCTCATGAGGTACGCTGTTCGGAATGCTTTGGGGCCAGGTCAAGGAAAATCACGTCGGTCGGAGTTGAGCTGTTTCTAGTCTTTGTACAATCATCTAAGGTAGACAGCAGCTGTGTAATCGTAGACCTTCCCCTGAGATAAGCGAACTGATGTAATTTGTTGAATACGTTTAAATCATTCCAAAATCTAATTATTCTATCTCGCGTAATTTTCCCACCAATTTTACATACTATACACCTTAGGGAAATCTGACGGTAATTATCCCTCTTGTGTTTAGATCCTTCCTTAAAAATAGGTGAAATATCAGCTGACTTCCATTCATCCGGAATAGCACCTGTGGAAAAAGATTTATTTAGGCGGGCCGAAATTGATGGTGCCAATTCGCTTGCACAAACTTTTAGAATACGTGATGGAATGTAGTCGGACCCAGGAGATTTGTTTGGATTAAGAGAATGAATATGTTTTTCAACTTCATTAGTATAACAATGAATATATTCAATTTTCTCATCAACAGCGTAGTTCAGCTCTGGTAAATTGGCATAATCTTCGATTGTAAACACTGATGAAAAGTATTAATTCATGCTACACAGGATACTATAGTCATCAGTTACAGTAGATTCACCAATTTTCAAGGATACTAAATTATTAGTACCTTTTTGCTTTGATTTTACAAAATTCCAAAATGGTTTAGGGTTTCTATTTTCTCGTAACTCTTGGGATAAGTTACTGATATGTTCCCATCGGGCTTGATTACATTTTCTTTTTAACAAATTGTTTAACTCCCGATACTTTGCCCAGACACTTATCTTGTTTGTTCTTTTGGCTTTTTTGTAGAGCAACATTCTTCTTCTGCAAAATGCTAATAATTATTTGCCAATCCAAGGAGCATGTGGTCTTCTTCTTGCTTTTGTATTTGGAATACATTCGTCAATTGCTGTAAATAGTAAATCTTTCCACGATGACCAATTATAGTTTATATCATCATCCCAGAGAACACAGTCCCATTTCGTTCGTTGCAACACAGATTTTAGATGTGCCCAGTCAGCTTTTTTATAAGAATAAACTTGCTTTTGCGTTTGACGGGGGACATAAGGCTCACTGGTTAGTTTAAATGTCATCAAGTTGTGGTCAGAAAAAAAGTTGTCCTACATGCAAATAATCGATAATCTCTTCATTAGACGTTAGGACAAGATCGGGAATGTTATCTTCTCTAGTTGGTCGATCAACAACTTGAGATAGAACATTTTCATTGATGATTTCAGTTAACAGGACATACGAGTCTGATCCATTTAAGGGCGTATTGTTAATCCAATCAAATTCACTTAGATTAAAATCCCCAACTAGCACAATTTCTGGTGTAGACAGATTTCGCAGTGCCCATTGGAGGTCTTCTAGTGTATTTAAATTACTATTTGGAGGTCTGTCAGAAATCCTAAAGTAAACAGCTTTTTGATAAAGTCGAAGAGTATAAGTCAACAAAATAACAATTCGGAGTCGCACAGTAAATCATCTCGTGACGATGCATTTAAAGAGTTAGTAACTGCTATCAAGACACCTCCACCCTGTCGTCCGTGATAGGTTCGGTCTCGTCTAAAGACTGTATAACGGGCCGTAAATATTTCTGATTCAGGAATAGAATCGTCTAGATGAGTTTCAGTTAGGATAATAATGTCATGTTGTGTTTGTGGTAACTCGATGTCCAAAAGATGTCTTTTGTTTACTACTTCTGGCATTAGTATAAAATACAGACAACGATTTTCCTTTAGGATTTAACTGACGGCTACAATTTGGAGGACAAGCCCGTTTCCTCATGTTAATAGTGTTTGTATTTACCTTGTTTGGACCAGGCAAAGGATGAATATCTCCACTTCGAGTTAGAACCAATTCCGCAAGATTGAAGCATAATACGATGGCCACCCACTTGACTCGACGGAGAAGTCGCCAACAACTCAAACGCATCCGTATTGGATTTATAGTATCCCAAATGATGGCAATAAACATTTATAAATCGTTTAGAAGAATTTCGATTCTTGAATCGAAGCAGCAGCAGACAAAGGCTTAAAAAGACTACGGAACAACACAAAGCATGTCTAACCGCCATGACCCTACAAACACGGCATCAGCTGGGACATATTTGCCTCTTTTGGTCTCTTCCACCCTAGCCATAAAATGCCTGCCCAGTGTGTTAGCTACAAGTAACTCTGCTACCTTCTTCTAACTTACGTGCCAGTCATACGTGCGGAGCCTCGTTTTCATTCTCTGTAACAGCCTGGATGCAGTGACGATTGACTTCGTGAAGATGGTTTCTAGTAGCTTGTGGTCGGAGTATTCGCATACGGGTCTTCCCTCTATCTCTTGACTGGATCAGCCTTCACTCCTGCAGATATGAGAATGTGATCTATGTAAGAAACTAAAATTTTCTTGAACAAGACTTTGTCTTTGTTAAGTTTTACTCTCCGCCCTAGGCATCTTTCTAAAAGCTTCTCCGGTTTCCCATCGTGATCTTTTACAGCTTCACTGACTGTATCACCATTGCCTTCACTAAAATGTCACCCGCGACTCTGCGACTGTCTTGACTTACTTTAGATCGTCGATGACTTGATCCGGGCGGCATTGAAATATTTCCCCGGCGAGATCTGAAATCACTAATGGTATGCGTTTCCATTTGTAGCAAGCAAAAGGCGTGTTAAAAGTCGTAAAGGTAGAATACCTTCAATGGTCTGCATGGGATAATGGCACCTTTTTAGTGCTTTGTTGAGTAGATCGACGTTAATCACGGCAGACTCAGATGTACCCATTGGACTTTCTTGCAACTATGATTGAACTAATCCAATCCAGTCTGCATGTAGGTTGATACAATTCTCAATTATGTTGTTTGAAGCTTTGCATGGCGAAAATCTATTTTATATAAGAAAGTTTGTAGTCTTACACCATGTTATGGATTTTTTTCTAATTTTTAGAAATTAATAAAAGCTTTCATAACGTGGTGTATAAGACTACAAACTTTCTTAAATAAAATTCTCAATTATACCATTATCTTTGAGTTCTGCTAGATGACTCTAAGCGGGTCTTTTACGGACTTAGGAAATCTTTAGCGCTGGTGGTTTTACTGCCTTAATGTTTTTGTTACTTTCATGTAGAGCCTAGGGCCCAGCTGTCCAAGTCCTTTGAAAACACGTTTGTACTTCCTGATAATCAGTTCCATGGTTAACTCCACTTCTTCTGGTGTTGTTAGGACGGTATTGGTATGTGCCTTTGTCTGAAGGGGCTCTGGCGTCACGCTATCTCAGCCGGCCACTCTGAATAATTTCCCGAAAATAGTTTCCGTGACAAAGTTAAAACTTGTTTAAAACACTCATGAAACCTTTATTTTGTTAACGACTGTCACTGTTTTTTACAGCAACTTTAACATTGTATTTCTTCTGTCTCTTCACCGAGCATTGACAAACTGGTTTCAATGTTTTAGTAATGTACATCTTAAAGAGTTGTTTTGTCTGCTTCAGCTTACCGACACAATTTGTTACAGACAGCTCACATGGTTTAATCACATTGCCGGTGCCACCAGAGTCAAATCAACACATATATGCATATATGCGCAGGGGCAGATTTAACATTGTGTGAACCTTTACCGCAACTCGATACAGCCAGCTCAGGATTTCCGTGTCAAGAGCTAACATCTTCGTGCATACAGCATTGTTTGAATAAATCGTCATAGCAATAGCGTCATTGCATGTGTTCCACATTCCGTTTTTTTAATAAAAAAACACGGAGCACGTGAACACGACACGTCACCGTCGTATGGGATTTGCTGGCCATTGTGCAAGGGCGAGTGACCAGCCTGTCACAAACCTTCTTTTCTCGATATCACATAATGGAAAGAAGGGGAGAGGGGCTGGTCACAAAACATACATATCCATGCTTAAGGAAGACACTGGACTTCAATCAGACAGATAAATAAAAGACCTAACGATGGACAGAAACCTAGCTCTGGAGACAACGAGTTGAAAATTTTGCATTTCGTCTGCGAGCGACTGATTATATATACGACTATTTTCCAGATTGCGTCTTCCTTGCTTTATTATTATTATTATTATTATTATTATTATTATTATTATTTTATTATTATTTATACTTATTTGAAAACGGTAGCCCTTCAGTGCATTTAGGCTACTGATTTCCAAGGGGACGTTTTTACACAAAGGATATTAATAACTAATTACAAAATATATAAGGTTACTAATTACAAAATATATAATGTAATTACAGAGGATTTCACATAACCGCTGCCGACCGTGCTCCAAAGTTCGCCCGCCGCTTCCGAAGCCGGCGACGAACTTCGCACATTCATCACGCAACAGCCAATCAAGCTGCGAAGCCCGAAACGAACCCGCGAACCTCCGAAGCTCGGAAGTCCGCCCTTCATGGCACCACCTCAAAGTTTTCCGCCGGACGTACAGAGCAAATATTCGAATAACAACGGATCCCAACAGTTTCGATAGACAAAACCTACAGCGCCTGGATTCGGCAGATTCAAGGGATCATTTCGATATAAAATTTATTTAAATTCGGCAGAAAACATGTTTTGAAACACATATGTCTCCCAATGTATAAATACGACACTCACATTATATCTAGACACGCACAGGTAAACATATAAATATTCATATTTTTGGCGTTATTCGCTACTTATTTCTTGCGTTTTGTAGCTTACTCCACACGCGTGTAAAATGGACTCCATGCACGCGTGTGGAGATGAGCACCCTCACCGTGCTCCAGGCCTTCGGCTTTACGCCCGGCCTGGAGTCCGTAAGGTAATTCACCACTTCAACGCTAAAAACACGTGTAGTGTCACGTATGCAAAACGTAAACAAAGTCGAAAAATGTGGTCACATTCAGCGCGGTACGTCAATATGGTGGCCACTAAGAGATGCGCTTGGGGAATTTGTAAAAACGATCCTCGATACCCCCGTTTGATGGTAAAAAATAAGAATGGCGGTCCTGTACACTTCGCTCGATTTCCTGCTTTGAAAAGGTTCGTGGATAAACGACATGCGATGGATTGCGGCTTGTCATCGAGGCGATTCGTTTGTCTGCTCAAAAGACAGCTATATCTGTGATTTGCACGCCGTTGGAGGGAACCAAAACCCAGATTCCGTTTCGGTGATTTCTAGGAAAGAAGAGGTAAGTTGTCTTTCTCTTCAGTATATATATATATATATATATATATATACATATATATCTATACTTGTATTTTTTCTTCGGTTCATAAGGCTCTCGATCATATTTACTAAAAATTCCGTTGTTTAAGACCGCTACTGGTCAAAAATCTTTTTATTATCGCACTGTGAATTTATGGAACGACTTAGACACTTCTTTAAAGTTGAGCAAATCTGTGCATACCTCTAAACGAAAGTTGCGAAGTCAGCGCTACTTAAACAGTTTAATTCTTAGGATGAAGTACAGTTTACCAATATATTTAATATATTGTAATATAGCGTAGTTAATTTTAATATTCATAATTTTGTTATCTTTTTTTGTAATTGTTAATTGAAAAGCCTCTCTGTGGAGTGATCAAGTAAAGTATTGTATTGTATTTTATACAACAACCTAATAAAAACAAACAATCTGATTGGCTAAGAAATATGCGTTATTAAAGTACACATGCACAGCTGACCGAACGAAGTCGCAAAAAATTTTCTTTTATTAAAATTTGATCAAATTACAGGTTTGAAAATGCAACTTGGTACAAAATGAAGTGAATTTCAACTGTCTGAGGATTACACATATCACTCAGTGATGAGAGACACGGCCATCAAGTCGTTTTCCGACGACAGACATTAAAATTATCGAAATTACATAAATATGGTCACTTAATACCTTTCGTCTCCGGCGCACACCGCTATCTACTCCACAGCTTCAGAAATTTTCTCATACAATTTCCATTCCTCTTCATGGAAATACTGTTCAGCCATACAAATCCAGGAGATATCAGCCATATTAATGTCAACAAGATTTTCAAACACAGAACATATTATTTCGCTGGTTAGTACGCGCGCTTCTCGGCCTCCTCCAACGATAAATGCTTTCCCAGCTGAATTTGAAGCATAAGAAGCGTCCAAATATATACATGGGACAGCAAGATCCCGTCCAAAAGAACTAATCTGCTTGTTCAACGATAAATATTTTGGCTAGAAATGCCGACGAAGACACGAAGTTGGAATAAACTTTCAATTTTGTAAATCACAATCGATTTGTCATGATCATGATTTGCATAAATTATACGTGACGTAACCGGAAGCTGAAAATTTAGCCAATCACGACAGCCTTATTTGTTCCGTCGCCAAATCAGATTGCTTTATTTGTATAGATCACTTATGACGTAATTAAACCTGAATTGAAAATTTTACCTCCTTTTCAATAGCCCTGCCGTTTCGACGATTCAAAAATATCAAACATTTCTTATTAAAATAATAATATTTGATGTATAAAACAAATAGATGACATTTTTCCGTGCGTGTGTACCGTAATAACGCACAGAAGACGTCACAGCGTGTAAATAACAACAGTCACGCCACTCGACTTCGTCTCGTGGCGTACTTTTTTGTTCTTTACACGCTGTGACGTCATCTGTGCGTTATTACAGGACACACGCTCGGAAAAATGTTATCTATTTGTTAAGTAAGAAACGCAGATAAACCAGCGTGCAGACTCATGTTACATGTTGATGCTGTATTGTGTAATTTGAGTCTGCACGCTCCCGCAGAGAAACGAAGGAGAGACTGCCCTTTCTCTTTTAAAATTAGCTGAACCTGTTCACAACGAAGTTCCAAAACAAAGGAAGATATTCTCTATTGCAGAAATTTTGGTGGCATTGGGCAGTCTCCACTAACAATCGTCTTTTCGCTTCTCTGGGAGATCTATTCGGACTAGCTGTCTGGGTTTCTTTTGAAGTCGCCTTGCCTATACAAAACAATGCTCGAGAGCCTTATGAACCTAAAAAAAAATACAAGTATATATACTGAAGAAAAAGACAACTTACCTCTTCTTTGCTAGGTATTGCTGAAACTTAATCTGGGTTTTCTGATGTGGGTCCGTTCTCTCCAACTACAAATATAGCTGTATTTTGAGCAGACAAACGAATCGCCTCGATGACAAGCTGCAATTCATCACAGTCGCATATCCACGAATCTTTTCGGAATTCGGAGCAGGAAATAGAACGAAGTGTACAGGATCGCCATTCTTATTTTTGACCATCAAATAGGGGTATCGATAATCGTTTTCACAAGTTCCCCAAGCGCATCTTAGTGGCCACCATTTTGACGCACCGCGCTGAATGTCCGCATTTTTTCGACTTTGTTAACGTTTTGCAACACGTGACACGTGGTTTTAGCGTTGAAGTAGTGAATTGGCGCCCAATGATCCCAAAACTATGTATATTAACTTCGATACTTCAAATTTTTAGCGCTCCATCGCTCTTTTTAAGAGATTAACAACACTTAGCTTAATTATTTTGAAAAATACAGCTTCACCTGATATGTAATACTTCACCTACAATCCTGGACAAAACTGTTGGGACACTTTGCCGATTTTGCCGATTTTCGCATAGTGTCCCAAGCACTTTTGTCCAGGATTGTCTGAAAATGACGAATTAAACAAAATCGAAGAAAAAAACAATTTGGGGGCGCCGATTCTGCGCAGTTTGCTCGAAAATGACATAAATACGCTCCCACATGCATGAACAACAAATTGGTTCTCGGGTATAGAAGGTTTGGTGAATATGTAAATTAAATAGAGCTCTCGTGCGGGTGGTACCAGTGCGGGTGGGAACTCTGCAGAGACTCTGCTCCAGTGATCCCTTCCCCATTGAGGGGGTAAGGGGGAGCAGAGATGGGGGCTCTTTTATTAAACTGTATATATTTTGCAATGTTACAAAGTTAAAAAGCTGTGTTTTATTGAAAAATCATAAACTCGTCATTTTCAGACAATCCTGGACAAAACTGTTGGGACACTTTGCCGATTTTGCCGATTTTCGCATAGTGTCCCAAGCACTTTTGTCCAGGATTGTCTGAAAATGACGAATTAAACAAAATCGAAGAAAAAAACAATTTGGGGGCGCCGATTCTGCGCAGTTTGCTCGAAAATGACATAAATACGCTCCCACATGCATGAACAACAAATTGGTTCTCGGGTATAGAAGGTTTGGTGAATATGTAAATTAAATAGAGCTCTCGTGCGGGTGGTACCGGTGCGGGTGGGAACTCTGCAGACACTCTGCTCCAGTGATCCCTTCCCCATTGAGGGGGTAAGGGGGAGCAGAGATGGGGGCTCTTTTATTAAACTCTATATATTTTGCAATGTTACAAAGTTAAAAAGCTGTGTTTTATTGAAAAATCATAAACTCGTCATTTTCAGACAATCCTGGAGAAAATTGTTGGGACAATTTGCCGATTTTGCCGATTTTCGCATAGTGTCCCAAGCACTTTTGTCCAGGATTGTCTGAAAATGACGAATTAAACAAAATCGAAGAAAAAAACAATTTGGGGGCGGCGATTCTGCGCAGTTTGCTCGAAAATGACATAAATACGCTCCCACATGCATGAACAACAAATTGGTTCTGGGGTATAGAAGGTTTGGTGAATATGTAAATTAAATAGAGCTCTCGTGCGGGTGGTACCAGTGCGGGTGGGAACTCTGCAGAGACTCTGCTCCAGTGATCCCTTCCCCATTGAGGGGGTAAGGGGGAGCAGAGATGGGGGCTCTTTTATTAAACTGTATATATTTTGCAATGTTACAAAGTTAAAAAGCTGTGTTTTATTGAAAAATCATAAACTCGTCATTTTCAGACAATCCTGGACAAAACTGTTGGGACACTTTGCCGATTTTGCCGATTTTCGCATAGTGTCCCAAGCACTTTTGTCCAGGATTGTAGTCTGGTCCGCAGGGAACTGATCAAGGAACTGGCATCAATGGAAAAGTGGGGGGAGTTGCCTGCCAAAACTCGACATATATTTTTGGACTCGCGGAAATGTTGCCGCGCATCGCGAATTTGAATTTAAGAATGGAGAGGTAACCTTCAATTTAATTTGGCACTGAGGGAAGATTGCGGTGCTATGTAGGCCCGGTTTCCAGCCTTATTTCGGGCTGCGACCCGCCCCCGAAATCACGACTGGGCTCGTGAGCTTGTCATTGTCAATTTCCACCAATCACAAACGCGCCTGCATTTTCAGCAGGTATATATTATTGAACATTTGTATAAATTATCGTGACAGCCCAAAGTGGCGGTCAATGGAAAGCTGTTAGAGACCTTAACAAATACAACGCGAACGTCAAGGACGACTTCCTTAACACAATATAATTTTCTTCACACAACAAGGAAAATGAATAATTTTTAGTCCCAAGAGGAATCGTAACGCCGCCCCCGTTCAATATACAATTACATTGCCGTCGTCTTCCTAAGTTGCTTAAGCTCCCTAACAAGTGAGGCGTACGACCGAATTTTCGAAATTTTTGAAGATTATTTTTTAAAAATATTTGCAACGTGACCATTAGTGGCCAAGATGTGTTTGCCATTTGGGACAAGATGGTGGCGCGCGTGCGCATTAACGACCATAATAATGGAGATTCTCAACACACAATAATTCAAATTTTGCTTAAACGGTGATACATTTCTTCTTTGCCCAGATTCATCTAATTTCAGCATGGACTAAGCAACAGTTGTAACTCATAAACATTTGCTTAGCTCGACGACAAAATACTTCCCTAGCTTGTCTTATTTGCCCTAAAGCGCCACTATCCGTAGTGTTAGCCATAGTAATCTTTGTAAACAGGGGCTAGAAATTGACCAACAACGTTACGGGCGATGCGAAGTCTCCAGATCGTGATGCATTCGGCATGAGTCAGTCTACTTCCTGAGCACATAAAAATCCTGATTTTTCCCTAGCATAGTACTTCCAAAAGCGTTTGAACTTGCTTGATTTCACAGTTCTTATAGCCGTTTGCAGGTTGTTTACATATACATACATGCACGATTTAGGCAAATCCTAAATAACTCAATGACCTGAATAATGAAATACACTAGAATACAGTAGAATCAAACGCATTAGAATACTTAATATTTTTTTTGGCGACAGAGAGCAGCGGCACAAATGACCAAAATTTCTGGTGATGGTCCATAAGAAAAGATTGCACCTTGCTTCAATTCACGAAGCTCGCTGAATTATAAGTCGTGCCTTTGCTGCATTTCTGCCATTTCAAACATCTGCGATTTATCGTTATGACAAAAATATCTTTGCCGTGTGTAAATTATGCATTACGTCACAGACATAACAAGGCGCTCACGCGTCCAGCCGTTCGTAGAGGGCGGGTAAAGTCCCGCGGGTCGAGATAAGGCTGGAAATCGACCCTAGGTGCTATGATCCGGTTATCAAATTTAAAATTGACTAACACTTGGGCAATAGAACGCATAAGTTGATGCTGCTGGTTGGTAATGTTGAAGTCGTGTCAAATTTTATATATCGTACACTTTGTAGTAAACTATTTTAGAAGTGTAATAACCTTCAATCTAAGTTCTTTTTCAAAAAAAAATTAGTTTTCCAGCTTCTCAATAGCTGAGCGGGGCTGGGCTTCTATTTTCTTTTTAAATTTGCTTTAGTGCAGACTTAAATTAAATTGACTGTTCACTTAACCCTATCTAGACTGGGCTTTTTTTGGTCTTCTGGGCTTGGGGGGGGGGGGGGGGGGGTGGGGGGGGGATGGAATGTGCCCGCGGATAATATCTCAGAAAGTGTTTATGATATCGAAGTGAAAATTGGTATGCTAACAGAACATTCAAAAATATTTTAATTTTTATTGATGTCACCCCAGATGTTACGTATCTATGACGTCATACTTAAAAATACAGCAAAGTGAAATACAGCCAAATAATAGAGAAGAAAAACTCTCAAATCAATTATTTTAATATTACTGTAGTTTGAGCCAGTGGCAAGAAGTTAAAACTATAAAACTTAAAAATTTAGAAAAAAATGGCTTATTTTTGGTTTATGGTCGATGAGTGAGTTCTTGTGATAAGAAGGTAAATGTTATATTCATTAACCAAGCTTTATTGTTCTATTTTCTATCTTTAATCATTATCTGAAGTATCCTATGAGCATCCGTAACTTTAAAAGCAATTTTTCATAAAAATTAAATGGATGACGTCACTCTATGACGTCATTGTTCGGCCATCTTGGATTCCGCCCTATAGGAATTGTGACGTCATTAGATGAACTTAAACAACACAAAATTCATGGAATTATATTATAAATACTAAAGTTAATCAAATACTCCAAAAAACGAAAATAAAACAAATTAAACCAGAATTTCGAAATTTTTTACACAAACGTCATTTGACACACACGTAAAAACACTAATTTGTGTAAAAAAAAAAAAAAAAAAATAATTTACACCACCCCCCCCCCCCCCCCCCAGTCTAGTTAGGATTAAGAGAATTCCCAACTGTCAAAAGTGGGACAATAGAGCTATTTTAAACAATAATTGGTTTCAACCTAAAGCCTAATTAAGCAGAGTTTCACTAGCGTAATAAAATGCTTTCCAGTGAAGTATTTCTTCACGCACCGCTGTAGAAAAAATTCCTTGACATTTGATCCAAGAAACCGGTGAATTTAAATTATTTGACAAAAAGTCAGGTCAGTTAATCGTTTAAAATAGTACATCAAATGTAACGTATTTTATAAATATTCAACCTAAATAGACAGGTTAAAACCTCACTCAAAACCTACAGGTCTTTCAACATACGGCTTTCAACAAATTGCCAAGAAAATGACGTTTGAAATAGCAACAATTATTTCCACTTGTTTTCAAATTGTAGACGCTTTGATATTTTCGGTACAAAGGCTGATCGGATCAAAGGCTTTCTGCTGTTTTCAACTCAAGCAAATATATATTCTGTGATTATAAACGCATTCCAATATATATGCTACTTCAGTACTTCGGCAGAGTTGTGGAACGGCGCCGTTGTGTATATATATATATAGTAGAACTTATTCTGCGGTTCGTCGACTTGGCTTAACGTTTTGTAGGCCAGTTTAAAGTCATCAGGTCAATTATTAAGTATGCATGTTATGTTCTTTTAACACGAGCATCCTGGTCATTTTGATCCGTTCACACAATGCCGGTACGAAATCATGCCGGTATAAAATCATCACGGTAGGAAACTGTTTGCACGGTACCGGTATCATTCCATTCCGTTACTACTTTTACAGTTTAGTTAACTCCATTTTAATTAAATTCCTGCCATCACTCTTCTTTTACCTCGTATTTTTAAGCAGAGAAAAAAGTTTCGTAAAACCGTGATGAAATCATTACGGTAAGGTGTTCAGTGCCGGATTAACCATATGGCTGAAGTGGCTTATGCCACGGGCCCCGCGCTTTTAGGGGCCCCGCGCTTTGCTCAGTTTCGATTTTTTAGCGCGGGGCCCAAAAAGTGTGGGGCCCCAAAAACCGCAAGGCCAAGTAAAAAAAACGATGCTCCAAAATTAAAAAAAGAGGTACCGCAAATGAAAAAGCGAGGCGCCGGGGCCCCTAAACTCAAAAAACAGGCCCCAAAAACAATATAAAAACGAGGCCCCAAAAATAAAAAAAGCAAGAACCCATAAATAAAAAAGCGAAGCCCCAAAACTTAAAAAAGCAAGAACCCATAAATAAAAAAGCTATAGCGAGGCCCCAAAAATAAAAAAAGCAAGATACCATAAATAAAAAAGCTAGGGAGGCCCCAAAAATAAAAAAAGCAGGCCGGAACCAATAAATAAAAAAGCGAGGCCCCCAAAATGAAAAATCGAGAAGCCAAAAGTCAAAAAGAGCCACAATAAGCGAGGCGCTGTTGCCACAAATACAGATGCGTCCAAGAAAAGTGCAACGGCCGGAAAAATTAAAAATTGCAGTTAAATTGCCATAATAAATGCTGAAAGAATAGATTGCTGAATTTCGTGGAAGACGGTTAGACGGCAGAAGTTAATTATGAACGCTATCGAGGTACTTTTGAAGTAACGTTTCAGGTAAGTACTTTAGGTTATTATACTTGATTACTCGTTTTAGATTTTCAAGTATTTCAATATATACTATATATTTTACAGTGCAACCTGTAGCTGTCAGCATTCAGCCTGTCATATGATATTATTGTTGATAATGACTCATTGTGTATTTGTGTCACTTGACACAACTCATATCATATTACAAATAACAAGTATAGTCAACAACCGCGCTGTTTGACACTAATTCGACTGTTTTCGACGACATTTATCAAACCTGAAACACTCTCTCTGATAGTCCTCTGGCTCACTAAACTAAAGGAAATGAAAGGAACCTACTGAAGCTTGGTAAGTGTTAAAGTTTGAACTGATGTTAAAGCCGTCTATTTCCTTGATTGAGCCGTTTCATCTTTCCTCGACGACTCAAAGTGATTTATTATTATGGCCGTTTATTTCTAGAGACGCATTATTCGTCTGAACGCATAATGCGTCATTGCGTGATTTGCGTCCTTTTATATATTATTTCGTCTAATCGTCTAGTGTAAAGACGAGACAAATAATCGGACGAATAAGCAATTTTTTGTTTACGTCTTCAGTAAAGACGGGCACACGACGCATAATGCGCCAACGCCGCCAAGGGCAAACTATCATCGAATTGCGCGTCGCTTATTAACTATCTTAAGACGCACAATAACATAGTTCGTCTAGACAGCATAATGCGTCTTGACTCTTGTGCCTGTTTTTATACTGAAGACGCACATCCAGACGAACTACAAATGCCTAATTTCAGAATATACGTTTTCTACAACTCCTCTTCGTTTAATCTAGGTCTACAATCACTCAACTACAGTAGTCTATACTCTATACAGTAATTAGTTAATATGTAATTTAGAATGTCTTCTCGCAATTATCTCACATGCATCAATCATTATACTAGCTTATACATTACCCAGGCGCTATAAAGTTGTATGAACAGTAACTTGCCAACTTTTCAAGGCAAATTGATAATTATTGATACACCGTTCCTTTATACTATACTGTACATATCGATACTAGAGATTTTTTTTACAAGATGTTTAGGAATGCTACAGTAGATCTATCGCAAATATGAATCTGGGGCAGCAAAACGCAAGGCAAGGGAGGAACGAGTTGCACGGGAAGGTAAAGTTTTGAGTAAAGTCCCAAAAATATCCGAACTGTTTTTTTCCCAAGAGCAGCGGTAGCAATGCAACTGCTAGCAACGTAGAGGCCCTTACGGATTCGCAAACACAGCATAATGATGAAGGGGCTTCTCTTGAGTCGACTATTAATACTACTACGTCCGCGATGCCGACAACAGCGACAGATTCTGTGCCTGAACAATCTGACGAATCTCCGACATCTGACGAATCTCCGACATCTGACGAATCTCCAACATCTGACGATCCGTCCAGTTCTACTGATGCATATTCCTGTGATTTAGGGATGTGGCCTGCTAGTATTTCGGACAGTATGAGGGAATACTGGGCAGCTAAAGGAAGCAGTGAATGTAGAAATTCGAATGCAGATTTCAGCGCATCTTCTACCCAATTTGAGGGAGAGAATTACAACCGTCAGTGCCCGCAAAGCTTGTTCACATACACGCATGAGCTCACAAAACAGCAACATCCTCGAACCTGGCTCTGCTACTCACCATCTGAACATGCAGTGTTTCTGTTTTGCATGTAAAACTGATGACCGACAGCAAAAAGTTTTGGGAAAGATGGCTATAAGGATTGGAAACACGCTTCCTATTCTATTCCACGTCACGAAAGAAGTGCAATGCACCGAGAGGCCATGATTCAGCTTCTCCAACGCAGTGATGCTGGCTGCCGTGTTGATTCGGAATTGGTTAGACAGACCAATGACGAGCGCGATTATTGGCGTGCTGTGCTAGAGCGGGTGGTAGAAACTATCCGTTTCCTATCTGAGCGCGGTTTACCCTTTCGTGGTTCAAACGAGGTTGTCGGATCACCCACAAACGGCAACTACTTGGGTAATATTGGGAACTGCTAGCCAAATTCGATCCATTTCCTAGCACAACACATCAACCATAACGCAAACAAGGGACGGGGTCACACTTCCTATCTGTCGAAGACAATTTGTGAAGAATTCATCGATTTGATGGCAAATCGTGTGCTCGAGTATGTCATTACGGAAGTAAAGTCCGCCAAGTATTTCTCGGTTTCTGTGGACTCGACCCCTGATATTTCCCATGTTGACCAACTCACCTGTATTCTTCGGTACGTTTTGCCTTCGGGTCCTGTTTGAACGATATTTAACCTTCCTTAACATGCAAGGTCACACTGGGAAAAGAACTAGCGGAAAGCTTGCTCAAATTTTTGAAAACCCATCACATCGACGTTGCTGATTGCCGCGGACCAGTCATACGATAATGCGAGCAATATGAGTGGGAAATACAATGGCATGCAGGCCATTATTCGGCAACAATGTAACCTGGCAGCGTTATGTGCCCTGCGCCGCGCATTCCCTCAATCTCGTTGGTCAGTCTGCTGTGGGTTTGTTGCCAGCTGGCCGTTGGATTCTTCAGTTTTCTCCAACGACTATACTCCTTTTTTTCTGCTTCAACGCATCGCTGGAAAGTTATGATGGATCAACTTTCAAGCAAAGGCCTTCCAACAGTGAAGCGCACGTCAGATACTCGCTGCTCGGCACGCGCAGACGCCACAAAGGCTTCTAGTTATGGGATATGACCGAAATTAACGCCGCTCTCGAAGAAATCGCTGATGACGATGAGAAGAAACCCGAAACCCGAGAGGAAGCTGGTGGACTTGCCGCCTACATGAACCGACTCGAGTCCGGAATTGTTGCAGTTCTGTGGCACCACATCCTGCATCGTTTTCACGCGAACAGTCCAAGTCCTGCAATCAGCCGACCAAGACCTTAACACCGCCGTTAAAATTTATGAATCGCTGATTGAATTCATCCGTAAGCTGCGGACAAGATTTGATGAGTTTGAAGCTAAGGGGAAGAAGCTCAGTGAATGCGACCAGTACACGGACGAAGTTAAACGTGTGCGTCAACGAAATCGCCGTTACGACGAACCAGGATCAGCGCCTGAATTGACGCAGACCCCAGCCAGTAAGTTCCGTACGGGTACGTTCCTGGTCATAATCGACAGCATTGATGCTGAGTTGCGGAAACGACTGGGTGCATACACTGGTATTGCTGCAAGGTTTGGCTTCCTGCGAAAGCTGAAGGACCTTTCAGTTGAAGAAGTGATCAAAAGTGCGAAGATCCTTCAAGAGGCATACCCCACAGATCTAGAAGCCAGTCTGTCTGACGAATTGTTACAGTTTTCTGCTTTTCTTAACACAGACTTCGTTAAGAAATCATTGGAAGTGCATGACTACAGCTTCAGTTCCTGCAACTTCTTCAGCCCCATCTACGATCGACTCTGATGACTCTGATGACGAAGCCGTCATAACGAAAGATGATGACGACGTCAGATTGAACGTGGATTCGTTGGAATTGCGCATGTACAGGCTTCTTGTGGCCAAAAATCTGGAAACTGTATTTCCGAACACTGTCATCGCATTTTGTATTTATCTCAGTCTGATGATTTCGAACTGTTCTGGAGAACGGTCGTTCTCCAAACTTAAGCTTATAAAGAATCAGCTCAGATCATGCATGACGCAGAAGAGACTGAACAGCCTTGTTCTGTTTAGTATTGAAAATGGCCTTCTGCGTAGCATTGACATGTCGTCGGTAATTAACGAGTTTGCTCTTAAGAAATCGCGTAAGCATAACGTTTACAAGGCCTGAGAATGAGACTCTAATAACAGACACGTTACATGGACATGACGATCATGTATTTGAATATTGTTCCTGTTGTTTAGCCAGTTTGACTTTTAACCTTTGCTGCTGTAAAAATAATACTTATATAATTGTTAATGCTATATAAACTGCGTTGCATTTTAGTTCAATTATTGATGTATATTTCTGTTTTGTAAATACACAGGCAACTTTTCAAATCGTGGAATATTGATATTTTTTAATCTTTCTGATTTCATGGAAACCTGAATTCACAGGGGGGGTCAAGGGGCCCCGCGCTGATAATATGCCACGGGCCCCGCGAACCGTTTATCCGGCCCTGAAGGTGTTCAGACGATGCCGATAAAGGAATACTTTCGTTACGGTTTCATATCGTTATGGTTAACATTACGGTTTCATATCGTTACGGTTAACATTACGGTTTCAAATCGTTACGGTTAGCCTTACGGTTTCATGTCATTTCATGCCGGTATCGCGTGAACGCAAGGCCTAACCGTAACGATTTCGTTACGGTTTCATTTCGTACCGGCATCGTGTCAACGGGCTCTTAATCTTCTCCACGTAGCTGTTTATTGTTCGGCATAACTTCGGGACACCACTAAGTGTGATAATGCTACTGTCCCACCCCGGTCCAAACTTCCAGTTGCTGGTCGACAAAGGTCACATTCGGTGGTCCACTTAAATAGAGTTTTGGCAGGCAACTCTTCAAAATATTTTTGGTTCTTGTCCCCATGCCTTCAGAGTCGCCTGCAGAGAAGGCTATGTATATATACTTCACCAACAAAATCTATAATTGCGGCCTCATAACTTGCATTTTATAGAAAGAGAGTACATGGGTCTGGAACTAAGTGTGTTTCTTTGGTAGCTATAAAAAATGTTTTCCGTAAGGCAAATACCCAATTTCGAATTTATCTATCTTTGTTTTTGTTTCAGTCATACTTTATAAAATATTAACACTTTAATATATCTCTACTTTAATATCTTTTTTTAGTAAAGGCTGTCATCTAGTTACGTCATCACGATGAAAATTCAAAGTCCTATTATATCTTCTACATAATGGTAATTAAAAAATAGTTAATTGATACTATATATTATACAAAACTTGGATTAAAAAAACAAATAACGCAGGTCATCATTTCCACAATTTAGGCACACTACCGGACCGATTACATGGAGATTTCCAGCCGGAGTTGAAATTTTAACCCGGTTAACCGGGCAAAAATTTTAACCCGGCCTTCTTATTGAATCCTAGTAATACGTACATGGGACAAATTTCAGCCCGGGCTCAAAGTTTAGCCCGGTTTGAAAGTTCAGCCGGGGTCGCGTTACCCGGGTTGGAATTTTCAGACCTGTCAACTGGGCTGAAATCGCCAATGTAATCGCTCAAAATTTTCAGCCCAGGCTGAACTAAGCAAAAATTCTTCAATTTCCTCCGTGTATATTAATTAAAATTTTGGTTTCAGCCCGGGCTGAAAGACTTCAAGAAAGAAACAGCAATAACAGCTCGGTTTAATAACACAAATGTTAAGCTAGTTTGCTTGTTCTACTTAAAAAGTTCAATGAAAATATTTTTCTTCGATCTGACACCAGACTAATATTAAAGTACACGGCTTTTTCATTTGTGTCTTCTTTGGCTATCATAATGCAGAGGATCTCAAGATATTACTTGATTGGATAACAAAATTATGTGGTTTCTCTATCGTATATCAATTATCCTCCATGTGACAAATTGTGTTGCTTGCTTTCGTTAACCCTAACTAGACTGGGGGGAGGGACGGAAAGTGCCCGCGGCGAATTTGAAGCTTCGTAACTTTTGAGTATTTAAAATAAGTAAACGAAATTTTGTGACTTTTCATACCTAGTGTTGAGGAACACTTCCGTTTGTAAATTTTTTTTCACACTGATTAGTGTTGCCATACAACGACGTTTTTGATGACGTTTGTGGCAAAAAATTTGAAATTCTGGTTTAATTAAGTTTTTGGGGTTTTATATTCGTGTATTTGATTAACTTTAATATTCTTAATATAATTCCATGAATTTTGTGTTGTTCAAGTTCGTCTAGTGACGGCACAATTCCAATATGGCGGAATTCAAGATGGCCGAACAATGACGTCATACACTGACGTCATCAATTGAATATTTACGATAAATTGCTTTTAAAGTTACAGATGCTCATAAAATATTTCAGATAATGCATAAAGATAGAAAATAGAAAAATAAAGCTTGATTAATGAATATAACATTTACCTTCTTATCACAACGACGAGCATAAAACAAGAAATAAACCAAATTCTTCCTAAATTTTTAAGTTTTATAATTTTTTCATGTTTCTACTCACTCGAACTACAGTAATAATAAAAAAATGGATTTGAGAGTTTTTCTTGTCTATTATTTGGCTGTATTTCACTTTGTTGTATTTTTCGGTATGACGTCACCAATGACGTATAGATTCGTAACATCTGGGATGACACCAATCAAAAATTGAAATATTTTTGAATGTTCTATTGGCATAACAAGTTTCACTTCGATAGCGTAAATACTTTCTGAGATATTAACCGTGGGTACTTTAGCCGCCCCCCCCCCCCTAACCCCAGAAGACCAAAAAAAAGCCCAGTCTAGATACGGTTAATAGCCACATCAATTACTAAGAAGTTTGACGATGTAATATGGTGACATATAACTATGTCAAGTTATTTGTGTTGGATGAAATGGATACGCGCTTTTAAACTTAGAGGTCGGACACAGGCAATTCTACCCAAATTGCGTGGCTACTCTACACTTGACATAATTATATAATTATGCTCTACTTTCCATTTATACAGAAACGCGTTTTGTGAAATTTTTCAAGAAATTGCGCAGAATAGCTGCGTCTAAGTTAGTTTTTCTTTAATAATCTCAAAATTGTTAGTTTCAAATAATTTTATTCAGACATCCAAATTCAAAGTCATTGCAACAAGCGCTAATCGTCAACGGCAGCAGAGAATGCAAATAATTTTGGCTAGAGTTTTAAGTAATTTCTTAAAAAAATATGGAAATTAGGCAATGTAAAATAGAACAAATTTAAAGAAAATCTGGTACTATCTTTTTGAGTACAAAAGCTCGACCAACTTTTCAATCATTCATACAGTGCAATGTAGCAAACTTCTAAATTTAACGACGTAAAATTATTTATAATATTGTAAAAGTGTCACCATTTTCATCTTTCATACCGTATATTCTTTCCAAACTCGAATGAGCGGCAGCTCAACCATTCGAAAAGACCAATCGAAAATCAAGTTAATATCTTGTTGCTGAAAATTCTTTCCTTTTTCAGTTTTACTGAAAACTAAGAATGACTGACCACCGCAAAAAAACCAGAATAACTTGCATCCAATCCAGAATGTCATGCATTGGAATCTTTCCGCCATGATTTTCGGGATAACGGTCGAGAGGTATGCTGGTTGTGTTGTATAAATATCGTACCCTAGAAAAAAAGAACGTTGTATAAAAAAATAGAACAAAAACACTATTTGCTCGTTATACTATAATGTTACTGTTGCCGATAATTTTGGAGCAGATCAAAAAAGGAATAGACATAAAGCATAATAATTTACAACATTGTATCATGGCGTAGAATGCTAAGTCACATCCGGGAACTTAATAGTATTTAACGGCAAGCAAGAGCCACAAAGTTTGACTGAATTTGGTTGTCGTAAATGCCCCGAAACGCCCGTAACCTGCAAGGGTTGACGTTTTTGTAATAGGTACCACCTGGAAATGAAAGTATAAATAAAACAAATTATGCGGCTAAGCTCAAGTGATTCGAAGACGGCGGACTTTTTGCGGTTTGTCAGGCCAGAAAACATGTTACGGTTTGACGCCATGTGTACGATCATCAGTGCATCGACGATCTTGAAACGCCAGCTATGAGTAAACAATGGTTGATTTTACGAAGGGTACCACTTGGAATATATCGGGTTGTGATCTCTCTTGAAAGGCATAATAGTCTTTAATAGTAATCGAGAATGTAAGGTGTAGTTTCAAAAGAGTCCAAATGAGCACACGCTCTGCCCTGTCAACGCCATTCTGAATATGAGGTGCACTTCGAGGATTCTGTGAGGCGGCACACGAACACGCCAGTCAATCACAGAGGAGAATTAGCCAAACTATACAACTAACATACTCTCCCTCGGGAAATATTTTGACGACTGCTCAGCAACGGGCATTCTACGCCATGTGGCTATTAGCTATTGATTATATCTGAACATCGTGCAAACTATAATACATGATTATTTGCTCTAAACAAATTATCACCAAATAAAATATATTCAAATGTTTCGGGCTACTGGCAAGCACGCGAGCCTGAAGCGAAGGCTGAATGTGGTGCACACTTAACACTGCATGGTGAGCATATTTACGATCACGACAGTTTGTCGACCACTGTTTAACTACAAAGTCAGCCAGTCACTTTCAAAATCTACAAACAACGTGCAAGAACACCTTGATCAAAAGGCAAAGCTGTTCAACTTTTTGACCAACTCCAAAAGCGAAAGGTGGAAAGAACTTACAACATGCCTCACGGCTAACAACCCACCGGAAGTATAAATATTAGCAGAAACAAAAAGTGCAAAAATTCAACATCGCGGTGTCTCCCAAAAACAAAAAAAAAACACAAACAGACAAAAAATCCAAGCCGAAACCTACAATCTTGGACAATAATAGTTGTAACAGTCAACCCCTCCCCCCGATTCAATGTGTTATATGAAACTCCAGTCCAACATTGTCTCATTTCGGTCAACATTGAATCGGGGGGAGGGGGTGTTACAACATTATTGTCCAAGATTGTCCTTGACTGATTTTTCTTAATATTGTATAAAATACAGCTAAGATATGATTTCAATTTGTAAATTAAAGTCAATAAACAAATTGTAAAATTTGAGACTGTTTCGTGCAATTAGTAGAGAGATATTTGCATTTAAAAATGTATAGATTGCGCTTTACTACGAGGCCCTTTCTTTGTTACTCAATAATATCTACGTCACTAGAACAGTATTGCGAGAGAAAGTGCATTCTGTCGATGGAAAAAAATGTAGGTTTTGATACTTGGATAACTGTTGAAAGAGAGATGTATTTATAATATTACTATTGTTTAGATATGACGCTCATATTTCAGCCGTTGGTTGATATCTGAGCCCGCTTTAACTGAATCTATATCTGACGTTATGACGATTAGGGAAAAACAAGCACGGTGTGTTTCATTTCATAATAGAACATTTTATTTAAGTTTAAAAATTATTTCCCCAGCTAATACCATCAATGAATTGTTAATGGGAGCATAATTGTTTTTATATTAAGATTAATAGCTTCAAAAACTACAGAAGACCCGCTACCTTGTCGTTGGAAATTTGAGAAATTAACATATTGCGGCACGCGTTTTAGACGAAGCGAAATCTGGAAGAGGTTGAAATCATTCAATAAATAAATGTAAAGGTTAAGCCTCTTTTATAGAATGCTTGTAAAGCCACATTTATTCATATGTAGTTGGTTTAATTTCCCCTGCGCAATTATATACCGCCTTATGCAACGGTCTACCACGGTCTACCACTACAATATAACAAAATTAATATACATGTAATTCCCTTTGAAACCCATGGTAGACCGTGGTAGACCGTGGTAGACCGTTGGATAAGGCAGTATAATTGCGCAGGGGAAATTAAACCAACTGCATATGAATAAATGTGGCTTTACAAGCATTCTATAAAAGAGGCTTAAGCTTTACATTTATTTATTGAATGATTTCAACCTCTTCCAGATTTCGCTTCGCGTAAGACGCGTGACGCAATACGTTAATTTCTCAAATTTCCAACGACAAGGTAGCGGGTCTTCTGTAGTTTTTGAAGGTATTAATCTTAATCTAAAAATAATTATGCACCCATTGACAATTCATTGATAGTATTAGCTGGGGAAATAATTTGTAAACTTAAATAAAATGTTCTATTATGAAATGAATTGAAATACACCGTGCTTGTTTTTCCCCAATCATCATAATGTCAGATATAGATTCAGTTAAAGCGGCTCAGATATCAATCACCCAACGGGAAATATGAGCGTCATATCTAAACAATAGTAATATTATAAATACATCTCTCTTTCAACAGTTATCCAAGTATCAAAACCTACATTTTTTTCCATCGACAGAATGCACTTTCTCTCGCAATACTGTTCTTGTGACGTAGATATTATTGCGTAACAAAGAAAGGGCCTCGTAGTAAAGCGCAATCTATACATTTTTAAATGCAAATATCTCTCTACTAATTGCACGAAACAGTCTCAAATTTTACAATTTGTTTATTGACTTTAATTTACAAATTTAAATCATATCTTAGCTGTATTTTATACAATATTAAGAAAAATCAGTCAAGGACAGATCTTGGACAATAATAGTTGTAACAGTCAACCCCTCCCCCGATTCAATGTTGTTATATGAAACTCCAGTCCAACATTGTCTCATTTGTATAAAATACAGCTAAGATATGATTTCAATTTGTAAATTAAAGTCAATAAACAAATTGTAAAATTTGAGACTGTTTCGTGCAATTAGTAGAGAGATATTTGCATTTAAAAATGTATAGATTGCGCTTTACTACGAGGCCCTTTCTTTGTTACTCAATAATATCTACGTCACTAGAACAGTATTGCGAGAGAAAGTGCATTCTGTCGATGGGAAAAAAAATGTAGGTTTTTGATACTTGGATAACTGTTGAAAAGAGAGATGTATTTATAATATTACTATTGTTTAGATATGACGCTCATATTTCAGCCGTTGGTTGATATCCTGAGCCCGCTTTAACTGAATCTATATCTGACGTTATGACCGATTAGGGAAAAACAAGCACGGTGTGTTTCATTTCTTAATAGAACATTTTATTTAAGTTTATAAATTATTTCCCCCAGCTAATACCATCAATGAATTTTTAATGGGAGCATAATTGTTTTTATATTAAGATTAATAACTTCAAAAAAAACTACAGAAGACCCGCTACCTTGTCGTTGGAAATTTGAAGAAATTAACATATTGCGGCACGCGTTTTAGACGAAGCGAAATTCTGGAAGAGGTTGAAAATCATTCAATAAATAAATGTAAAGGTTAAGCCTCTTTTTATAGAATGCTTGTAAAGCCACATTTATTCATATGTAGTTGGTTTAATTTCCCCTGCGCAATTATATACCGCCTTATGCAAACGGTCTACCACTGTCTACCCACTACAATATAACAAAATTAATATACATGTAATTCCCTTTGAAAACCCATGGTAGACCGTGGTAGACCGTGGTAGACCGTTTTGGATAAGGCAGTATAATTGCGCAGGGGAAATTAAACCAACTGCATATGAATAAATGTGGCTTTACAAGCATTCTATAAAAGAGGCTTAAGCTTTACATTCATTTATTGAATGATTTCAACCTCTTCCAGATTTCGCTTCGCGTAAGACGCGTGCCGCAATACGTTAATTTCTCAAATTTCCAACGACAAGGTAGCGGGTCTTCTGTAGTTTTTGAAGGTATTAATCTTAATCTAAAAATAATTATGCACTCGTTGACAATTCATTGATAGTATTAGCTGGGGAAATAATTTGTTAAAACTTAAATAAAATGTTTCTATTATGAAATGAATTGAAATACACCCGTGCTTGTTTTTCCCCAATCATCATAATGTCAGATATAGATTTCCAGTTAAAGCGGGCTAAAGATATCAAATCACCCAACGGGAAATATGAGCGTCATATCTAAACAATAGTAATATTATAAATACATCTCTCTTTCAACAGTTATCCAAGTATCGAAACCTACATTTTTTTTTCCACGGACAGAATTGCACTTTCTCTCGTAATACTGTTCTAGTGGACGTAAGATATTATTGAGTTAACAAAGAAAGGGCATCGTAGTAGAGCGCAATCTATACATTTTTAAACGCAAAATATCTTCTCTACTAATTGCACGAAACAGTCTCAAATTTCCCCAATTTGTTTTATTGACTTTAACTTGCAAATTGAAATCATATTTTTGCTGTTATTTTTATACAATATTAAGAAAAAATCAGTCAAGGACAATCTTGGACAATAATAGTTGTAACAGTCAACCCCTCCCCCCGATTCAATGTTGTTATATGAAACTCCAGTCCAAACATTGGTCTCATTTTCGGGTACAACATTGAATCGGGGGGAGGGGGTGTTACAACATTATTGTCCAAGATTGTAGCCTCGGCCTACCATAGGTAGCCCAAGTAAATATTGTAAATAGCACGAGGAATTTTGGGGTTTTATTGATGAGATATTACAGTAACATGAAAACCCCAAAAAGATCTCCTCTACAAAGTTTTAGGAAAATAGAAATTCAACAAAGAGGAAATTTCATCCTTTGTCATCATACCTCGTACCCAGTTTCTTGTCTCCCACTCCCTTGGACAGACCCTGGTAGGAGCTGGTCCCTTGTCATGTAAGCAAGAAAAAACTTACTAGGCGTGGGTAAAGTGCGTTAAAATAGGTAAATAATCACGCACAAACTATTGGAACTTTTAATTAATTGTATTGTCACAACTGAGGAGGATGGTATTACTACTAAATCTGGCAAACCGAAGCCACGTACAAAGTTAATCAATATACATTTCTAACTTTGAACTGACCAATCATCTTCGATAGTTCTAAACTTGCAGAAAATTAAAATAAAGTTAAAAGATCTCTTAATTTTTTCACTTGTCGTAACTCATTTGTCGTCCCACTCAAAAACAGGTACTGCAGAACTGCTCGCACCAATTTGTGAATTAACATGGCATTATACCACAAAGATAATACCACAGAACATCATTTGAACCGTCTTTACCTCTACTATTCAAATTTTAGGTTGATGGGTCTTGTCAGACAACCCATTTCGCAAATTATGCTAATTTATGCTAATTATTCTAAAAATATTATTATAATTTATAACAAAAAGGTAAATATGTAGACAATAAATTATTCTACCAAAAAATTTTGGTAGAAAAAAAATCAAGGCAATTACAGTAAAACGCAAAATATATTACTGTATTTTGCTGTGCCCCCCCCCCCCCCCCCCCCCCCCCCCCCCCCCCCCAATGGTGTGCCACAGAGCATAGTCTTCACTTATTTTGGAAATTTACAAATTAAAACAGAATTATACCACAAGATAAGACCACAATACACCATTATAATCGTTCTACTATTTATAATGTCAGCTATTATGATTTTAGGTGGTTTGGCTGAATCTTTATTTCTGTCAGCCAAGAAAAGCCTCATAATTTTACACAACACTGTGCCATTTTGTCATCAGACAACTTTTATCAAATACGACTACCTCATCTTTATTCTGTCATGTAATTATTGCGGAAAAAATTGCTTAAACTTACCTTAGGTAGTATTAAAGTACAAAATTCTGTCTGTTTAGTGCATTTCATTTGGATATTTCTGCCTTGACAAAACGCGACATTTCAGCCGCGGCCTCGCAGATTTTCCGCCATCTTGAAAATATCACTCGGGGATTGCCATACTTTCATGCAATAGGCATGATAAGGTTTTTGTAAAGAGGGGATTCTTAGGGTCATTTTTAAGCCCAAAGGGATAAAATCGGAAAAAACTATATCGGAACGATAAACGTCCGACAATTGTGTTGGTGAGATAACCTTTGAAATGCTCGATCGGTTTTTTTCATCACCTCGGTTCTCCTGTTCAAGCAGTCAATTGCTATTTGGAGAATTATAAATTTTACTAGAAATACATGAATGCAACAACCCCTCCTCACCCGCTCTTATGTCATTATATGCATTTTTTGTAACCCCCCCCCCCCCCCCCCCTAATTTCTGTTTATTGTTGTATTTATAATGACACACCGACAGAACATACAAAGTCAGTATTAAAAGAAACCCAAAAAAAAACACGAGATGAACCAAATGACAAATTTTCATTCAAAAATAGATATAAATAGTGGCCAAGAAAAGACACAATCCCAACGTTCTAGCACAACATATTTTTTTATATTGATTATATTTTAATTTTAACTCAGCTAAACTGATAAATACGATCTCCGTCAGGCACGCCTGCTCATTTGAAAAAATGTTGGTGATTGGCGACTTCAACTTTCCCGAAATCAACTGGCAGACATACTTCGCATCTACGGAAACCAGCGACAGTTCCAGATTTGTAGATTCGCCATTTTTGTTTACTCGTAATATCTACCCGTATTCCCGTGGTAGATCATGGTCTAGCCGTACGTACGACTACGGGTACGTGTAGATTTCCCGCACCCGTAAACCGAACCTGGGGTATCTTAAGGTCTATATTATTGCAGACCATCCTTTGTTTCCAATTGAATACATACTCCTCGAGACCTGGCAACACCAATGTACTAGATCTGATCATGAATTCATTACAAACATTGCCTCTTTTCCACCTATAATGATGACACTTTGCATTCTGACCACAGCCTGTCTTCTTTTGACTTAATTGCCAAGTTCCGCCGGACAAGGAATCAATTTAGATTTATCTACAACTATAAGCAAGCCAATTTCGAAGGACTTCGGGAATCGCTCGCCCAAGCGGAATTTGATACAGTCATAACTGAAAACGACTCGGTCGACAATGACTGGATTTCTTGGAGAGACTTGTTTCAGAATATAATCAACAATTATATACCCCGTGTTAAAGTTCGCAGTTCAAACACACCTCCTCCCTGGATTGATGGTGAAGTTATCTACCTAACACGAAAAAAATAACATGCACGAAGACAAGCTCTCAACTCCCATAGACTCCAGTCCTGGGATAAGTTCAAAGATAAACGACGTAAGGTGAAAAAGTTAATCCACAAAAAACGCGCAGCTTACATCATATCTATCACGTGTTCCATAAAAGACAACCCTAAAAGATTTTGGTCTTTATATAGGGCCAAATCTAAATCTTCTCGTATACCTTCAAATACGCATTTAAGCCTGCAGAGAAATGTGAAATGTATATACAGTTCCTTTTTCCAAACAACGTTCAATACACGAAGCAAGTTCATTGATTTTACAGAAGATACAACCCTACCTACTGCAGTAGAACTCCATTCAATAACATTGACCGTAGAAGCTTCGAAACGCAAATTCAAAAGTTTAGGCAATGCCTTAATTTCTATTGGTCAAAATGTTCAAACATTCAAATTTCCCATGGGAACGTGTCAAATCGTGAAACGATCAAACTTTTTAATAAAACTTCCGGTCTCCAAGCTTAACCGAAAATCGCAGTATATTATTTGTATAAACAAAGGTGAAAACTTGTAATTGTGCCTGTCACTCCTCCCTGAGTATTTTTGAAATCGTTAATTAAAAAAAAACAATTTTTAGGGGGCACGTGACCAGCCACAACCAGGGTCTTCTCGCAGCGCGGGGCGGGGGCGGGGGAGCGGAGATAAGACCCTGGGTACAATGTTGCGATCTGCCCAGCAGTATCCAGAATGATTCAAATGTAGCCCTCTTTGCCGATGACTCAAAATGTTTAAGATCCATCACTTCTAACTTAGACGCAAACCATCTACAAAAAGTCTTAAACTGTCTCGATAACTGCAGCATTCACAATGACTTACTTTTCAACTCGTCGAAATACCAGATACTATCTGTTACCCTGAAACGTCAACCGATTGAATTTGAATACACCATCTCAAATAAAATCATAAATAGGATCAGTACTTCGAAAGACCTGGGCGTTATTTTCATCAAAGACCTCCAGTGGGGAGACCAAGTACAAACCGCGACAGGGAAGGCAAGTAAAATGTTGAGCCTGATCAAGAGAGTAAGTGAAAAATCTTTGGATGTACCATCTAAACGTTCTCTATATCTTGCTCTCGCCTTGGCTACCCAAGTAAGATTTTATCACCGTACCTTCACAAGGACATTAAGTCTAAATCTAACGTAGAGCATCAAAATATATTTTAAATGATTATGAATCTAACTACAAGGCCAGGCTTACTACTTTGCCACTCCTACCCGTTAACTATACTGGCATGAACTAATTAAGTGCCTTTGAAACGAAAATTAAGTTTGTCCTATTTGAAAGAACACTTAAAATGATAGAGTAACATCTTTTTAAGTTTTTCGTTTCCTTGCTTTGTTCTTGAGATATTTCAGTTCGTTTGATATGCAAATTAAACATTTTAACGTCACATGTGCATAATGAGTTATTGAAAAAAGTTATTTATCTTTGCTATTACCAAACCAAATTAATTCGAGGGAAACATGTGCGTGTGTTTCGCCCAGAACATTAAACAGGTAGATTTTCAAGTGATTATAGTTGACAATAGCAAAGATATATAACGTTTTTCGATAACTCATTATGCACGCAACATGCGACATTTACATTAAACAAACTGAAATATCTCAAGAACGAAGTAAGGAAACGAAAAACTGCAAAATATGTTACTCTATCATTTTAAGTGTTCTTTCAAATACGACAAACTCAATTTTCGTTTCATGTGCACTTTAACTAAAGGATCTCTGTACAATGACAAAGTTACTTCAGGGCCATTACGATTTACCCTTATAAGATTACATCAGTACCAATTCAGCAATTAAGTACTCGAACCTCTACCAGCCTGTCCCTCCAACCTTGTTCAACCAGAAACTTAAATTTTAAAAACAGTTACTTCAATAGAATCATATTAATTAGTATTAGTATTATTAGTAAGTGTATGGAACTCACTACCTTCTTCGAATGGACTTCTTCTACATTTAGCATTTTTAAGTCAAGCACCTTTAATACCTACTTTGATGTAGATAATGTTTATACTTGGAAATCAATTTGCTCAAAATGTCACAAACATGTCTCTCAGCCTGTCAAATCATCTGTTCATAGATGTTTTTGAAAAAAATGCAAAACTATACCTATGTAAATATATTTTAAATTATTATTTTCGCCAGTTTATCTAGTTGGGCATTGAGCCTGTTATAAACTTGCTTCATTGTATTTTATATATATATTTTTTGTTTTATTCAGTACAATGAAAGTGTAAAAAAAAAGAAAAAAATTTTCTACGGGGGGCGAGGGGGAGCCACCGCTCCCCCAAAATGCTTTCTCGCCCCCCCGGCAACCAGACATTCGTTCGTGACCTGTTTTTTTATTAAAATATACTGGTTTAGTTCAAGTGCATCAACAAAAAAATCCACAGCGTGAGTGAATAAGTGTGAACGCTGTCGCGCACTTGCGTAACGTAAGTGATATTGTTATATCCAAAGCGGCTAATGGCGTCATGGTTTAGTTACGTAAACAGCGTGACAGACTGCGGGGGGGGGGGGGGGGGGGGGTTAGCGTGGTTGCATCAGTTGTCCTGCATGACTCAACTTTTTTAATTTGTACTTGCCCCCCGAAAATGAAACTTGCACTCCTAGACTTCTTAGTCTAGCTGCGTGCCTGCCTACCGTTAAACTTTCTTCTGCTTTTGTCACCACAAACACTACCAATTCTGTCTACTCTTCTCAGATTGTTTTTCTCGTTCGCGGTTTCTTAATTTTTTCGTTGACAAATAAATATGACAAGGCATCATTCAGTCCTCTTCTCGACCTAAAAAGCCGTATGTTTCAAAATTTCTCCATCGTTCTCTCTCGAATTAAGTAGAATAAACCAGAGCAGAATTCTTTACCGGCTTTGAACAGTTTCAAGACACATCCTTGTTCTTTCAGTTGCATTTCGATCGGCATCGTTTTCGGTCTTTATCCTAACCTTTTTTCAGTGGTTTTAAGTCGTATTTATTGTTGTTTCTTTTTGCTGTCACATCTCTTCTGAGCCTTCTTTCTTTGGTCTTTTCCAATAGCAATATTAATGTACATTTTAGCTGAAACCATTTTTTCTGGCAAAGATTTCTTTCGTCATGATCGTTGAAAAATTATTTCGTAATCCAACGGAACTTATAAAATATAAATTTGCTGACGCAAATTTAAATAATTTGAATAATTTAACATGTTAGTTACCAGTACCCTGCTATCTGAATTGCGCAAGTTGTGGATTTGTTAACATATACACACAAGCGGCTGTTACCGGCAGTTGCTGGGGGATAAATTAAATGGCGTTCTCACATCTAGCTGGGTTACAAGCTACACTGATGAGCTGTAGAACAGCGAAACACGTGTCTGTAGATTGAACTATATATATACATATATATATAAAACAGGTTTCAGAATTACGTTCAGTTTTTCATCTCGCGTGTAATTTCGCGTGCAAATGGTGTCCACGCAAGCCGAGATTAGCACCCTCACCGGGATCGGGGATGATAACTGTCTATGATTAGCATCTTCGTTTTCATGCGACTTGGTTAACGGTTTTGAACAACAGGGTTTTTCTCCCGCTTTGCCGTTTTTATTACGTCAACTGTCAATGTTTGGAAGTGAAGTTTGACTGTTTGCGTCATCGGCTGTTGTTGCAGTTACAAATTAATTATTTACGCGCCGTACCAGACGAATTTACTAATTCTTCATATTCATCAGGTGATCGCTAGTACAGAATTACATACAAAAACACAATTTTCTCAGCCGCTATTCTATATTGCATTTCTTCAAATTTACATATGTTTTTTACAGAACTTCATGCTCTTTAACATAGTATAATTTTCACATGTTATTAATTTCACTTGTTTCAAAATAACATGTGAAACAAATCACGTGTTATTTTTCACATGTAAGTGATTTCGCATGTTTCAAGATTGATACACATGTGACTGTATTTGCATATATTTATATACAGTACACATGAAGAATTAATGCATGCAGTTGGTAACTTATGCACAAAAACAAGACAATGTAATCATAAATAAAATTCTATAATTTCAATAATGATGGAGCTGATGCAAAGGTTACAAATATGATACTATAATAATAAAATTAACAATATATAAAAACTAATTTTATAAAAAATATATAATTTATGTATATGATATAACAAACTGTGCGTCCAAGTTAAACTTTTCCTGCTTTTGTCTTCCTGGCCTCTGTAGTATTTCTCGCATCTTTGCACTTCTGTGCCATTGCCGCCTTTATTGGAAATCTTTCTGAAACATGTGCTAGAAAAAGAAATACGAAAAAGAAAGTATAAATATAATATTAACTGATATTTCTGTTGACCTACTTAAAATTGTATATACTCTCCAGATGAAATTCCTTCCATTAGCAAAATATGGAACTGACTATGCTGCTACTGTATATCATGTTATTCTTGTAAATCGGCTTTCTTATGGGACCCCTGTGTCCAATCACGTGAACTCGAAGTGTGTTGCGGGGGGTCGCGTGGTTGTTGTCAAGTTTACTTTTCAGAAAGGAATGACAGTGTGTTCAAGTGTGCTAAAAGTTTATAATAAAAGTACGTGTTGTTTCACGCGTTTTGGCTGGTTAACATTTGGTGGCAGCGGTGGGATCCGTGAAGACTAAGAAACGAGAAGGGAAGTTAATATAATCAACTCGACAATGGAAATTACTTGGAACGAAGTCGAAGACCTACAACTGAACATCGAAGCGAAGATATGTCAACTGAAGAAGCAACAATTATTTAAACAGGCTGTGGCTCTGCAAATACCCGGTGATATTGAAACATGCCTGCCAGCATTATTAAGGGCACCCCTGCCAAAGATCAAAGATCAAAATCATCCGTTACCGAAGCTGAAGGAAGCTTACACCAAGCTTTACGAAGGGAACTGAATTTCAATGGGCCAACTGGACAACCGGCCAACAGGATAAACTTACTTTTGTCAGTCTTGTGTAACAAATTGACAATGCTGTCCATAGAGGGTATTCTGAGACTGAAATTTTTGATGCTGTGATCAGAGCAATAAACCCAAGCATAAAATTAAGGAGTTATTTGGAGACTCTTTCTGAATTACCGTTGGCAAAGCTTCGAGGAATCCTGCGAGCACATTTTCAAGAAAAGAATGCGACATTATTATATAAACAGCTTGCCAGTCTGGTACAAGAGCCCAAAGAAAGCCCCCCATTTCCTCATCAGAGAGCCCAGGGTCTCCAACAGAAAATATTATTTGCATCAAAAGATGGTATAAAAATCAAGTATGATCCCAATTTGGTGCAAAGTTTGCTCCTTCATACCGTGGAGACTGGTATCCAGGATGAAAGTGTGCGATCTAAATTACGACCCTACCTACAAGATGCCACAGTCACAGATGAAGCGTTTTTTGAGCAGATGAATATTGCAGTGTCTGCAGAAACAGACCGACAAAGCAAGATTAATGCCAACTCGCGTCTGAAGAGCCCCAGAGTAAACATGACCACATCTGATAACTCTACAGAACCAGGAAAGGAGATAGCCAAGAAAGAAGTAAAGCAGGGGAAATCTCAGACTACGCTGGAAGAAATGAAGACTGAAATGGCAGAATTGAAAGTGGCAATACAAGCCCAGCAAGCATCTTTATCTCAGCATCTTTCAACTTACCCTACTAAGAGAAAGGACCAACCCGACAAAGACGAGGAAATTAAAGAGCCTGCAAGAAATGCCTTGAGCATGGCTGTCCAAGTTGTGATCACTGCTACAGATGTGGTAGTAGCGAACACTTTGCCAGAGGATGTCGACGTGACAAAGGACTACCACCAAGGGACAGGAAATAGTCCATCATAGCCTGGAGTACCATGTTTGTTCATATTGCCAAAGGGAAGACAATCAGAATATGTTGAGTTGATCAGATTGCCAATTGTTTAAATATTGTTCAAAGAAATGTCAGCAAGCTCACTGGAATGAACACAAAGCAATGTGTAAAGAAATCAAGAAAATGAGGAAGCAGAAGTGGAAGAGCAGCCAAGGAAAGGGTCAAGGGCAAAACAGTGATGTTTATGTAAGTCACTTAACTCCAAAGGAACACACCACAATAGCAAGACTGGTTGGTGGGTGCTGTTTGATACAGTGTGTGATGGATAATGTGAAGAAAAAAGCTCTGTGGGACACAGGTGACCAAGTTTCCCTGGTTTCTGAAGAATTCCTCAAAGAAAACCTGCCGAATCTTCAAATACACCCTGTCTCAACGTTACTAGATGGTGACACCAAGCTGAATATTAAGGCTGCTAATGGAACTGAGATACCTTATAAAGGCTTGGCAGAAATCACATTTCGACTGGGGGCATCGAAGCAAGATCCATGTATCCAAGTACCAATGCTAGTAACGGAAGCAACGATGGAACAACCAAGAAGAAATGGTGAAAAACCCCAAGTACATGGCAGGAAATTCTACAGACCTGAGAGTCCATGTTTTGACGGAAGCCATCACAGATACCAGTACCAACAACATAGAAACGCTGGTAAACCTTATGAGAAAGACAACGGATGGTGACCTGTGTAATGTTAGGACAATCAAAAGAGACATGGTCATTCCTAAGAATCAAACAGTGCCTGTTCCCTGTCGCGCCAACACTGGACCAGTTGAAAGGAAGATGCCAGTTCTGTTTGAACGTGATATGGAACAACTACGAAGTGGTCTTCAGATATCGGATACACTATTGAGCATTTCTGGAGGAACACCGAGTCGGATTAACATCAGTGTATCAAACACTACATGTCATGACATAATCTTGAACAAACGGACAGTCTTGGGACGGCTGCAGCTGGTAAAGTCAGTCACACCATTAGAGGTAAAATTTAGAGATCAGGAAAGCTTCAAGTAACCGACTGCAGCAGGAAACTGTGCTCCAGAATCTATAAGAAAGGTAACAACAACACAGGACCTACCAAGCAGAAAGGAGAGAGACAAACGGCTGCAGGGTATTGATCTTGGACACTTGAATACAGAGGAGGAAAATAGTGGAACAAATTTCCTGGCGAGGAAATCCAATCTTTTTCGGAAAGCGATGCAGACATCGGTTGTGCAAAGAACCTGAAATTGGAAATCCATCTTACCAATACCACTCCTCTACAAAAGACGTATTCATCAAATCCACGCCCGCTCAATCCAGAATTTAAACAATATATATAGGACCTTTTAAACCGTGGCTGGATTAACAAGTCGGAATCGTGCCACTCCTCGCCGGTGGTTTGTGTGAGAAAGAAGGACGGTGATCTACGACTGTGTGTTGATTATCGAGAGCTTAACAAAAGGACCGTACAAGACCGTCACCCAATTCTGCGAGTACAAGATACTTTAGATGGGCTTGGTGGAAATCAATGGTTTTCATCACTTGATCAGGGTGAAGCTTACCATCAGGGGTTTATGGATTCTGAGAATAAACACCTAACGGCATTCATCACTCCCTGGGGATTGTATGAATGGGCGCGGACCCCCTTTGGCTAAACTAATGCACAGGCGAACCTTCAAAGGTGCATGGAGGGATGCCTAGAAGGAACACGGGACGATTTCTGTATCCTTTAACTTGACGACATAATCGTTTTCAGTCAAACCTTTGAAGAACTTGTTGAACACATTCGAAAATATTTGCAACGTCTACGGGTGAACGGGATTAAAGTAAAAGCTCGAAAGTGCAAATCGCTCCAGAAGGAAGTGTGCTATCTTGGACGAGTGGTATCAGCTGAAGGCTATCGTATGGATCCATCAAATTTGGAAGCATAACATCCCTGAAGAACTCATCACCACGTGACGTCGGCGAAGTTCGCAAACTCCTTGTGTGACTGGGATATTACCAAAGTTTCATTCCCAACTTCTCCAAGAGCCGCCCCATCGTTTGAACTACTACTATTTGATCCTTCATCCTCGCAATCGTCGCGACGTGTACACTGTATCTACGACAAACGGCTTGTCCAAAAGTGGAAAACAAGTTCCGTCAACAAAACCGGTAAACTGGCAACCCAAACACCAGGAAAGCTTGAATGTTTAGCACTAAAGTGGGCCATATGCGAACAGAGATTATTTGTATTACGCCCCGTCATTCCTGGTTTTCACGGACAACAACCCATTGACTTACATTCTGTCATCAGCAAAACTGAACGCCACAGAATATCGGTGGGTCGCGGAGCTGTCCGACTTCAACTTCCAGATTATATATAGACCAGGAACAAACCATCAAGATGCAGACGCTCTCTCCCGCTTACCACTGTAGTTTGAAAAGTACTGTATATGAAGAGTGCACCCACTAAATAAGCCAGCAAACGACCAATGCCACATTCGATGGAGCCAAATTGCAGGGGAACAACAATGTGAATTGGATTACAGCCATCGGGGGTAACGCAGCACATAGATTGGAAGCCCAGTGTCACACCCAAAGTGTAGAGAAAATTTGGAAAGTTTACCTGGAAGAGTTAAAGAGAGCCCAACGCGGAGAAGCGAGCATCGGTGGAGTCGTGAAATACAAATGAACTGACTAAACAAGGCAACCATCCAGTTCAGTGAGAGAAGGAGAATACCGAGCAACTAATTAGATCTAATGCGGGAATGGAATAGACTGAAAGTTGGGGAAGATGGTATTCTGAGAATAATAATAGGGGAAAACCAACAGCTCGTTCAACCGACAAGCTTTCATCAATTAGTTTACCGTGAATTGCATGAAGAAATGGGCCATCTCGGAGCAGAAAGGACATTCCAACTGGACAAAGAAAGATTTTACTGCATGGCCACGTATGTGGCGTGACATTGAAGACCACATAACCAAAGTTTACCAGTATCTTTTAGCGCGAGTATTGATTTGTGTCGAATCTGATTAGCGAGGCGAGTATTGATTTGTGTCGAATCTGATTAGCGAGTTCATATAAAAACACTCCGAACGCTCATATAATATTTGATATATATAATTCTACTTCAAATGAAAATTCGTCCTTAATACACAAGTTGTAGAGATGTTACTCTTCAGAGCGCAAAGCGGAGACTGTCCCCTTTTACTATTGACATGGAGTTTTAACTAGCAAAAGAGTAGGCGTAAAAGCTATTAAGTTACTGTCAACACGATTAACATAACTCTGGCTAGGTGTGCCAAGTGTTCGTGTCAAAAGGAAATTAAAAGGTAATGCTATTTAAGTACGATTAAATCTAGGCGAGTCTATTTCCTAAAAGGTTTAAGATAATTAAACTAAAAATAAAGTTTGGAAATGTTCTTAAAGTGCACGAACAGCATAATAAGCGCGCAGTGTTATCGCGTGACTAGCACTACAGGAGCCCCCTGCCAGTGCGAAAGTTAATGAATATTAACGATAAACGATTGAAACATAACGTTCGGGAAAATATACATGTCGACCAGATCTTGTTTTTCGAAAATTTGGTTCTTCTGTAGTTGTTTTTGTAGTGGTTGAATTTTCGGGCTGTAGGCTGGTAGGAAGGGCAATCTGTTGATCGAGGTGAGCACATTTGAGGCGATCGATGGAGACGCTGTCAGTGCGAGTACCGAAGTCGACTTTAAAGTGTTTCGTGGAGCGCGAAATTACTTTAAAGGGGCCATCATAAGGAGGCTGTAAAGGCTTTCGTACGGTGTCACGACGGATGAAAACGTGGGTGCATGTTTGGAGGTCTTTTGGAACATGGGTTTTGTGATTGCGAGGACGGTCTTGTGGAGGTTGAAGATCGTAAAGTGTTCGTTTGAGGCGGTCTACGTAGGAGCATAGACAATCCAGAAGACAGTGACTAGAAACGCCACTGATTTCTCGCGACTCCTTTCGTGACATCCGTGATATGATTTTCAGCACGTAAGAATTATCGGTTGTCAAGGCAACCGGCTTTAAACCAGAACAAAAACGATATTAAACATACGCGGTTTATGCAAATTTATTCGAAGACGATACTTTCTATAGAGATTTGTGAAGTTTACCTGTCAACAGAGATATATTTTCAAGGTATGTACGTTTTTAAATGTTTAATTTTACAGTAAATAGCGATTATAATTCTCGTCTTCTTTTGCTCTTTGTGTCAAAATGGCGCACGTAACAATCACGCTAGTTAGGTAGAGCTCTTTGGAACCCTGTAACTTTAAACTCAGACTCTCAGTAGCCCTCTCCTTTGGATATTTTGAATCTCTGATGGGATATTTACGAAATTAAAGCAGTTTCAAATTGTCAATCTAGTGTAAAAAGTGCTTTACTTTCGTCACTACGTACACGAGTACAAGAAAGTCGCCATTGTTGTTGTCGAAGTATGCTCTCAAAAGGAACCCTGTAACTAAAATTTGAAAGAGTTTTAGGACCTAGGAATTAAATATTTAGAATAAGAAAATAATTATCAACGGAACTGTCGCTTCTTTATTATCTGTTTATTTTTCTATTAACCAGAAACTCCCATTGATTGTGCGTGTAGTGTTCACGACTACAACAAAGTCGCCATTTTTGTTGTCGAAGGATGCTCTCAATAGGAACCCTGTAACTAAGATTTGAAAGAATTTCAGGACTTTGTATTTTTATATTTAGAATAAGAAAATAATTATCAACGGAACTGTCGCTTCTTTATTATCTGTTTAGTTTTCTATTAACCAGAAACTCCCATTGATTGTGCGTGTAGTGTTCACGACTACAACAAAGTCGCCATTTTTGTTGTCGAAGGATGCTTTCAATAGGAACCCTGTAACTAAGATTTGAAAGAATTTCAGGACTTTGTATTTTTATATTTAGAATAAGAAAATAATTATCAACGAAACTGTCGCTTCTGTATTATCTGTATAGTTTTCTATTAACCAGAAACTCCCATTGATTGTGTGTATGATATCTGAGTTTATACTTGTAGAATGTAAGAAGGTCTAACGGTATAATATCTCAACAAACTGTTTAGATGCCATATAGAAAAGGCTATTCAGTCAAAAAAAGGTTCAAGTTGAAGAGAATGGAATCCAAATGAGAACTGCAACATTCTCAATTTAAATAATTTGTGCCAGCACCAGACTGGTCTGCCAAGCCTTGGCAACTTGCTAGCTTGGTGGTGTAATGATTGCCAGCCCGAGATACCCCACTGGGGATTGTGACCCTCCAAATTTAGTACTGTGTACATCTATTTACTGACTTTATCTAGATGCATCCTTATATCTTGCAACTACACAGTGCTGTTATTAATGGGATTTATGCAATAAATAATATTAAAACTAGCTGTGTGTTGTTTATGTGGCTCCAACCCCCCGGTTCATTGTGGCTATCTGGTCACGCATGGCACACGTGAAGTATCACGCTCCAGCATTAAATAATCAGGCACTGTTGAACTGAGGCACATGATACTTGCATGCTTAGAAGGCTGATGCAATATCTGGAACTACTAGTCAGGGTTTCCTGGGCCCGAGCTCAGCACTGTTGGCACCATTTCTCGTGTGGTTCAGAACAATTTGTGTTTGAAAACAATTTGTGAATCACAGATTGAATGAAAAGCTTGGTACTAGGTTGCTGAAATAGTGCCGGATTAAAGGTAAACCTCAAATTTTCTGACAAAATCAGGATCTGAACAGAGGACATGAAAAGCTTGCCACATGTTTCATGCTGATTGGTAGGTAACTACTTTAAATCCCCTGCTGTTGCTGCAAAGTTTAGCTAATATGATGTGAAGCATTTTCACATCACATAGTCTTCTATATTTTGTAGCATACATTCAGCAGAAGAAATTATTTTAGGACCATGTTAGGATCCTTTAATTTTGTTAAAGGGGATCAGATATTATTTCAATAAGTGTTTCCACCAATAACCGTTCACCATCATTATATAAGTTGGTGAACGAGTATTTTGTATCACTGGTATGAGGAATCTCTGTATTAAAAAACAACAAAAAAACAAAAGCTAGGAAGGGTGAAAATCCATACAGAATTTTTTACAAAAAACTTATACCCATTGTACACTGAATTAATTCCATCTGAATTTTGTGCATATTACTGTATTTCCCCAAACTCATTATTCCATAAGTTTTATGTATTGTTTGATCTGTGCATGTTTGAACAACTTAATACACTACAAGATATTTAACAGTCTTAACAGTACTAAAATCGTACAAAAATATTAACACCACATACTACAATTCATAGTTTATTCCATATATCTGTAGTTAATACAAAATCATTTATACATATACTGTACTGCATTTATACAAATGAAACAGACTCACTTTCATTTTAAACATAAGCTTACTGTAGTTTATATGTTCACAGACAATCCAGAAGACAACATTTGTCTTCTGGACTGTATAAAGATATGTTACACAAGTCAGTTAATAGGAGTGAATAGGTATTATCTCTTAAACTACTGCCTATGACAATTTGTAGCAAGAATTAAACCATAATTTTGAAGTTTTACCCAGAGGCTTTGCTCTCTTTTTACTTGAATGTACGTTTGTGTTTTCCATCTGAAATTGAGAAATAAAAGGGATACATCAACACATAAATTTATTAGATTTTTAATTCAAGACAAAAAATGAGCATATGAAAACGTTTACCACAAGGGAATAATTAATTACCTTCATTTTCAGTTATTTCTCCGTCTTCGCTACTTGAATCTTCGCCCTCGCTCTCACTGTCTTCTACAAAATCTATCTCCAAATATCTCATCCCAGTTGACCGCATCCGCCATATTTTATTATTTTGGTATTAAACGAGCCCGCAAAATATATGCACGTATCACGGATATAACGCGCGAAATCAGTGGCGTTTCTAGTCCCTGTCTTCTGGATTGTCTATGGTAGGAGGCAGGATCTAGGGAGGGTTTTTCGGTGGGTCGGGAAAATAATTCACCTCGTAAGCAGAGGGTTGTTCCGTAAACTCGTTCGGCAACACTGTTTCCTAGATCGGCTTTGACTGCTGTCCGGACGCCCAAGAGAACGAGAGGCAGACGCTCCAGTGTGAAAGGTCATTGGTGGCTTTAAGTGAGGTTTTCAGTTGGCGATGAAAACGTTCCACGAGACCGTTAACGATACGATGGTAGGCGGTAGTGCGAATGCGGGTAGTTCCAAGGAAACGGGTGAGAGAGGCAAATAGACTACTTTCGAACTGTTTTCCACGGTCAGTCGTTAGAATGTGGGGGACACCGAATCGAGCGATCCAATGAGTAATGAACGCTTGAGCGACTGATTCGGCTGTGATAGTGGAGATAGGAATGGCTTCAGGCCAACGTGTGAACCGATCGATACAGGTCAAAAGGTATGAATATCCATTTGAAGGAGGCAAAGGGCCAACGAGGTCGATGTGAACATGGGAAAATCGGGCAGTTGGGATCTCAATGTTTGAGAGGGGTGCACAGGTGTGACGGTGAACTTTGCAGCGTTGACATTGCAGACACATTGTCGTACATCGCGATTGATGTTGGGCCAAACATATCGTTCGGTAATCAGACGTTGTGTTGCCGCGATACCTGGGTGGGAAAGGTTGTGGAGGGAGTCGAAAATGGAGCGGCGAAATGCCGGAGGGACAAAAGGTCGTGGTTTACCAGTGGAAATGTCGCAGGTAATGGTGGTGTTTGAGGTGGGTATGGGATGAGCTTGGAATTGAAATGGTGATGACGAAGGGTCGTTTCCAAATTGATTGAGTTCTTCGTCGTTTCGTTGAGCCAATGCAATAGCTGCAAGATCAATGGTTGAGGAAGAAGGAGTGAGGGTGGCGATGCGCGATAAAGCGTCGGCGACTGGATTCTCCTTTCTTTTTACATGGCGGAGGTCGGTGGTAAATTGGGAAATAAAATCCAAGTGGCGTATTTCTCTAGGCGAATGACGGTTGATGGAATTTTGTAAGAAATAGGTCAGTGGTTTATGGTCGGTCAAAACAAAGAACTGACGGCCTTCAAGGTGGTGTCGAAAATGTCGAATGGATAGGTACACTGCGAGGAGTTCCCGTCCAAAGGTGCTTTACCGGGTTTCTGCTGGTTGAAGTCGTTTGGAAAAGAAACCAAGTGGTTGCCAAACGTTGTCGACCTTCTGTTGGAGAACGGCAACAACAGCAACATCTGAGGCATCTGTCATGAGAGACAGTTCAGCATCGAGCTTGGGATGTGACAACATGGTGAAGTCCGCAAGCGCAGTCTTGATTTGGTTGAATGCAGAAGTGGCAGGGTCGGACCATTCGGGGGAGTGTTGGGAGTCGTCTTGGTGGAGCCAGTAGAACTTAGCATGTCGGTGAGAGGTTAGAGGATGTGGGAACATTTGGGGATGAAACGGCGGTAGAAGTTTACAAGGCCAAGGAATTCACGAAGTTTGGTAAGGGAGGAAGGAAGGGGAAAATCACGAATGGCTTGGACTTTGGAATCGAGGGGTTGGATGCCGTGTGGAGTGACTCGATGACCAAGAAACTCGTGGGTGGAAACACCAAAAACGGATTTGGCAGGATTGATTACTACACCATATTGTCGGAGGCGTTCGAATAGGAGACGTACATGGATTTCGTGTTCGATTGCGTTGGCACTAGCGATGAGAATGTCATCAATGTACACATAAACGAAATCGAGGCCACGAGTTACTTCGTCCATAAAACGTTGGAAGGTTTATGCTGCGTTGCGGAGACCAAAAGGCATTTTGGTGAATTCAAATAGACCAAATGGGGTGGCGAGGGCAGTTTTGCAGATATCTTCTTCGGCCATAGGAATTTGGTGGTAAGCTCGGACCAGGTCGATCTTAGAGAAAATGGTGGCACCATGTAGAGTGGCTGAGAAATCTTGGAGATGTGGGACTGGGTATTGGTCGGGTATCGTAACACGATTGAGAGCACGATAGTCGCCGCATGGACGCCAGTCACAAGGTTGATATTTGGGAACCATGTGGAGAGGTGAAGCCCAAGGACTGCTGGATGGTCGAGCAATGCCTGTGTCCAACATGTGCTGGAATTCGTCCTTGGCGATTTTAAGTCGAGCTGGTGGAAGGCCGCGAGGTCTGGCAGAGCATGGTGGGCCTCTTGTTAGGATGTGGTGGGCGACGTTGTGTTTAACGGAGGTCTGCTTTGTTGTAGGTCGTGTAATGTCTGGGTGCTCGCTGAGGATTTTCGTGAAAGGTGTCGAGGGTAAGGCAGCGTAGACGAGACTTGTGGCCGTTATTGGCGAAGTAATACCGTTAACACGAAGGTTGGTTACTGTCTCAATAAGGCTACGATTGCGAACGTCTACGAGAAGGTTGAAATGCATGGCGGAGGAAATCGGTACCGAGGATGGCATGGTTGACATCGGCGATGGTGAAAAGCCAGATAAATGATCGTCGAAGACCGAGGTTGAGGGTTAATGATCGGGTACCATATGTAGCAATTGTAGAGGCATTGGCTGCCTGAAGATCATAACCTTGACGATGAGCACGGTCTGTTGGTTGTGGTGGGAGGACGCTGACTTCTGCGCCTGTGTCTATAAAAAAATGTTGCTTCGTGGAAGCGTCGGTGACGTAAAATAGGCGGCTTTGGTGAGAAACGCCAGACAATTCTGCCGCGTCTATGGCTTGGCGTTGTAGTTTGACGGTGGCGGAGTTTGGTAAGAAAAAGAACAAGGTGGTGAACATTTCTTCGCTGAGGCACCGAACTTGTTATGCTACCAACATACTGGGGCGCGAGGGCTTTGTTCCGTGGGGGTGCGGTCATTGTCGTGGAATGGTGAGGAGGAACGGCGTGTGGTAGACCAACTTCGACGTCTCGAGTTGGGGCGATGGTGCGGCGGAGTGAAATTTAGGTTGAGGTTGTTGATGGTGGTGGTCAACTGAGCAACGAGGTCTCGCAGTTCACGCAGTTCGGTGGGTTGTGCTGAGGTTGTTGGTGCTGATTGGGGAACAACGGTGGAAAAGGTTGAAGGTGTAGCATGTGTGGGAGTGACTTCTAGGATCTTGTCAGCCAACTTCGCCAAGCTCTCAGCATCTAGGTCGTCTTTTGTCGAAGCCAAGATGAGTTGGGCGTTCGTTGGGAACCGTTGTAGGAATAATTGCTTCATAATAGAAGGCTCGAGTTGATTTTCGCCAAGCAACTGTTGCATGCGACGGTAGAGTTGAGTGGGCTTTCGATCTCCTAACTCTTCGGCGTTTAGCAATTGGTGTAGTCGCTATTGCTCGGACGCGGAGGTTCGTTTGATAAGTTCAGTTTTGAGGCGGGTGAAAGGAGTTTCAGTTGGTGGGTGGATGAGAAGATCTCGGACTTCTTGAGCGACTTCAGGTTGAAGGGAACCGACAACGTACGCATATTTGGTTGCTTGCGAGGTTATGCCTTTGGTGGTGAATTGGGCTTCGACATGGGAAAACCAAAGAGCTGGATCGCTTGGCCAGTAAAGAGGGAGTTTGATGCTGACGCTTAAGGTCACTGCTGGTGAGGTTGTAGGTTGCGCGACGGCGTTGGAACCTGTGGCTGATGAACTCTGTGGGGGTGGACTTTCCATTGTTGACTTGAATTTATCGTCGGGGTCACCAATTTAGCGCGAGTATTGATTTGTGTCGAATCTGATTAGCGAGTTCATATAAAGACACTCCGAACGCTCATAAAATATTTGATATATATAATTCTACTTCAAATGAAAAGTCGTCATTAATACACAAGTTGTAAAGATGTTACTCTTCAGAGCGCAAAGCGGAGACTGTCCCCTTTTACTATTGACATGGTGTTTTAACTAGCAAAAGAGTAGGCGTAAAAGCTATTAAGTTACTGTCAACACGATTAACATAACTCTGGCTAGGTGTACCAAGTGTTCGTGTCGAAAGGAAATTAAAAGGTAATGCTATTTAAATACGATTAAATCTAGGCGAGTCTATTTCCTAAAAGGTTTAAGATAATTAAACTAAAAATAAAGTTTGTAAATGTTCTTAAAGTAAACAAGTTCATTGCGCACGGACAGCAAAATATGCGCGCAGTGTTATCGCGTGACTAGCACTACAACCTAAAGCAACGACGACCAAAGTCACAAACGGAAAGCACCCCTTAAAAGCACCACAAGTCCGTTTGAACTTATCTTAATTTATTTCATACATCTAGAGAGAAGTAAAGGTGGTCATGAGTACATTCAAGTGATTATGGATCACTTTACAAGGTTTGCACCAGCATACGCTACCAAGAACCAAACGGCGAAGACGGCAGCAGAAAAAATCTATAACGATTTTGTCCTACGGTTCGGATTTCCTGTAAGAATCCACCACGATCAAGGGCCCGTGTTCGAAAATCAGTTGTTCCGGTATCTCGAGCAACATTGTGGTGTTAAACACTCACGAACTACCCCCTACCACCCACAGGGGAACGGGCAAGTAGAACGGTTCAACCAAACATTATTATCAATGCTGAGAACATTACCTGAGAACTGTAAATATCGATGGCCAGATTATCAAAATAAAGTTGTTCATGCTTACAATAGTACGCGAAATGATGCCACCGGCTGCGCTCCATTCTTCTTGTTGTTAGGAAGATCTCCAAGACTACCTGTTGACATCGTCTTTGGTAAATGCATGAAGAAAAATGAACGCACCTACCGGAATATGTGAAACGGTGGCACCAGACAATGAAGGAAGCTCATGATATTGTTTCAAGAAGAACCAGCAAGAAAGCTTTATCATCAAAGCGTTGGTACGACAAGACGGTTCGCACAGCTATCTTGCAGCCTGGTGACCTAGTGCTCGTCAGGAACTAAAGTGAAAGAGGGCCTGGGAAGTTACGAGCCTATTTGGAAGATAGAACCACGTAGTAACCCGGAGAATGGCTGATGATAGTCCCGTCTTTGAGGTTAGACCTGAGCAGGGAAATGGGCGCACCCGTGTCCTCCACCGAAATCTACTGTTCCCTTCTGATTGTCTACCATTTGAAACCCCGTCAGAAAACGTCTCCGTCAAAAGACAACATGACCTGCGACCTAACCAACAATCCGTGGAAGCCGAAAGTGGAGACGACAGTACAGATGACGAATTTCCATTCGTGAATACAAGAATACCGTCCGTCCCAGACAATGTAGCTCCATTACCTCAACAGCGAATAGCGGCTGATGAAGATTCTCAGGGTGTACCGGATGAGTTTGAGGAAGAATGTGCAGATGAGCCTACGGAAGAAGCAACACAGCCTGACCCAGTCAGCCAAGAAAGACCACAGCGTCCACAGCGAATAAGGCAACCTCCGCAAAGGCTAACTTACAGTCGTCTTGGCAATGTAGCCTACCATGAACCCATGGTTAGCCCAATGTTTGTATTCCCCTACAACTGAATCCTGGAAATCAAGTCCAGCACTGGATACCAGTTTATCCGTTCTGGTTCCCTGAACAACAAGTACACTGGTGACATTTTTTAACAATATGTTAATTAAGAAACTGTTTAATCCAGATGTTCATGTTAGAACAATGCTAGAAATGGATGCATTTCTCAAGTTAGAGGGGGAGAGTGTTAGGCTTGTAAATCGGCTTTCTTATGGGAGCCCTGGGTCCAGTCACGTGAACTCCAAGTGTGTTGCGGGGGGTTGCGTGGTTGTTGTCAAGTTTACTTTTCAGAAAGAAAAGACAGTGTGTTCAAGTGTACGTGCTAAATGTTTATAATAAAAGTACGTGTTGCTTCATGTTGAGGCTGGTTAACATATAACCATAGTTAAATAATTATTCATAAATTATGCCGATTGTAATTTTTTTTAAACTTACATATAATTAGTTGTACTTTCTCCCGATCAAGGGCTGGACGGCCTTCCTTGCCTTTTCCGGTCACCGATGAAACAGCAAGAACCTTTCGTTCAAACAAAATTGAAAGCATGGCCAAGGTCATTTTCCTCTCATTCTTTGCATGTAGGATCTCCGACATCTGGACTGAGTCCATGATGCTCTGAAAGTAATAAAAATTAAATTGTTAAAATACATGTATGTATAAATAAAGACACACTAAGAATATATTTTTGCGCTGGTGTAAACATAGTCTAAATGCACTGTACAAAGACACCATCACTTTAGGCTGTTGAGAATTTCTGGACTCCATATTAATATTATGAAGAAAGTAGGCTTGAGATTAACCCATTAAACCCTGAAGAGTCTTGAGTAAAATCGTCTGGCGTTAGATAGAGTAAAATAATCTGTCATTAGACAGAGTAAAATAATAAAATGAATATTTTAGGTGGTTAATGGGTTAACTACCTAACTAGTAGTAATTGCTAAATAACAATTCCCAAATAAAAGTGACACAAATTTTCAAACTAAAACAGAGTAACATATTATACAGTACAACTGCATTAGCTTGAAGTTGTTGACTTACCGAGAGAGGAGGAAGTGAAGCACCTGGGCTGCTTGTCGGAAGCTGTTGTTCTTCAGCATCATTGTCATTGATGTCGTCAGTTTCAGTGTGGTTAGCTGGTGCACTTTCTGGTAACTGTGCAAATAAGGGGCTGTGTGGACGAGCAGTTTGAAGTTTTCAAGCCTGGACTGAGGAATTGCATGGCTGGATAACGGACGGGCTTTGTGGATGAATGATTTCAAAACTATTCCAATGGGCAACATTTGTAGAGTCATGCTACTGGGTTTCCTCAGAGTTACATTTTTGGACCACTGAAGGGCTACATGGACAAGCTATAGGCACTGCAGAAGAAGTTGATATAGATTATTTTCAAGATATCAGACAGATCTGCAAACAAATGGCACCATAGTATGAATTCATACATTTTATTTAAGTACAGTATGACATTTGCATTGCTCCAACGGGTCTGAATCAACATTTCCACACTCGTGAGCAGTGAGCAGTGGAGAAACAGTCAAGACATGCATGCAGTCACAGAGATTGTCATATCTGTACCTTGCCGGACACTGTTATTCCCAAGCCTCCTTAGACTGATGAAAGCCAGCCGCCGATCTCATCTCGTTCTCACTCGCTGAGAGAGGCGTCTGAATTCAATATGCGATAATGCCGTCCAGTGACGTCACGTACTACCGAGAAACCTGGTAGTGAAATCTGATTGGTTGACATGTTTCTAATTTGGGTTAATTGTAGAATTATATCTTGTCAAATATACGGCGGCTGGTTTTTAGACTACAGAATACTCTCAACTCAACTTGGTAAGCTATTTAATGCAGGGCTGTGATATTTTGGTCCCCGATGCCTATGGACTTTCATGTTGACGGCTTTTGAATGGTTCCGAGGGGAGAAGCGGTGAGTATATCAAGTGGCATTGCATATTAATTGCGCGCGGCATCTTGTCAGTTATGGAACAAGATGGCTAGTAATTTTAGAACTATTCATTGTTAAAATATATTGTGTGCGTAAGTTATCAGATGTTGAATAAGCTTTCATTCCATGTATAGTTCAAGTTTCTCCGTTTTATGAAACTTGTTGAAATGTAAAAAATGTGCGAACCGTTGTTTGAAATAATATTACAAACAGACAGAGTAATATAATAATCAGTAATATTGTTGACTTCGAATGCATCATAATCTTATGCGGGTATCAGCGGCCATCCCGAGAGGTCGACCCCCGGGGACCCAGGAGCATTTGTCAAAGCAACCTTCACAAATGGATGTTAAAACCCCTATACTGGGGCCAAATAATGCAACAAATACCCCCACCCCCCAGGGGAAAATTGTACAATTCAGGGAAGTTTTCCTCTTATCATTTGCAAAGAAAACACAATTTTGTCTATAAAAATGCACAAAAAAGTGTACTCGTGATTCAGAACAGGGAAAGTAAAGGCAGTTTAAACATTACTACAGTACAGTGTATTATTATCTGACACACATATTTTTGTTCTAAAAGACGTGTTATCCTTTGTCCTTTATTCAATGCAACTCAACTGATTAGTATGCATAGTATGATAAACAGTATAAGTGGTTATGTAATAATGTAGAAGCGTTTAAGAAGTTTACGAAATAAGCCACTGACATGTTTTAATGTAAACTATAAAAGTGAATTCATACTGTTTCCACTTTCCAGTTTGAAGTTCACTTAATTTTTTTAAAATAAGCGAACCTCAAACTAAACACAAGATTGTATCAGTAAATATTATGTATAGGTTAGTTACCAAAACCAAGGTTAGTAACTACGTACAGTAAGTACACAGAGGTTTTCTAACAAAAGTTCATGTTGAACTGACAATGGAGTTTCTTATACTCAAGTAAATTATATGGACACGTTACAATGAAGCACCTCACTAATTAAACCCGATGGTCCCGATCGTTGCTATTGTATAACTGCTTCATTATACCGAGAAAATACAATACCGTGAAGTTGCACAAATTTCCATAAACTTTAACAAAACATAGAACAATACTTTGGGCGAGTTTCCAAACCATGTATATGTTCTATTAACTATGGTTCTACATACATCGTTATTCGAATCATTTTCACGTCTTCAGGACGCGACGTTAACTCGTGAAACGCCGAAACTTGTTACTTGAGTTTGACTTCAAACTATGCGACAAAATCCTTTTAGAACTCAAAAGCTTTTGGATACTCTCTAGACTCTCTAGGATTTTCTTTTCCTCTCATTAAGTGCTCAATATCTCATACGAAAAGTTTTCATCCTTAATTTTGAACAAATATTATTTCATTTTCGCCATTTCCTGGCATCGGAAGGTTTTATTAATTATTCATTTAAATATGCACTATAAATCCTGTTGTTCAGGGATTTCATGCATGTGCCTGCTTCGAGCCGATCATATGTTAATATTCTTAATATAGAGCCGATCGTGCATTGAACCATGTGACAGCCATAAGCAAATCCCGAGGGGGTGTCCCCTGGATTGGCTCGCCGGCAAGCAAAAGCCCTCTAATTCTCCAGTCTCTGGAGCATGTTTTTGCAACAAATCCTTTTCCACACCCGTGGGTTGCCCTTGGGTTACCCGGGGGTCGACCCCTCGGGATGGCCGCTGTTACCCGCATTACCACTATGAAGCTTGCGAAACGCTTGCGGCTTTCTAACCAAAACAGACAAATTTCAGGAACTTCACATTTTAATTCATAGCCTTTATTTAACACTTTCAACGCTATCGGCCTCACAGGCAGGGACGCATAAAATCGCCTGGTGTAGGCTTCAATATTTTTTTTTATACTCTGGCGTCCGCGGTCAGAGTAGGTTTTGGTATAACCTTAGTGGCCTAACGACTAGAATGGTTTGCCGTTAAAAAAAATATAGCCAGAGTGAAATACTAAAATACAGAATAAAAGTGGATTTTAGCGTTCAGAAGGTTACACTGTAATTCGAAGTCAACAATACATTCACGCAATGAATCAAATGACAGACGTTTCCCCATTATTTCTAAAAATATTTTCCGTTTAGTTAAAAACTAGAAATTTCTACCCCATGCAAATAGCGTTTTTCAATAGCTTCTGTGTGATATATATCTCGCGATGTTGCGCGTTAAGTATTTAAAAAAAAATCTAAAATTCTGTATTAACACTTGTGAGAAGTCAATTTCCTAATTTTCCTGTCTATTCGGTAATATTATTTCAAACAACGGTTCGCACATTTTTGACATTTTAACAAGTTTCACATAACGGAGAAACTTGAACTATACATGGAATGATAACTTATTCAACATGTAATAACATACCTACACAATATATTTAAAAAATGAGTAGTTCTGAAATTTAATACTAGCCATCTTGTTCCACAACTGCAACAAGATGCCGCGCGCAATATGCCATGCCACTTGATATACAGTACTCACTGCTTTCCCCCTCGAAACCATTCAAAACTCGTCAACATGAAAGTCCATATGCATTGGAGTCCAAAATATCACAGCCCTGCATTAAATAGCTACCAAGTTGAGAGTATTCTGTAGTCTGAAAACCAGCCGCCGTATATTTGACAAGATGGAAGGAATTCAGATTGTTTATTATTCTATAATTCTATAATTATCCCATATTAGAAACATGTCAACCAATCAGATTTCACTGCCAGGTTTCTTCCTAGTGAAGTCACTGGACGGCATTATCACATATTGAATTCAGACGCCTCTCTCAGCGAATGAGAACGAAATGAGATCGGCGGCTGGCTTTCAGTCTAAAGCCTCCTGCCTACAAGACCTGTGAGTAGTTCCGCTCAGGGGGGGACTGGCCAGTCGGGCTTACTGGGCAAACGCCCGGTGGGCCCCTTGCCTGTTGGGCCCCCTTTGGGCCTTTAAATTGTTTTTACGTTGCAAAAGTAAAAAAAGGCTATGTATCAATCAGGCAATACATGCTTGGGATAAAATAATTATCTAGCGTTTATAGTGGAAGCTGTAGTTTCTTCCGACGTTTCGAGTTCCGTAATTATGACGAAAGCAATTAAACGTGGTGCAGAGAAGGCGTAAGAAAAAGGTGGACGACTTGCAAGAAGCAGCTCCTCTGAAGAGAGAACAATGTTTAGGGTCCGTGGAGTTGGAGGGAAGTGCATGGACCAATCTTCGAGTCGTTCTGTACAACTTGTTGAGATTACTCAAAAAGAAAATGTGGATCTAAAAAGTTTGAAACACTTCAAACATCTGATCTACAATCATATTAAAATATATGTTGTACAGTGTACAGTATATAGTCGATAAGTGGTTAGCACATGGGAAAGAATGCGTATGGAAATGATTCGTCCTTTGTTTTTATTGGTAACCCTCAGGCCTTAACAGGCTTTGCCCTTACAGTCCATGCACATTTTTACATTTAATATACTATTTAAAGCTCAATTTGGACAAAATCTTTGTTACAAATGACGAAATGTGCCATTGTAAACTTGTTTTAAAACTATTAAAAGTTTGCTCAAAACTGCTGTCAGAATGCGGGTAATGCCATTTCAGAGACCCAAATTTCAAAAAATTTCCGTGGGATCCCCCTACACATACAGACCCACAAAAACTTGATTTGGAAACAGGGCCCCTTTTTACAGCAAATCGCCCAGGCCCCTCTGACGTAGCCAGTCTGCTCCAGGTAGTTCCACCACTTGGGTGTCTGAATAGCTTAGTCGTCAAGTGCATAGATCTAAACATTGATTTGGTGACCTTGGGTTCGATTCCCAGTTGGGACAGTCAGATTTTTTATTAAATGCCATGAAAAGCTTCAAAACTATAAATATTGACAAGAATCCCTTTACAGAAATGGCAATGAATTTCAGTATATAAAAACTAGGGCATACAGTAATTACTACTGGTAACAGTGCTCAATACTGCTAAATGTAAACTTACTCTTCTGCAGCATATGATTTGCACTTTGCAACTGTTTGACCATGTCTCTTTCAGCTGCCAATTCCTTTCGAAGTTCTCTGAATTTTAGCCTCAATTCTTGTTTGGTGCCTTCCCACTCCTCCATTTCATCTTGATAAACAGACTCAGAGTCATGCATCCTCATTCCCAGACTCGATCTGCACCCATCCTTTGTATTATGCTTGTAAAAGCTTTATCTTGTAAAGCTTTCTTAGCAGTTGCAATCTTTTTCTAAAAAATAAGAACCAAAGATGGGTGTCATTTGCACATTATATTTAATTGAAAAATATCAGCTATAGAGTGCCTACAGATGTCCAACATTGGCTCATTGGCAGAACGCATGTGCAATGTAGTTTATTTTGAACTTTGTTTGTTGAATCTTCACAACAACCAGCACAAGATCCAACATTATTCAGTCTTTGATCTGATGGTTATCTATAGGTTCAATGTTGACAGAAGATATGCATCTTTATAAACTAATAAAAAACCTGAAAACTGGTGATCAACAGCATGTGTAAAAATAATGATGCCTCTCTTTGAAGTTACATCATCGAAGTCATAGTTGAATTTATCTTCATTGTTCACACTTGTAATTTCCTTTCATTGATTCTGTTATCACTGTGCTGTGTCAGTCATCCAGTGTTTTAAGACTGGATAATGTCAGACCGTTTGCTGCTCGTTGAAAATATCCAACAAAGTTCGAAATAAACTGTGCAGCACAAGGGTTCTGTCAATGTCGGACCTATATGTATCGAACAAGGTCCAGTGTTAGACCTATAGCCACAGCATAAAATGAAAACTACACCTTGACTGATAGCAACCCGAAAGTATAGTAACCACTCTTGTTAATAAACATAGTTGTCCTTAGAAGCCAATAATTCTGAAAAGTAGTTGCTCCACTATCTTTCGAGGCTATATGGTAGTCTTCAACCCATTCATCTCTAAAACTACAGTATGTAAACTATGGACTGATTATAGAATGTCCCACCACTCAGTAGTGCTATATACTGTATGTTATGGGTCACCATAGTGCTATATATGTTATTGAACCCTAATAAAAACACTGATCCTAGTCACAGTGCATGAAATTGTTTACTTTTTAAAAGTTTACTTTTTTTAAATTAGGATAATTTAAGTTAATATGAAAGCAGATCTGCCATCTGATTTTCAAGAAATAAATTCAAAATGGCCGCCCATTTAGAGTTTAGTAAAGTCTATAAACCAGTTTTAATATTAAAAATGAAGACCTTCACTGTAATGCTGATCAACTAAAGTTCCAAACATCTCCTTTCACGGCTCACGTAAAGGTATTCGATCGACGGAATTTGAGCATGTTGTTTCAAGCGAGATCGACATGATATTAAACGCTATCGCTTTTATGTTGACATCGTATAAATGTAAACTGTGTCCGATTACAGAATTGTGATTATCGTATTATTAAGGGATCAAAAACACTTACCACTGACATATTTTACTCGTCCTAAGTAGGCCTTCAATTCTCCTTTTGGTTCTTTGCTTCCAAGCTTCCCAAACAGAACCATGCCAGTTCGTTGTCGAAGTCTTTGAGCATCGTTTTGTCACGAACACACTCTTCGGTCAAAACACTTGTCTCGTTAGTTGCTGTCCAGTGAATAAGAACATACTTTATGGTTTACAGCTGAAGAGTATTTGCTAAAAAGCTACGAATAAAAGCAGTCAAAACACGCTCGGTTTACAGGCCTTTTAGACAACACCACGAGGCATACATGAAGTAGCAACCTAGATGTCACAGACATATAGTCTAGGACCTTACTCAGACATGTATCCACTTAATTTAGGAGAGGATAACTCAACTCTTATAGGCTAATATGACCCCAAGGAACAACGTGGGATGTGTACCAAAATCTCTATCCGGGGCGAAAAGCCCGAAAATGACCACGGCTTTTTTTACCGGAAGTGCTACTTCCGACATAACTGTATCTTCTAAACCGTTGGAGCTACAGATTTTTTTAGGTGCTCAAAATGTTCAGAATGGCCATGTTTAGGGTGGTCATAGAAGAGTAAAAAATCTCTAATTTGATATTTTACGAGAAAATCGCTAAAAACCGTATTAGGTCAACTTATTACCATACAAATACCTAAATACTGGATTGCCATATATTTATTAACTTAAACTCCCGGGCGTTTGTGACCCCCTCCGACTAATGTTTAACAGTTATACCATGAGCTGGAGTCGTATATGAGCTCATAGCCAACGAGGCGCTTCGCCGAGTTGGCTATTAGTTCGTATACGACGAGAGCGAATGGTATAACTGTTTTATTATATAGCCAAGCACTGTACAAGAGACAGAATTACATGCAGCGAAATGTTTCAAACGACAAACTTCCGGCATAGGCAACTAATACTTCCGCCATGCGTAATGATGCATTCACATAGAGTTTCTCGCTGAGCTGTTCGGTAAACAGCTTTCAGTGAAATGTTGCATAAATGTTGCTCGAGAGGCAAAAAATGTGTTAAGCAGATCAACAAAAAAGATTGAAAGGTACCTTTATGAAGTCAAAAGGTGGGTCAGTTGTTTATATTAGCGTTGCTGTCGTGAAAAAGGTTTTGATTTCATGCAAAAATGAAATTGAAGCACCTTCGGCAATGAAACTAAATTACTTAGTTGGTTGTTTTTGAGAAAGAACATGCTTTTTACTACTCCAAATGCGTATCTAAATAAAAACAAGTCTCTTTACTGGTAATCTCCTGAGAAATGTGTGAATGTGTGTTGTAAGCTTGATTTTAACCGTGAGTTTCTTTGTTTGGCTACAAATTAAAATCTGTCCGTTAATTTAGTCGGGATTTTGAAGTAAAAAGACATAATTTTTAGGTGTATTTTACTATTTAACATGCTAAATTGTGTATTTGTTAATGTACTTTTACACAATGTTGTTGTTTTATACATTGGTTTGAGGGTGTTGATGTTTTTCTGTATAAAAATCCGTCAATTTCAACTCTTTTCGGCAGTTTAAAAAAACATACCGCCATCTTGTTTTTCCTCTACTAGCAGGATATGAGCTGATAGCCTGGTAGTAGGGAACCGATCAGATTACGCAAAAGCTCATATCCGATAGCATGCTATATAATAATAGCTGTTATGCCCATATAAACAAAAAATACTTATCTTGACACCTAATGTTGTGGCTACTTGAAGTATATCGCCAATATTACCGCTCGCCGTCAACGGCGGGAGCAGCAACGAATATTGCCAGTGCTACAAGATCCGGAGAGAGAGAGAGATGATATCTCACCATCTGAAGTACAGCAAGATAAATGGTAAGAGAAGCTTTAATTTATTTACCTACCTCTTGTATCTGGTTTCTGAGGATTAGAAAAGTAGAAAGGCACCACGGTAAAGCTGGGATGCACTTAAAGAAACGCATTTTGCAGTTTACGCATGTTACAGTAACAGGTGTGTGTTTCCACCACTACCACAGATTGGAGGTCAAGAGTCTTTCTTCGAGGTGGAAAATATTTTATGGTAGAGCTAGCTTTAGACTTAGCTTTGCATAGCAATCTAGTAGTAGTATAATTGTATTGGTGATAGTAATAGTCCATTCCGATGGAGAATTTGAAACATGTTTCTTTTCAGGATGAGGTACCTCTCGCTGCTCCTTGTGCTACACCTCAGCCGATCAATCTCGAGCAGTGCATCTTATGCCAGAAGAAGAAGCGATCTGTGTACCTTTCTAGTCGTGAAATCGGCAGGGGTAATATTGTTTTGCTTGCCAGACACACTGAGAGTAATGACACACGAGCTGCCAGGGTTCGTCAACTGACAGTGCAAGAGCAGGGTATCATAAAATACCACACCTCATCTTGCTACAGAAGTTTTCAAAGGGATATGGCTAAGACTAACAGCATAACCCAACCATTACTACAATCAGAACCATCTCAGAAGAGGCCTAGTAATGATGCATCTGAGCGATGCAGCAAGAGATTTAAGTGCAATGCAACTAAAAATGTCTGTATCATTTGTGGTGCAGATCGCAAGACAGTTAAACAGAAGAAAATACACACATTGTTCAGAATCTGTTAAAAACCAATGGCCCAAAAACTACTTAATGCGGCCATGTTGTTCAAGGACCATGTGTACACTGAAACAGCGGCAATGTTTGAGCTAGATGATGTGTTTGCGGCTGATATCCGATATCACGACCATTGTTGTAAAGGCTATTTCAATAAATATCACGCTAAAATTGAGGAAATACTGGAAAACCTCGAAATGGAGGATTCGGCAACAGCCGAATAGGACTCCTTCAAGGCTAGATTTTTAGCCCTTGGGCTTGATTTAATAGGTCAGCACACAGTCTGACTTCCATCAGAGATAGGCTAAATGAAGGTTCAGCTGGAATAGTGTCAAACTGAGCTGTAAAGCAGCTAATCATCAAGCTGTATGGAGACGCTGTCTGCTTTACATACCCAATTAACAAACGAACATCCCAGATGGTACTTTGTACCAACAGTTCTCCAGAAGCCTTGGTAGAGTCCCTGAGAGTTTCGTCTGTCCAACAGGTTGCAACTGAGCTGGCACAAGAGCTGAGAGAATACAGCTTTGGACTGCAGACGAGCTTCTGTGAGCCCCAAGACCTCCAACTGTCCATGGACTTATTCACTGAAAACCCACCACCAAGATGGGAGGAGTTTTGCTCCTATATGTTCAAGGAGAAAACAACCTCCCGGCTGAAGACTGACGTAGCCTTTCAGATTCTGCACTACATCTTGACGGATGGCAAGGAACCAACACCTTTCCATGTCAAGGTGGCTCAAGGAGTGCACAGTCTGACACGATCAAAAGATCTAGTGACCGCTCTTAGCCGTCACGGAATGTGTGTCAGCTACAACACACTGAAGAGGATTGATGTGGACCTCGCTGAACGGATCATCACTACAGCAGGTGACAACAGAGTACCTCTTCCCGCAGTCCTTGAAGCAACAAGCCCACTAAATGGAGCATTGGACAACTTTGACCGCAATGAAAGCACCCTGGCAGGAACAGGCTCTACACACGATACCATCCTTGTTATCTTCCAAAATGTTCCATCTAATCTGGAGAAACCATCAGAGGAGAGTGAGATATCTGCAAGGCCCATTGCCACTCAGAGCCGGACCACAGTAAAGCTTAGGTCTAAAGTCGGTTGCCAACAGCTCATCAGGATGGGGGCAGTGAAGGAGCGCGGGGAGATACCTATCAACTACAACTGCATCGCCATGTCAGGAGATCCCACTCCCAACACAACGAGCTCCACTACTGTAGCAGCAGAAATCCCGTATAAGTCAACAGATCCCCCTCCCACAATAACTGACAGCTCCGCCACGGCAATAGACTTCACTGAGTCCACCAAGTCAATAAATTCGGAATATTTTCTGTGGATAGTCAATCGCTTCTTCAAAAGAACGACACCTGAAAGTGACCATGTCCCAGGATTTACAGCTGTGAGAAGTGCAACAGTGAATTGCAACTTTAATCCTACCACCACAATTCTTACTCCCGTCCTTCCCTATCCAGCTACAACATACGATGCTATCCTCACCACGATGATTAACTTTCAGGATGTGCTGAAACAGAAGGGTGATACCTACGGTGGGTTGTGGGCCGACGAAGGTGTGTACCGTATTACCAAGGAAATCCAGCTCAAGAAATCTGACCAGTTTGACAACATATTTCTTGGTCTAGGTGGGTTTCATATGGAGATTATTGTATTGGCCTGTCTTGGTACATACCTGGAACCCTCTGGAATTTTTGGTGTTCTAGTTGAGACAGAATGCTATGGTACTGATGTCATCAAGACCGTTATATCTGGTTCCCACTATACGAGGGCACGCACTGCCCATTCAATGATACACGAGGTCCTCACATCTATGATGTTGGAAGAATTCCTCTCCAAATACCCTGAGAGACGAACGGAACTAGAGGCACTGCAGGTCAATTGTCAGTCTAAAGAGATCACGGGCAATGAATGGAACACGACAAAGGAGTGCGCTGACAGCATCCAAGCAGTCTTTCAAGTCTACCTTAAGGAACGGGCATCGCTGTCCCAGTCCTTTGATTACTGGAACACATACGTTTCCGACCTGTTCCCAGTAGTCAGGGATCTGACCAATTCTCTGCGCTCTGGAGACTGGATTCTCTACCTCAGTGCTGTGGAGAGGGCAACTTCACTGTTCTTCTTTTTTGGAAGAACAAACTACTGTCGATGGACACCATTATCCCTTCAGGACTGCTATCAACTAAAGGAGAAGTTCCCACTCCTCTACGACTCCTATATGAACGGTGGATTTGTCGTGAACACCACCAAGAAAGGTAGTGGAGTGCCCTTTGACCAGGCGCTAGAGCAATGCTACAACCGGCCTGCCAAAGTGAGTGGGGGGATAATTGGGGTCACCAGGAAGAAGGACGCAGTAGCTCTGTGGGGAATCATCAAGCATAAAAAAGACCTGTACGTTGACCTCCTGAAGATGAAGGATGATGTTGAAGGAGAACTGTCACTTCACCACGACTTCAACCCGAGTACTGCTACTAAGAGAGTTTGGATGGTGAAAGACATAGAGGAGTATCTACTGAAGGTATGCAGTCCTCTACAAGACCAGGTAGCGCTGAAGAATGTTCTCACTGGAGAAATTGTGACCAAAGTAAACGTAGCCAAGTTGTTGTGCTGTATCAAGGAGGGCAGCGCTGCTTGTGCTAAATTTATCGACGATCGACTCAGAAATAGGTCGGTATCGATACACGCGACTATTAGCAGAATCAAGTTTACGTCCCCTAAGACCACCTTGAATTTGCCTTCCAAAGCAAACATCAAAGATGAGACAATCAAAGCTCTCATGCTTATTGAGTATGGGTGTCAACGGGGGTTCACTGTTGAGGAACTACTCCAGCATGAGATCACCAACTCTGCGTTCTTATTGGTTGACGAAGATGGTTACTTGAGGAAGAGTAACAAATCACAACTTGGAACTGAGCTGTTGAAGTTGTGCCCACTAATAGATAAAAAAGGGCTAGAAACCACCCCACAAACCCATGCCATCGTTATTGACTTCATGGCCTTGGTGAGGAAGGTCCCGTTAAAGAAGCTTGATCCGCCCGTTAAGACATTCCAAGACTTTGCTATTGCCTTGACATCGATGGTCACCAAAGCTGGGCAAAACTGTGATGAGATCCACATCGTTTTCGATACTTACAGAAAGGACAGCATCAAGAATGGAGAGAGGGGAAGAAGAGGAAAGTCAAATGAAATGGTTGTCCTTGATGTAATATCACCAAATCAAAATGTTCCAGTGGTATTAGAGAACTTTTGGTCGTCTTCCATCAGCAAAACTGCTTTCCAGGCATTCTATGTTGAATGGCTCAACACCAATTACCAAGGCACCAAACCTCTATACCTTGGTATATCACCACAGGCATGGATGGTGTCAGCTGGGTGTGCTTCTCCATTTCCTCGGCTCAACTGCACACACGAGGAGGCTGATGACAGGATGATGTTCCATGTGCAGGACATTCTAAGTCACCGGTCAGGACCTACATCCTTGACGCTGTCATCAGGTGACACCGATGTCTTTGTGTGCTTGTTATACCACATCACAGTCAATTGGAAAGATATTGGCCTGCAAGAGCTCTGGCTTGTCCGCAACTCATGAGTCAAAAGATCAATATTGCCACTCCACGATATCTGCACGGCGCTGGGAGACGAGCTCACAAAGTGTCTTCCAGCATTCCATGCGCTGACTGGGTGCGATACAACCAGCAAGATATCAACTAAACTTGCAGCCCTGAAAGCTCTCCGCAAACCAGGAAATTCCTCTCTGATCCTGACTTTAGACTGCCCGCAGCTAACAGAAAGCGCAATACAGATGGCGGAGACATTCTTGGTCAAGTGTCTCAAACCATCAACAGCCCTGGAGAAATTTGACGACCTGCGTCTCGCTGCATTTGATAGTAATGCCCTTAAGATGGACTTAGAGAGAACTACTTGCACCTCAACTAATGCAAGGAAACATATCCAAAGAGGTTATTACCAAGAGCAGCTGTGGGTCCAAGCCCCATTTAGAGATGCCACCTTGATTATGAATGCCGAGTCTTATGGTTTTTTAAGAAGGGGCAGTTTATTAGTCCCTGAGATTGTGATCTCAAGACCCGAAGGCCTGCCAGATCCCTGCGCGTGTGGCAAATGTGCTCGCAAGAATGGGTGTCCCTGCAGGGTAGCTGGGATCAAATGTTGCAAGTACTGCAAATGCAAAGGAGGTGAGTGTTGTCAAAACCCTATCACTGAATGAACACTGCTCATCATCCTCATACCTGGACTCTGTTGTGTTACTCTTCATGTTCCTCACCCTGGTTTACGTGACATATAGTGGCCGCTGTTAGATGGAGTTTTAAAAGTTGTATTGTTGGCTGTTGTAATAAGGTTTGTTTTATTTTTTTATTTTAAGTTAACATTCCATTGATAATAGTATGAGCGAAAGTACAATTTCTTTATATTCATCAAATGTTCGCTTTCTTTCTTTTTAAAAAATTCTTTGTTCAAATTCCAAATTGTCAGCTCAACTTAAGTAGATGACACGAATGTTCTAACTTTGCTCTAAGTCCGGAAAGTTTAAGTTAATAAATATATGGCAATTCCAGTATTTAGGTATTTGTATGGTAATAAGTTGCCCTAATACGATTTTTAGCGATTTTCTCGTAAAATATCAAATTAGAGATTTTTTACTCTTCTATGACCACTCTAACATTTTGAGCACCTAAAAAAATCTGTAGCTCCAACGGTTAAGAAGATACAGCTATGTCGGAAGTAGCACTTCCGGTAAAAAAAGCCGTGGTCATTATCGGGCTTTTCGCCCCGGATAGAGATTTTGGCACACATCCCACGTTGTTCCTTGGGGTCATATTAGCCTATAACAGTTGAGTTATCCTCTCCTAAATTAAGTGCATACATGTCTGAACCAGGTCCTCTACTAAAGGCAAAAAGGCAAAAGCCTGGGCTTTATAAATTGTACCTGACACCTACAGATACAGACAATGGCGTTGCTGTTCCGAGAACAACGAAATGGCGTCGTCTTCAAACCGGCGAAACAGTATTAATGATTGGGCCGAAGTCGAGGACGAGAAAGAACAGCATTTCCCACATTCGAATAATGATGAAACCGCGGAAGAAACCATCGGATTTGATAGCTCTGCTGATGTTACAGAATAGGTGAATGAGAGTGAGGCTACTGCTGGCACTGTTTGAATGAAATAGGTAAGACACAATAATATTACCTGTAAATGCTCAATACATGTAGTTTATAGCTAATGTGCTAATATTATCATAAATCTGTCGCAAAATCCCTGCGTTTAATTTGGTCAAGTGAACTCGATGTAAGTTAAAATGTGATACCTGGAACGCTAACGAAGAACCAAAAAGTGAGGCAAAAAGTTCCAGGCCCCTGTGCGGTTTGCAGGAACGATTCAGTCTCCCACAAAATGTTTTTTACACGGCCGCCCGTCTTGAGCGAACTACGAAGGCTCGAAAAAAGGTTTGAAAAAATTATTTATCAGACTAAACGTGCATTTAATGGTTTCCCGTTGTTGTGCAGCGCTGTTGTTGTTTTATTTACTGTATAGCAGTCCAAAACTATACAGTACATTAAGCTAGGGATGAAAATAGGCTGAGAAAACAGACGTCCTTTTGCTGGCTAGGATGAAAACAGCCAGCCGAAAAGGTGAGAACAAGAGTGAGAAAGCTATTCTTGTACGAGTTTGAAGACGTATTGATACTTGATATTTCATAATATACATCTAATGTCATTTTCTTATTTCTGCTCCTTTAATTTCTTGTTCAGTTTTGTCAAACGGCCTTTTGTAACTAATGATATCTTAAGAAATATAAACTGACAACTTGATTGTTTATTTTTCACGTTTACTCATGGCTAGTTGTTGTTTTCGGTACGAATGCGGAATGCTTTTTAAACAAAACGAACTGATGAAACTGGTACTAACCTAAACGGCATATTCTATACTAAGTTTGTGTTGATTTTTTGTATCCTCTTCGGAGTGACGAAACTCTAATATATATGGTTTATAATATAACGAAAATTTGATTTAATTTCTTCACTGACAAACTTCGTGCACGTTTTGTAAAGACAATGACTTTTCCTATAGCAACAAATAGACAATCACTGCATAATTAGTTCGGCAGCATAGCACAACCAATCAAAATTTAAAATGCACGTTTAGCAAAGCGTGATAAAATGATTCAATAAATAATTTTTCAAACCTTTTCGAGTCTTTGCAGTTCGCTCAAGACCGGTGGCCGTGTAAAAAACATTTTGTGGGAGACTGAATCGTACCTGCAAACCGCGCAAGGGCCTGGAACTTTTTGCCTCACTTTTTGCCCCCCAAATGACTGGATGTTAGCGTTCCAGGTATCACATTTTAACTTACATCGTCGAGTTCACTGGTTTGGTCTTCTACTCGTTGCTGGTTCAATGATCAACACTCTGGGGACTGTATTTTCTATACTTTATTTCATCTTCAAAAATCGTCAACACTCTATATTAATCACTCTATTCCAAACTATATTCAATCTATATTCAATCTGCACTCTGCACTCTCTTTAAACACTTATCATGCACTCCTATTTATACCTATAACCAATGGGAAATTATTTGGCTAAATGTCATTCTAAACTACATCTTAGTAACAACTATTATGGAATTTCTTCCCCTATAAATTCTTCCCATTGAATTTCTTCCCTTACAATTTCTTCCGATCTATATTTATACATACATACATGCATGGCTTATCTTAACTAAATACAAGTTTTACCTTGACCTACAACTCATTTACTAATACAATACAATTATTTACGTAAAACGAACTACACATTAAAGTCTCTACGTGTTAAATCAGTTCTTATATTTTTACATGATATGATTCTTTTTGGCATGCTTTTTTTCTATTTACATAAACATACTTTATCCGACACTCTCCCCCCCTTGACTCGCCTACGAGTCAAGCATGGAATTTGTTTTCCACCTAGAATCTAAGGCTGCACTCCTCTTTGGAGTATTTCTTACTACAGGTGTGTCTACCTTATTCATGCGTGCTACTTTTATCTTGATCTCCTTTTCCCCGGCCTCCCTTTTTGACTCACGGATACTCCGTAGGAGTATTGGGATAATATGCTATCACTCGATTTTTGCATATAATCCTCCAGCCTGCTTTGCACGCTCTGTTCTAAAACCAGATAAACTGGTTTAGTCTGCCTGTGGTATCTACTACAGTAATTCGAAAGTTAGGAGGTGAGTTTGTTGATTTCTTTTCATGTGTTTTTGCCGTTTAATAGCATATTACTACCTCCATCAGTGTATTGATGTTCACTGTTTCTGCAGTTTGACCATTTCTGCAGTTTAACTGTTTGTTTCATGATGAACTCGTAGTTCACCTGTTGTTTCACCGTTTCTGCGGTTTACATGAGTCTGTTGTCGATCATTCATTCTATTGCAAACATTTGTTCATGCTTCATTTCATTACCACACATTGGTACTTCTGTAGATAATTATTTAACAGCATCTAAAATGAAGGATGTTGGTGTATGGGGAACTGATGTTGAAATATTAACTGCAGCTTCTTTATATTTTGCACAGACATTTATGTATATACAAAATTTGGTAATAATGACAAGTGGGCAAAATTTTCCAGAACTATGTTAAATGAGCCATTACCCATTAATAACCATGCGATTTACATTCAGAATAGTAATAACGTGCATTTTGATGTAGTGCAAGATGTTTCCCAAGAGCTCATTCCAAACATAACCTCTAAAACAAAACCTGTACACGATTTCACAAGTAAACTTTCCACAGTGAAAGAAAAAAGAGACTTTCCTATGTCAACATTGGAAGCTAGGCTCCTTTTGAAAAATATGAAGCCTCTTGATGTTGGTGGCAATGGTGATTGCTTTTTTAAAGCCGTTTCTCACCAATTATATCACAATCCTAATTATCATCTAAATGTAAGGAAAGCAGGTGTTGATTATATTCAAGCTCATCCAGAACAGTTTATTGACAGTGTTACTGATAAGTCTTGGGCAAACTATATTAAGGATATAAAAGTAGCGTGCTGCGTAGGCAGTGTTGAAACAACAATCGAAATATAGTAACTTAGGTTAGATATACTGCCGAAACAGAGAACGTAGGAATCTATATTAAGGATATGTCAGCTCAAGGCACTTGGTGTGATCCTCTTATAGTACAGGCAGTTGATGATGCTTTGAATTGTATAATTACTATTACTGAGTCAGCTGTCAATTTCAATGAGACAACTGTTGTTCATCCTCAATATCATAAAAAAATACCCCAAATTATACATCTACAATCCTGGACAAAATTGTGTGGACAATGCAAATTTTTCAACGTTAATTATTTACTTTCTTTCTTTTTTTTAACTTCTAGCTAAATAAAACGTTCCTTCCCCTTCCCCAACATCAATGTTGTATTATTCCATGACTGGCCAAAAAAGGCTGATGATTTTGCGCATCAACAATCACCAACATTGACTGGGGGAGGGGGTAGACCGTATAATTTTGGTTCCAATTAAAATTCTTAATAATAATACAAAAAGCGCGCGCTTTGTCCACGTGTGTTTTGTCTAGCATTGTAGGTCATTTGTCACAACTGTAAGTGTATTGGGCAAAAAAAAACACTCACGGTTCGAACTATACACGACTTCTTTACATTGTCAAACAAATGCGTTTTCTAGTGGTTTTAGCTGTGCTTGCTTGCATATCCGTGAGTCGTCTCATTGAGACCTTTGATTATTTCTATTGGGTATAACCTTTGAATGGGTATAACAAATGCATGGGTTTTCCCTTGGTAATAATCCTAACCCGTGCCCCTCGTATTACCTTATCCGTTCCTCTTATCAAACCTTCCACAACACCCATTTTCCAGTTACTTCTTTTTTTATTATCATCAAATACCGTAACCACATCTCCCACCTGTACCTCTGCCATGCCCTTATCGCCTGCCCTTGAGCGATGAAACTCTCTCAGGTTCACCAAATATTCCTTTCTCCACCTACTCCAAAAGTGCCTCAACCTCGTACCTACATACCTAAACCTTTCATTGCATTTCTTCCCACCAACAACATCGTCTGGCTCTTCTATCTCTTCCGGCATGGATTTAATTCGTCTGCCATAAATCAAATGAGAAGGTGTCAACACTTCTTCTTCTGGCTCATTATACTCATATGTCAATGGTCTACAATTAATCGTTGCTTCTACTTCTGCCAAAATCCTTTGCAACTCGTCAAACGTCAATCTAGCATTACCTAACACTTTTCTAAGGCATACCTTCATGTTTCCCACCATTCTCTCAAAGAATCCACCCCACCAATGCGCTCTTTCTAAGTTAAATCTCCATTCTATTCTCTTAGTGTCTAAATCAGCTTTTACTTCAGGGTGGTCGAATAACTCATTCAATGCCTTCGTGGCTGCCTGAAACGTTTTAGCATTATCTGATACTATTAAGCTGGAGCTAACACATCTGGCTGTAAACCGCCTAAGACACCTTCTGAACGCCTCGGTCGATAAATCTTCTACTAGTTCCAAATGTACTGCTCTGGTCACACAACAAGAAAATAAAGCAATGTAGACTTTCCTCATTCTTTTATTCCCTTTCACATACAAGGGACCGGCAAAATCTACACCTACTTTACAAAATGGTGGCGACTCTCGCACTCTAAATTCTGGTAACGCCGCCATTGGAGGCGCGCTGTAAGCCTTTCCTGTCAATTTCCTACACGCGACACGTTTACATAAAACCTTCTTTACCACTTGCCTTCCTTTTGATACCCAATATTTCGCTCTTACTTCAGCCAGCGTTGCTCTCGCCCCACTGTGGTGCACTCTACCATGGGTCTCATTAATGATCAACTCGGTCAGTGGATGATCTCTTGGCAAAATAATTGGTCTTCTCGCGTCAGTCTCTAAATCTGAATTCACGAGTCTACCTCCACAACGTAAAACTCCCGCGTCCTCTTCTAGACCGAGCTCTCTCACTGTCTGCGCAAAGTTGGGTTGCGCTTTTAATTTCATTTGGGCCGCAATTACCCACTCCCTTTCTGCTTGGATTAATTATCTTACCTCTAACGCGCCACTGCATTGCGCTTCTTTTCTAATCCTTGCTTTCAAGTTACCTACAAACCGTTTAACCCGTGCTGTTACTCGAACTAGCTTTTCATATTTGCTAAATCTAGCTATGTCCAACATGTTACCAATACCTGGTGACATTTCCACCGCTACTGTCATCACTGAAGCCGTCTGCCTCTTCTCTACCCGACTCTCTGGTGTTTCTTCATTCTCGCTATTTATTGAGGATGGCCATCTGTCTTGGTCTTGGATCAACCAAGCTGGCCCTTTCCACCAGAGTTCCTCATCCTTTAACTTACTAGCCGTCACACCCCTAGAACCTAAATCAGCAGGGTTCTGTACGCCTGGACAATACCCCCACTCTGCTTTACCTGTTAAGCGAAGAATTTCATTGACTCTATGTCGGACAAACTGCTTCCACTCACCATTGTTCCGAATCCAGCACAGTGCTGTTTTGCTGTCTAACCAAAATCTCTTTCCATTCAACTTAAGTTGGGGTTCTAAAGCCTTAGCAACCGAATTCATAAGTTGAGCTAAGATTCTGGCTGACATCAATTCCAATCTTGGAATTGTCAAATCTTTCAAGGGGGCCACCCTGGCCTTACTCGCTAACAGCTTGACACAACACGGCCCGTCTTCTATCTGGTACACCAAATATACCACCGCACAGTAAGCTGCCTTGCTTGCATCTCCGAACCCGTGTAGAAAGCACGCTTTCACGCGCCCTCCCCGGTCTTCGTAAATACATCGAGTTATCCTCAACTCTTTGCCCCTTCTCAAATCTCTGACCCACTCTTCCCATCTATAGTCTTCGCTTCTCCGCTAAGCTCTTTGCCCCAATCTACCTTAGCATTACACAACTGCTGGAAAAGTATTTTCATACATACTGTGACTGGCCTAAAAATCCCCAAGGGATCAAACAAGCAAGCTAACAAACTTAACATAGTGCGTTTGGTCGGGTTCGCACCCTTAGCCTTTTCACCCACGACTGTAAGTTCAAAACTCAGTGTGTCTGTCTCACAATCCCAAGCTAGACCTAATACTTTCTGACCCTTTGGAGTGCCATGCACTGTTAACGAAGCTTTGGCATACGTCTCTTCCTCAAGTACTTTCTTTCTTTCTCCATCACTTCCTTTCTCATGTTTCATGATCTTATCTCTCAACTCCGGATCATTCGTTAGCCACTTACGTAATTTAAACCCACCACTCGCCATTTTCTCTTTCGCTTTCTTAAAGAGCTGATATGCCTCGTCAGTCGTATTCTCTCCTGTAACTAAGTCGTCTACATAAAATCCATCTATCATCTTTCTAACAAACCGTGGATCTTCCTGCGCATACTTGTCTAAGTGATGTCGGATAGTCCCGTTTAACAAAAAGGGAGACGCGTTCAAACCGAACACGACGCGGCAAAACCGATAAACACTAACTTCAGATGTGTTCTCGCTGGGATTGTCTACCCACAAGAACCTTAAATAATCACGATCTCCTACATCAACACCAACGTTTAAGAAAGCGTTTTCAATATCACCTACCAACGCAACTCTATTCTAGCGAAATCTTAACAATATATCCATGAACAGCGGATTAAGGGATGGGCCCACATGCAGACAATCATTCAAAGACGCTCCATTCTTACTTTCCTTTGCTGATGCGTCATAAACTATTCTAAGTTTAGTTGTTTGAGCTTCCTTTCAAATAACTGCCTGATGTGGCAAATAGTGCACGTTGACCGCAGTAGTATAGCCACAGGTATAGAACCCCTGAGTCAGCATTTTCCCCGGACATCTTACCTCTAGTTTTTAGTTCCCAGGTTGACCGTGTGAGCCCTGTGCGCGCGCATGTGAACCGGAAATACGTGTTTGAATAGAGAAACCGGTTTTTGACAAGTATGATTGTTGTCAGACAATGGTTCAAATCAATAAGGAATGCTGTTTAATGAAACAAACGTGCAATGCTTACGGTCACTGTTTATTTAGTCAGTGTGTTTGTGAACTGGTTGAAGAAACGTGGTAAAGAGAAGCATGGCACATCTGTTTGAGCAAATGTATGTCGACGAAGTTGATTTTGAGGACATTCTAACTTTTGAGCAGATCATTGATCTCGTTTCTACCGAGTTTGTCCATAGACAGATTGAAGAGCTGGAGAAGCTAGTGACATGTGCCAAGGAGATGGAGTTGGAGATGGAGGAGGTGGATGGTAATCAATGGACTACCGTGAGAGAGCATTGTGAAATTTCTGATGAAGAGTATCGTTGGATGGCCTACACAGACCAAGCTATTTCAATGATTGACCGTGAAAATATTTGGAGGGCAATCTTGCAGGCCTGTAGGATTTTCTCGTTTCCTAGTCCTTCCACTTTATGCAGACAGTATTTTGACAGTTTATTTAATCTGAGCTGGATTATTTGGTCTAAGATGTACGCTGAGACCTCAAGAACAATGAACATTAATAACTTAATGGACTGTATAATGTGTACATGCAAACTTAAGTACCATTCAACTGTGTAATTAAAAATGTGTGAATAAAAAGTTTTTAAAAACCTAATGCATTGGTCTACTTTCTTCATACTATACATTGTTGCTTGTGGCGACAGTGGTGTACGGTTTAGAGAAAATTTACAAATGGGGACTTGTTATAGCAGATCACAAAATGACAGAGCCAAGATAATGCAAAGACTTGCGAGTATTGTTTTTTCGAAACAGAGACAAAGTCTTAAAATGCAAACTCTTAATCTTGTATAAAGTACGATGTTGAAATGAGGCTTGATTCATGTAATATTCGTAAACATATGATGAAATAAAACTTGATTCAATACTGCGACTGGTCTAATTTTTTAATATCATATTTGAACGAAGAAAATTAATTAGTCAATATTGTGATTTGGCGAAGTTCATATCATTAACTTCTGGCTTATTGTCTATGTGATTTGGTGAACATTGTTAACCCTCTACGCTTTGGGAAATACGCACTATTCCACCAAAGGGGAAATTGGACATGATTATAATGGGGAATATAAAAATATTACCTATACTAGATAACCTAAACTGTACTTGGAATATTTGCATTGAAACTGAAACCGATTAAATTATATGACTGCATCCATGTCTCATTTGTACAATCCCGAGAGAACATAACATGTACACTTTTTGAACATTTTATTGAAAGGGGAAAAAGGTGTATAAGCAACAAATCGATCGGTGTAAGCGGAGGACTTGAGAAATCTGAAAGCTAGATAAAAAGTGATAATCCTTAATTGACGTAAAGTGAATAGGGGGATGATCTCGTATACCAAGCAAACACTAAAACCTTCAGTGTACTTATTTGATGTGTAAAAGGGGTACATAGACACATTTTGAGAAAGATAACACTTTCCATTCGGAATGAATTTGTAAAATGCGTTACTAACCTTAGAAGACTTTACATGTTACACGGTTTATTAGTGGGAGACGGTCATTTGTATAAACTTGTGAAATGTTACACCATCCTCATAGAAACAATTGTTATCCAACATCCAAATTGGTACAGACAATCCATAAAAGTTGATTCATTGCAAATGCGACTAGGCAGTGCGGTGGAAGAACAGTGAAAGACGATTGAAATGGCACCAAACAAAAGCGAATTCAGACTGACGCTAATTTGAAATGCAAAAGTCTTTCGTTTGCGATAAAACAATGCCATGGTTGATATAATGACTTTTCTTTTGTTTTTGAAAAGAATGAAGGTATTAGCAGCGTTGTGTAATTGCTTTTTGACCCTGCACGAAAATTTATAGCGAAGCTTTGGCCCTGCTTTTGTTTGTTGCCGATATTGAACGTACAGGAGCGATGAACGTATAGTTTTTCATTTCAACGCAACAAAGTCTAAGACGTTATCTTGTACTTGTGAAGCATTTCGTTGATGGGGGTACAAAATGCAAATTCGGATCGAAGACTTTCTATTGGAAATAAACGTGGGATAATGTCGTTTAGTGTTTTAGCATTCGCTCCTGTGTCCGTAAGACATTTCTTTGTTGACACGTTGTTTTTGCGAATTGTCCTGTCACACTGAAAATATTTTACATACTTGATATATTTTTTGATTGTTCATAGTTATACTGAATAAATTTCTACGTAATAAATTTCAGTGTGAAACCTCTAAACTTTGGACATGACAGTTGTTCGTTGTTTCGTGTGAATAACGAAATGTTAGTATTTTAGTTTCTTGAATTACTTACTATATGAAACTGGGAAAATATCAATAGTGCAATGTTTGCTATTGATGACTGTACTAAATTAGCATTAGGTGTACAAGTGTAATATTTAATGACCTCCCGTCTCTTTAGTTGCATAAAATAAATTACTGTTTTCATTATTTGCTAAAATTTTACACGGGTATATTTTTATTTCGTTTCTCGGTTGTATATACATCTTCTGAAACGATCATATTTTATCATGTGTAACCGCAAGTCATATATGCTTGAATCCGCTGAGTGCTCAGTATACATGATCTAAATATTCAAACGTGAAGTGCTTAGTTATTATGATACTCTTGTACTTTCATGTTCAGTCCAAATTGTGACATTCTTTTATTCTGTTGAAATCTGGTTTTGTCATAAGTCATGGCATAATTGTCTAACAATCTATGTAGCGGTAATGGTCATTGCTTTATATTTAGACTAAACTAACTCATCATATTTATTCTGTAAATAACCGTAAGACGTTAAGTTTCTTTGTTATTTTGTACAAATTGTATTTGTTTATAATAAGTCTTATACACATGTTTTACTTTTGTTTTATTTACATTAAATTAACATCAATCGGTATAAAGATAAACATGTTTCGGGTTTCCTCGAAGTAGTTATTTGTCATATTACGGCCCGATTAGGCCCGTTGGCCCGAACTATATACCAAGACATTTTGATTGTTCCTTGCCCTAGATGTACATGTCCAGGTCCCCCCCCCCCCTTGCATATACCACGAATGGATTTTATTCCATTCAAAATGTAATGTTTTGGTTTAAATTGACGCTCGTGCAATGGGAACATTTGTGCGCTTGTAAAGTATATAATATTTTATGAATAACTCGATGGCACATGAATCTTCAAATAACCCAAGACGTGTTTCAAAATGGCATTTAGTTTGTTAACGGAATTTAGCGTATGAGTGGACGAATAATTCATATTATTTTCAATTATTATTTGTAAATGTAAAATATGAAACAACGTTTTTAAGTCTTGCATAGGTCGTACATTCCCATGCAAGCATGCATATTAACAACGTACACAATCAACCTCAACGACAACGTCCTTTAATTTTTATTCATGTTCTGTGATCTAGCTACTATCAATGATATAAGTAGTTCGTTGTGATTGGACATCTTTGAATCAAGCTTACTACACAACATTTAATCGGTTAACTTACCGTTTTAAATGTTTCGTTGTAGGCAACGGACCTCGGAGACCTTTTGTCTCACCGCCTAATAGCAGGGATTGAAGTGAGTTCATTAATATTTTTACAGGCTTTACAGACAGCTTATTACTGTTTGAGAATGTAAAATTCCATAAACATATTAACGACTAAAGGCTTTTCAAAAAGTAAAACTTTATTTTTGTACGATGTTTCGGAGTCCTACGCCATCAATCGTCAGGTACTGCGCACTAGCTGAGTTAGAGAATGATCAAATAGTTAGAAAAAATGCGGTATCCGAACGAAGTTTTAAATCGAATCTAACATCACAGCGATATACGATACTTTATTATTTTTAATCGATCTCTTATAATTGATAAGAGTTTTTCTTTTTTATGAATTCTTCATTATCATTAGTTGCCACGAACATTGTTGAATTGCAAATAATTGAGATAAATTATAGAAAGGCGATTTAAGGTAAGGTAAGGTACGGTAAGGTAAACTTTATTTATATGCACTGATGCATGCATGCATATAGACTCTACTTGCCTTTCCGCTCCGCACCTTTTTGCCCCGCGAATGCTGTGACGCTGGCTACTGCAGGAGGGTCCGTAGACAAAAAGTAAACTAATCGATAAGTACCGAAGTTACATATTATCGATTGTCTATATATATGACAACAACAAATTAGCATAAAATAATAACCAAAACCCGTTTCCCTTATGTTATAAACCAGTTTATAAACCAGTATACACATGCAGTTTTTCAACATAAGTAACCATAACTAAATCGCTCCACTCGTGTAAACGTACCCCCTGCATGTTCAGTTGTTCCTCACGTTGAATGTTCGACAGTGTACAAGACACTACTATCACTGCTTAGTTCTTCACTATTGTTTGATCCCAAACTGTCGATACCCTCACCCCGATTGACCATTTCCATAGGTGGTTGGGAAACATTTGTCTTCTTGCAGATGAATGTCCTAAATCGAACAAGGCACGCGGTTATAATAAAAGTCAGTGCCAGCCCGAGTAAACATCCAACCGTAACAAAAATAATTCTTCTTCTTCTAGCGTGGTCGCCCTTCATGGTTTTCTCTTCTTCAGTTTTCTCAACGCTCTTGCTTACTGAGTCTGCTCGGACTCTCGTAGGGCGTACACCAAGGGTGATATTGTTGACATTTAAACAGGCCGTAGATAAAGTAAAACTGTATTCCAGTCTGAGGGACGAGTAAACCAATCCGGTATGAGTGTGTCTTGCTGTTCGTGTCAAAGTTTCCGTCGTTGACATTGCAGCGCAGTCTGCTTTTATCCTCACCCTCGAAAAATGCAACCGCTTACATTTAATAGGGTTTTCACGGAGAATAACAAGAACTAGGTTGGGAAAGAGGGCAAGTACATCACCTTCGTTTAAGCTATTTAGAAGGTTTCTCCTTAGATCCAAAACTTTCATCCAACGATTGTGTATAGGTGAAGGGAACTTTGGTAGTCGAACTAGTCCAAGATCCGTACAATCAACCACCCCGATTTGTCGCACTTCTTTACAGACACTCTGCCCCGATAGCACAGGCAAAAATACCACAGTGGCAAACGCAATACTGAAACTTACAAATATGAGCATCTTTGAGGAATGAGTTGCAGTAAAGGAATAATTGTATACCCTGGACAAGATGTTCTTACGACCCCACCTTATCTAGCTAACACTTCACTCTATTGCTCAGTTAAAACGCAATTACTGGTATGATCAAAAGACTAATTCGTTTTCAAACATTTGGCCTAGTTTACATAGTAACAGACAATTTTTTATCCAAGTATATATTCGTACGGATATACGCGTTTCTCTTTTGCAAGAGAACCCATTATCTTTACAAAGTTTCGACCGTCTGCGTGCAAATAGTTGTTCACCTATATACGAAAGCGTATTAGTAAAAAACATATAAACGCGGCAAACCGCTTTTTTTATTAGAAGGGATTAATTACACGAATACCGTCCTTGAAATATAAATACCATGTCAAGAAAAAAGAACACAGCGTGCGTTTTTGTTTTCATTACCGGAGTGGTCCCTAAAGATTATAAATGATACTTTCGTGCATGGAGTTCTGTCGATCATTGCTCACATTGCCCTCATTTACTTTCATAGTTTTTTACGACGCAAAGAGACTGTGTAAAATATTTGTACAATTTCTTAAACGAGAAACTGGGGTACCAAAGACAAAATTAGCGTTCCTTGGTCTAGTAGGAGTCTGTATAGAGAACATCTGACCTAAGAACACGGTCTAAAACAATATAAAGAGTAGCCTATAACAGTCATCTCACTAGATAAGCGCCGAGTAAAACATGGGACGTACACGCAGAAACTGTCCTGTCTTTGGTTGTATAAGTACTAACCTTGCTAGATTAGCAAACCACCTAGATCAGATACATGGAATGGACAGAGAGGAAAGAAGTAAATGGTTAAAATGGAGTAAAATGGAACTGTGTATACCCCGACGAAATGAAAATAATGATACAGACGAAAACTGGCCAAGTTTGGAGAGAAGTGTGGAGAAACTTCTAAAGCGCCAAGAAGAAATAGAAACAAAGTTTTATGCTTATTTGAAAGAACAGAACGGGAAAATCGCAACAAGTAAATCAGGACGGATTCGAAAACGCGAAACAGATGAAACACAGAATTGCAAAAGTATAGTCGACAACTCGTACAAGTGGTTCAGCTATTAGATGTATTACCTGCATGCATTTGAATTAGATTCTTTTTTCCATAAGGTTACACATCTGGCGAAATTATGACTTCAAATTATGATACAGAGTATAACATCTGGCAAAATTTGACAACTGTCAGATTGTTGTTTTACATGTACCATATATCAGATGTGAACGATTTGGGGGATTGCTATAGGTCATCAATTATTGAGGTTAGTTGTTACATATTTGACGTCAACCTAAGATAAATCTAATGTAAAGTCGTGATTACAATATTCCAATTTTTGTAAAAGATGATGTCGTTTAGTTATTAAAAATTCTCGTTCAAAAAAGAATAGTTTGAAGTGCTTGCAGCGCGCGCGATTACTCCAAAACTGGTTTTCCTCAAGTATGAATGTACAATTCACTACTCTTGCAAAATTCTTACATTTACTGTCAAAATCACTCTGGAAAATCATACTTGGTTCGGCTGATTTAATTTTGTATAGGTGATTTTTTTTTACGATTCGCACTATACCATGGCGCTTTACTAAAATTCGAGACCGAAGCAGAAAGAAAGTGTGTAAAATATAAAATAGTCATTTTAATGTTGCTTAGATTTGAACATATTTCAAACACATTTAAGTTAAAATCAATACAGTTACATGATGTATCTTATTCAGTCAATCTGTATCACTTCAGGTACTGTCATTGCTACAGGCTTCTTTCTACTTGTCGCTGTTGTAGACACAGAAGTTTTTCTTTTTATAGATGTCCGAGTAAATGTTCTAACGTTTTTAGTGCCCATCACCTTCACTATTATCTCATTTCTTCTTTTTCCACCTTTCCTTTTCCTAGTCGGCCGCTTTTTCTTCTTTTTTGGCTCTTCCTCCTTTACAGTCAACTTCAAATCAGCATCAAAATAAACAATTTTGTGTAAATCACTGGGTTTAACTTCATCATTCCCAACATATGTTCTTAAGTAGCACCAACAATATTCGGATATCCTTTCTTGACTACTTCGAAAATCACTTCTTTGCTATCAACTCCTGTTCTTAGATAACAGAGCCTTAAAACATTGTTATAAAGCACTTCACGGAAAACAAATGGTGGAACATAACAAGCATTACTCATTGAAGTCATGTTTGTCTCCAAATGACAACAAGCAAAATAACTGACTGTTTTCAACTACCGCCCCTATATTTTATACCGTTTGAAAATGTCAAACAGGAAAAAAACATGTTATGGTTTTAGTCATTATTATGTTAATTGAAAATTAGTATAGGACAAACAGGTTATATATCGCATGCAATAAAAGCTTAATCCCTATTTATTTTTTTATTAGTCGTGAGCGGGCCGAATCCTAGGCTTTCCTGCAATTTGATTGGCTACGTGAGCGGGCAGTTTTTCACGATATCTTGGACCGCGGTCCAAAAAGTTATTTTTTTACATTCTGTCATAATTAAAATTGATCGATTTTCATAACTATTTCGCTTGCGACAGAAAAAATATATTCAACAGAGAGCTATGGGGATGCAAACGAGTTTTATTATCCAAATGGTTTTGACAACTTCATGTGTAAACAGCGAATTTTAAAAGAAACGCTGGGAAAACGGTATTTCACGATATCTTGGACCGCGGTCCAAAAAGTTATTTTTTTACATTCTGCCATTAAAATCGATCGATATTCATAACTATTTCGCTTGCTACAGAAAAAATATATTGAACAGAGACTACGGGGATGCAAATGAGTTTGATTATCCAAATGGTTTAGACAACTTCATGTGTAAACCGCGAATTTTAAAAGAAACGCTGGGGAAACTGTGACAAGGAAAAATTTACGAGCGATATTTATAAACAAAACAGTTTAAAATGGTAGGGAAAACATACATAAACTTGTGAACACAGTATTTTGAATCACTAAATGAAACTATATAGAAGTATATATATACTATAAAGTCATACCACGAGAAGATAGAAAAGCTGAAACCTTTTGACACTAAACGTCTAAACTGTCTTTCTTCTGTTATCCAACCGCTATAAAACTAAACAAAACCGCTACAATTCTTTATACCTTTTAGTCAAATATTTTCTACATGCCAACCTCATCGTGTCATGTCCTTGAAACTTGAAATTACAAATGGCTTACTACAAGCATTTTCGTCTTCAAACTCGAAGAACACTTTCAACTTTCATATACAGTCAGCCAAATATTGAAAGCGACTTTCCAAGCGAACAGCCAAAAACGAGCAAGCGACGAAGAAGAACGACGAAGAATCATTATCAACTAAACTTTAAAAACATTGACTGCATTTTGACTTCCCTTCGTAACCAGATCTTCAAGTTTTTAATGTTTTTTTTATCACAAAAAAAGGTTCCAAGCTTCCCTGTAAGACTACATGTCGGCAGTTGTTTACGACTGTCGCACGATAAACTTTGGACTTTCGAGTATCACGTGAATGTCATCTCGATTACGCAACTTAATTCAATTATGTTAATTTATCTAATTATGTAACAAAAAAATAAATACGTTATTTACCGTTTTGGTCGGCCCGTATAGAAAAATATTTGCCCTCGGTCTCAAAAATGTCCCTCGGCCTGCGGCCTCGGGCCTTTTTTAAGACCTCGGGCAAATATTTTTCTATACGGACCTCCCAGCCGGTAAATAACATATATATACTTTGTAAAGTGGTAATATTTGCACGGCAGCTGGACCAAACGAGAACGAGAATATTTTGCTAAAGACTAGATCCGACCAAGGTTCTACTATATTAGTTCAAGTGCACATATTCGGTACGTTTTTTTCCTTTTGGTGTTATACTAAGGTGTCGACTCTAATGAATGTTCCCCGTTGACTGTACTGATTATTTTTTTTTCGTGAATAGAAGATGGCCTGAAGATACTAATTGATGATTGTAAAACTGAAGATGAACTGGAATTTTTAGAAGAAATGTTTGTGTTTAACGAAGAACAACAGCAAGCAGCTCTCATCCGCCACTTGGATCTGCTGAACGTTCACTGTTATCTCATGGAGCCTAAACCCTGTGAAGAATATTTGTGTCCCGAACTCATGTCTGGGTGGACCGAACAAGATATTCTTAATTTTGTAATAGAATGGGATAACGAATTGCCATCAAACTCTAATCAAGGCTTAACAATTTGACACTCTCAAAATATTACCAACAAAATTTTACTTTTTTTTATAATCTATCATGTTTTCTGTAATAAGCGTGTACATAAAAAGTTCATTAAATAAAAAAGTATGTCAGTAAAAATGTGTCTAATAGCAAAACCACTTCTTGCAACTGTCGACTGTATACTTTTGTGATCTAACTCCTGTGTTTCCCCTGTCTAACGTTTAGACGTTCGTCTCGGTTCACTTATTGCTATTTTCCCGTTCTGTTCTTTTAAATAAGTATAAAACTTTGTTTCCATTTCTCCTTGGTGCTTTAGACGTTTCTCCAATGTTTCCTCTATATCTACCCCCTGTTCATCTGTAATGTTTTCTTCACTTTGTAGGGGTAAACATAGCCCCATTTTGCACCATTTTAGCCATTTTCGTCTCTCTTCTATGTCCATGCCATGTATTTGATCCAAATGGTTTGATAACCTAGCGAGATTAGTACTTCCACAGTCAAAAACAGGACAGTTTCTACGTGTACGACCCATGTTTTAGACGTTGACCCGACCTGTCACTTCCGGTAACTTGTATTGTTATATAAGCCCCGTATAAGCCCTCTGCATGCGATCTATAACTTGTTTAGACCTTTCTGTGTATTTTTTAAAATATTCTTTTGTCTTGTTGACATGCGCGCTTCCTATGCTTTCTACTACAGTATAAAAGTTCCTGCAGCACCCCAACATCTCTCTTCAGACACTCTCTCTATCTCTCTTCATAATTATATTCCATAATTACTTTTTTCGTGCGAAAGTTTGTACAGTGCAAACATGACAAAGTTGGACAACGTTGTCGCTATAATGGACATGGATGGTTTTAACATAGGTTAAAAGTTCTACTGTAAAGAACTTGGTCTTTGGAAAACTGGAGACGGCGAAGCTTTGTCATTTTTCTTTGACATTGAAAAAACGTGGAGTGATTTGTCGGGGAAGGACAGGTTTAGCTGCAAATGGGTACAGGCGAATGTGCCCCATTTACCTTTAGACGTTCCTCCGAATACAACAAGATCTTTCAAGATCGACTGCTTGGAGAACATAATCGTCCAGTTCTACTCCAAAATTAAGATTGGTGAAAATTCGTCAATCGCCTATAAAGGTGGTCACCTGGAGCGTGATGTTTTGAGACGTCTTGGGATACCGTCTTTGGATTTGGAAATGTTTGGCTGTCCAAAAGCAACAATGTTGATGAAGGATTTAGTATGGCAAGAGACATGTGGAAACCATACCAAGGTGAACGCATTTTCTCACTGCCCAAAAGTAGAAGTTGAAGTTTTTGGAAGATGGTTAGAGCGACAACGAAGACATCCAACGTTTAATTAAGACAATATTTTGAAACTAACTGTTCTTTTGAGAACCACCAAAACTTAAAAAGCGTACAACGAAATACTCGTACAAAAAAAAACCCAAAAAACCTGATTTGTCTTTTACCTTGTCGGTCAACACTTGACTTCATGATTTCGCTTTGATATCGAAAAAATGTCACATAACTTTTTAACTTGATTAAAGAAATGAAATTGTATGAATGGGAACTCTTTCCTCACCGTTTTAGACAATTATATTGTCTTCGTGTAGTTCAGGCCATAAAAGTATAGACAGGGCCAATTAAGGCCTAATTGGGCCATAATACATCTAAATAAGACAAGATTTTAAAACTAACCGTTCTTAAGGGAAACACCAAACAATTTAAAAAGGGTACAACGAAATACTCGTACAAAAAAATATCATTTGTCTTTTTTCCTTCTCGGTTAATTTAACACTTGACTTCATGATTTTTCTTTGACATTGAAAAAAGATGTCACATAACCTTTTAATGGCTAAAGAAGTGAAATTGATTATGCATGGGAACTCTTTCCTCGCCGTTTTTTCAAAGGTTTACACGTTTATAACGTTTCATGTCGTACACCTTGTTTAAATTTTATAACAATATGATTTTGTAGTTTTATTCACTCATTACAACAAACGGAGAACACATGAACGAGACATAAGCGAGTTTATTTTTTATTTCAAAATGATATAACATATAGATACAATGATTAGTATGTTTTGCAATGTAAATTAACAGATAAATGTCAGACATGAGGGCACTTCTATAATAAATGGGCAAGTTCACCGGAGTACAGTATGACGTATGGTGGGCATGCCTGTTCTTGTCCGAAACATGTTCAAACCTAACCCGCAACACTTGCAGATTGAATACAATGGGTTTTTAGACTAAAGTTTCTGTTGCCTGAACTTTGTACCAATACCCGTACGGAACACAGTTTACATGGGGAGAAATGTAACATGTCTCGACACAATCTGTGGTAAGGAAGTGATGTGCCGGGCCATCGGGCCTCTCCGGGCCAAAATAGTAAGAATCATACGAAGACTAAACAGGATCTTCATAACAAATAAAAAACATATACAGGCTCAACGAAGAACCCAAGATAACAAAATATTGTTTCGATCAAAAATTGCAAACACTTTCTCGTATTGGAACAAGTTTTCCACCCGTAAAGTGCTTAAGTTCATCACAAGTTTAAATGTGTTGAAATATTTTTTTTAACGTGAAGCATATTTTTGTACAAAGTGTGTACATTTGTATACTGTTCACTTATTCACAAGTACACAAATAATCAAACTGTCCTCCTTAGTCCGATTAAACTAATGTACATGCAAGTGTTGGTCAGTGTTTACAGTCATAAAACTGAACTTCGGAAATATCAATTCACGAGAAGGTATAGTAAAGAAAGAAACATCTTACGAGCACATCAGAGTACATGAGGATTCATGACGAGGATTCAAGACGTTAAATATTTCACACAAGCTTAATCTTGCGTTGTAAAACGATAATGTTTTTAACATTTTGACTATAGGAAAATAGACAGGAAACAACTGTTCGTGCAATTTACCAAAACAATTAGCCAAGAACATTAATACCTTAATCTTCGTAAAACAAAAGGTCATTATATAAAATACCAAGCATTGTTTGTATTAGCAACGAAAAAAATCTGCATTTCAAATTATCGTTTTTCTTGTTTCAAATATATTGGCGCACTTTTCAAACTTGTTCAGGGATCTTCCGTACTCCAAAACCTGACATATTTGCGGTGTCAATATGTGAATCAGACAATTCGCTTTCCGTCATCGCGATTTAACTCAAAGGATTGTTTTCCGCTGAAAGCAAGCGACAGGAACTGAAAAGGTTGGTGAATGACCTAATTCTACATTCAAATAAGTGAAAGTTCAGTGTATGGTCGGTTCAATAATCTAATATACAGTATCTTTTATATTCCTAAGGCTAAGTACATCTGTAATACCGATACAAGTTTACATGTCTCTTTTTTCCTACGATGTCTCCTTGGCATCAGTGTAACAGTACGCACAAATATTATACAAGATTCCGAGTTTTACGCTTAAGACAATATGTCTGTGTTCCAAAGAAAGTTGTCGCATATTTTTCTTTCCAATTGTCTATTTGACGACAGTGTAATAGTATACGCAGTTAAGAACGATAAAACCGACGTTAAACAGTTTTATTTTCAAGAATACAGTTAAAAATATTGGCGAGATAAACGTTTACTGAGAACCAAGACACAATTTCAACATCATCAACAAATACTATAATGCTTATAGTCGACATGTATATAATGGCGTCTTTTGCATACATTAACGTATACACTAACTTAAGGTTCAAATTATATCCACTTCAAAGTGCAACAGACTTAAAGTTAAAATTTTGCAAACACCTGGTAAGTAATTACTGGGAAAATACCTTAATGACATGAGGAACAAGGTCTAACAATTTGACCGGATATCCCCTCACCTCGATCGAAGCCTACCCAGTAACCATTGTTGACGGACAATGAATATGTCTCATGTATAAACAATTAGTCAAAAGCTAATGATATGCACTTTGCTAAATCACAATATTGACTATAATTACCTTTCTTCGTTCAAATTTGTACATGTACATGAATGTTCAAAATATAACTTGGAAAAAACGACAACATTCGCATCAATAAGCGGGTTACCCCATAGTTTAACAAAATTAGACCATTATTTCATCATATGTTAAGGAATATTACATGGCTCAGGATACATTTCAACATCGTACTTTATACAAGATTAAAAGTTTGGATTTTAAGACGTTGTCTCTGTTTCAACCAAAACAAATACTCGCCAGTCTTTGCAAGTATATTTTAGCAGTTCAAGTCCATTAACTTGTGGTTTCATGTCATGTAAAGAGTTCATAAACTTTTCGACAATTTTCGCTTCAGAAACTGTTTCCAACGCCACGTCAAAGTACCACCAAATTCGTTCGTCTGATTCCATCATTAAACAGTCGTGTTGCCTCTGTGAAGGATGGTCGATACGACAGCCATTACAATTCTTCAATACCAAGCCTGATATGTTTGAAGCAACTTCGTCGGCATAACAATTTAATAGCTTGTCTTCAATCACCTTCTGTCGATGACTCAGAAATCTTCCTTCATCACCAACATCGCCAGGTACTTCACATATGTTACTTGCCATCGTTTACAGTGTTCTCCTTACAAAACTTTGAAGTTGTGTTCTAATCACTCCTCACAAAACAACTAGGCTTTTTTTTTCATTTTCTGACTCTTTTAAAATGGTCTCAAACATTGCTATAAATTTCCATTAAACCTATTTCCGTCTCTAAACCTTATACTTGTCAAAACCGGTTTCTCTATTCAAACACGTATTTCCGGTTCACATGCGCGCGCACAGGGCTCACACGGTCAACCTGGGAACTAAAAACTAGGGGTAAGAGGTCCGGGAAAAATGCTGACTCAGGGGTTCTATACCTGTGGCTATACTACTCACCGCTGTGTCTAACACTGGAACTCGTTCTATCACTCTCTGGTCTAACTGCTCTCTAATTACTGCGTCATATTCCTTCAATATTTCCGGTTCCTTCCTTAATCTCCTTATCTGACCATTCATCCGTGACAAACTATGCTCGTAATTAGCTGGCAGTGTCGAATGACCAACCTTCCATGGCAACTTCACCGAATACCTCTGACCGTCAAAAGTAATATTATCCGTGAACGCTTCGTGAACTTCATCGCTCTCCCTGATACCCAAACCATCCAAACTCCACAATCTGTCGACAAAATCTTCCAACCTTCCTTTCTCAAATTCTCCTTGCCTCATACCGCCCTGCGTCTCGTATGTAACCAAATTTTCCACCGTATCATCATCACCACTCCAACTCTTACCCTTCCATGGACCGGACAAGACCCATCCTATCTCAGTTTCTATGGCTACGGGCTCGTCTACCTCCCCCCGTATTACGCAACCCTCTGGAAATTCCACAAACTCTCTGCCCCTATCAATGGAACTATGTCTAATTCTTCTTTAGTTGTATTCACGTCAGAAAACCAAAGGTCTTTCAGGTGAGGAAAGTCATGCTTGACTACCTCTACGTGCTCATTACTTATGCGTGAGATTTCCGGCACAACATAAGCTTCGAGCGAGAGCACCTTCCCGTTTTGTAGAGGAATTACGTCAACGCGAACGACATCCCTTAACCCACTCTTTTTCGCTTTCTGGCCAAATGTAGCTAATCCTACCCATTCTTTCCTAACTACCTTTAATCCAGCACATTTAGCTGCTTCAGACGTTATAAAAGACCTATGACTCCCAGAGTCAAAAACTACCCTAACTCGTCTTTGCTTTTCACCCCGCACTATGGCTTGTGCCGTTTGTAGGGCGACTTTACACTCAGTACTGATAAACAAACTACTTGGATTATCATCAGAGCTCTCTGATTGCGTTTGCTCCGACTTACTTCTCCCTACTACGGGTATAGGTTTACCTTCGCACATAGCAGTGTGATGCTCACCCTTACATTTACTGCAAATTACTTTACGTCTACAATCACGTGCAATGTGTCCCTTATTTAAACAGCTAAAACACTTAGCATACCTACGTACTATTGTCTTACGTTCTTCTAAGGTCTTCACGGTCTTGAAAGCTTCGTGGGGATGGTTTCCTCTACAGAAGGCGCAGTTGTCTTTTCCACTTCTTGCGAACCAGGCGTTGTTCGTACTCGGTAGGTCTCTGCGGCATTCGGGTGTCGGTTTCAAGCTGAGGTTGTGTTCCTCTCTGAGTTCGACTTCTTTCAGAAGAGTTTCCAACAACTCCTTCAGGGACCAATCGATAAAGTTCACTCCCCTCGTCATAGTCAACCTCAAGTTTTCGGGCAATTTCTCGAGAAGTGCCGTACCACGATACTTGAATATGTAGCTTCATCGACTCCGAGGGCCACTAAACCACGGCAATGGCACTCCACGCTATCGTAAAGTTCACGTAACTTGACAGTGTCTCGCTCTTTGAATACTGCTTGAGTATTTAACAACTCGCTGATGTGCGCTCTCTGAATTGTCGGTGGTCGGCCATACCGCCTCTTCAACAGTTCCACTGCTGATCCATAATTTGCCGCTGTCAAGGCAAATCCACCAATGGCCGATTTGGCTGGCTCCTCGATGAGCCCCTTCAGATACGTGAATTTGTGGACGTCCAACAAGGCGCTGTTTGAGTGTATAGAACTCTCGAATGAATCCCAAAATTCTTGTCACTCGATCACGCTACCTTTGAATTTCTTGACTTCTAGTTTGGGAAGTCTGGCCCGTACTGGCATGCTCGTCGCTTGTGGTATGGTCAGTGTTTGTGATGTGGACTGAAGTATCTCTTGTTCGCCGTTACTCTGGCTCTCGATTGTTGGGTTCTCCGCGACTTCTACCACAATGTCAGTTCTCTTTAAAACTTCCTCGACTCGGTGTATGACTTTCTGGAACAACATGCGGTAGTCGCTTGCGTCGTCTATCTCTTTCCCGAAGTCGTCTTCTTCAACACCCAACATCAGTTCTAGGATGACGTCGTCGAGATTCTTTAGCACGACTAACTTCTCCGTCAGGGATATCTTCACCTGTTCCAATTCAAAAAGTGGCCGACTACTGTCATCCATTTTTTCTTCTGCTTGGCCCATCAATTTTTTTGCGTTCATTCGATGACCACCTCGAATTTTCCGTTTCTTCGTCAATTCTGCCATTCTCAGTCTTTACCTTTCAACGATTCTTGAATGTCTATTTTTCTTCAATCCGGCTCGAAGGACCACTGTGTCGTAGAAACCCTGCGTTTGGTCTTCTACTCGTTGCTGGTTCAATGATCAACACTCTGGGGACTGTATTTTCTATATACTTTATTTCATCTTCAAAAATCGTCAACACTCTATATTAATCACTCTATTCCAAACTATATTCAATCTATATTCAATCTGCGCTCTGCACTTTCGTTAAACACTTATCATGCACTCCTATTTATACCTATAACCAATGGGAAGTTATTTGGCTAAATATCATTCTAAACTACATCTTAATAACAACTATTATGGAATTTCTTCCCCTATAAATTCTTCCCATCGAATTTCTTCCCCTCTACATTTCTTCCCTTACAATATCTCCGAACTATATTTATACATACATGCATGGCTTATCTTAACTAAATACAAGTTTTACCTTGACCTATAACTCATTTACTAATACAATTACAATTATTTATGTAAAACGAACTATACGTTAAAGTGTCTACGTGTTAAATCAGTTCTTATATTTTTACATGATATGATTCTTTTTGGCATGCTTTATCCGACAAAGTCAACATGGTGGCCAATCATTTCCATATACATTCTAAACCTACTTTTTATATGTAGCTTGATTTAACCTAATTTTTAACTGTAGCCTTAGAAACTATGTATTTTAAATTATTCTGAATGTATATGCAGGCTACTATACGTGTTGTTGATGAGTGTTGCTTTCTCTATATACATACTTTAAAATACGGGTAGGCTGGGTCATTTCAATGACCTGACAGGTCAGTTAATAAATTGAAAAATCAATCATATTTCTCTAGACAATTTTAGGCTGCTCGGGCTCAAAGGATGAAAAGATTTTTTATGTGTAAGTGTAAAACAAGCCTGTATATTTTTGTTCGTTGAATGTTTGCATGGTGACAATTATAACATAAGTGATAATTTGTGGAAACACCACATTTATTGCTGAGCTTTCGACCTGTTGACCCAGGCCTTCATCAGAGCAAATACCAACCTAGTGTTGGCTCACATCATATAAGCAATTCAACTTAACAACCAAAATCACGCAAGATGACAATGGCTTAGTAATTGTAGCATTGTGATCTTGCGTGATTTTGGTTGTTAAACTCTTTTGCTGCCAGAATCCTCTTCTTGACGAGTAAAATAGTCTGGTGTTAGACAGAGTAAAAATAATAATAAAAGTCAACTTTGGTCGACTTTAGCAGTGAAAGAGTTAAGTTGAATTATTTATAAGACGTGAGCCAACACTAGGTTAGCATTTGCTCTGATGATGGTAGAGAGGATGCTGTTTTGAACAACATATTTTCCTATTATGTTGATATTCAGTAAATATAGTGCCATACCGTCATACTATCATACCATGACACAATATGTTGATATTCAGTATATATAGTGCCATACCATCATACTACCATACCATGACACAATATGTTGATATTCAGTATAATGCCATACCGCTATACTATCATACCATGACAAAATATGTTGATATTCAGGAAAGATAGTAAGTACTACGTATCGTAACAGTACAGTTTATAAATTAATATTTAAAAAAATAATGTTTCAAAATCATTAGAAAACCATTTCACGTTATTTTTGCTATTTTCGCCCGCCGCCGTAGTCCGCTTTTTTTCGCCAAAGCTTTTGTTGGGGAGTTTATTATATCGTTACCACTCAGTCTCTGGTGTGCTCTGCGGACAAACGTAATTATTCATGTAGAAACAGATTATAAACTACATGTATCTCTCTAAATATTTCAATGTTTTGTAACACAGAGAGTTAGAACACCACCAGACAGATTAAAAAACTTGTCAACAATCTACACTAAGACATGGGACAATATCATAGAAAATTCAACATTATTGCGTGGGAACCTCGCCCAAAGTAGGAACTACGTCATTGTCATATTTCGTGACAACAAAACCTAGAAATAACTGCATGCAAAAAGAAACACAATTTCTACTACACTTAATCCAATTATTATCGCTACGTCAATGCAGCACGCAGTCTCCGAACGCCTGGTTATGCTCAGGGCCCTTGCTTAGCAGTCTATGTTGATGTATCAACAGGGGCAGCACGCAATCCATAAACCGGTTACGCTAATGTCACTCTTCCTTTTTGTCCCCAAAACTGAAATGAAATACGATGATACAAAATGAAATACACACATAGCTAGCTGTAGGTCTTGTAACATCTTAGATAGTGATTCTATACCACAATTGAATCAAATTGTGTGTTTGTTATTGCTACAGTGTGAAAAACTCTAAAGACTCACGAACAGGACTGTTTCTTTTTAAAACATGTCAAAACAAACTGCTTTTACCACACCGACACTTTCGTGCTTCGTCATGGCTCAGGGAGCTCGCCTAAATGTTTCTGCATTACCACAGAGCATGGTAAGAACATGACAACGTATGCTGCCAAAAACGTGATTTGAGGTCTTAAGATTTTGTTTTAAAGTGCCCTCGTGCATGCAAAAGTACAAAGAACGCCATCTCAAATGCCGTAAATTAAAATATTGTTGGCGGTTGGGGGCATGCCCAAATGCATGCCCAGGATCCCTTGTGTCATCACTTTGGCCTAAATTGTCCGGAAATAATTTTTGTAGTGGGAAACACTGGTGACTTTCTCCGATATAATACACATAATGAGAATTTGCGTTATCCAAATCAACTTCTTTTGACTTTTAACGAAAGAAAGACAGAAGTCATGCTTGTTGGTACTCATACTTATGAATTTCTCCATATAGCGATATTTCTAAAATATTCAAGACACGATTTCTGTTTATGATCGTTCGTCGCCTTCTGCTTCATTTCTGGCGATTGACGGCAACAAATATGAAATATCCAACAAATGTCGTAAATCAACGTAGTTTTTTTAAATATATCTGATTTACCGCTCGAGTTTAACTTTACAAGACTTGCAACAATCTTCTAAGTTTATAAGAACCGAATCAACCGCTCCCCCCAGGACGAGCGAAGTTCAAATTATCCACGTGACCAAATACTCCAAGAATCTTGGAGTATTTCGGAATCACGTGACCAGCCTTTCCCATTTTTAAAGCAGAAAAGGCCCTGGGTACGAGGTTGGACGTAGCCAGCAAACTGGGCGTTAAGAGGCAGAGAAACGAGTTGAAAGAGCGCTGCAACTATCGCTTCATTTTTCTGATTTATGCGCACGGAGCGAACGCAAAATTACCATTAGTTAAGAAAAATAAAAACGCCTTTTCAATTTAATATTAACTATGATTTGATCATGCGCGGATACCTCGTTTAATTCAAAACTCCACTTTTGCTATCAATTCAATACTAATCGTGTAAAGGTTTTTAGGCATTGACATTGCTCAACTGTGAAACCTTTTTGTCAATTTGATGTAGCTTCGCCTGTCCCCGTGTAAAAGCGAGTGGTAGTCTGTGCTGCCGCCAATATTTATATTCACCAACAAGTCTACTAAAAGAGATCGGAAGAGTCCACATCAAGCGTTTGCGAAAAAGGCTAGGAAATTGGCTGAAATCTGACAAGCAAGAGCATATTAAAGTCCAGGCTAAATAACTTTCCTGCTCGTAGCCTTCTTGCAACTTCGGCCGGCTAACGGGTCTCTATATTTCGAAGTTTGAAAAGACTCAGTAGCGTGCGTGTCATGACACACAAGCATAGCGCATATTTTCCGTTAACTTAAGCTTGTTCGATTTTTGGGCAACACTTCCAGCTTTCTTACTTCATTCCACACACATTTATTTCCATGGATAAAAAGAACATATTCGAAACACTGTTTTTTTGAAATTTTGATGTATTCCAAGCGATGAGTATTGAGAAATTAGCTTTCGAAGTGTTAAATAAACTTGCGAGCGCGGAATCAGGCTATAATTTAGGATGTGTTAGTTCGTTCTAAAATAGCATGAATTCCCGCTGAAAGGATCATGCCGTAATTGCAATTGCCGTTTTAAACCGTTTTGTTGATGCTGCGGTTGAGCCATTCCAATTCTCTATTCGCACATGGATAGCGAAGGGTTGTTCTTGTGTACTTGATGCCGAATTCTGTCTAAGGTTAGCAAACTGCGGCCGAGGAAAATATTTCAGCGTGACACGTAAACAGCCCCTTTGGCTTCGTTTACCCCCAAAATATTTTTAATCTGCTGTGTTGCCGTTGGCATTCAGCGTGGAAATACAAGTGGAAAAATTTGATGAAGGTTGGTGTACTCCAACCAAAATATTAAAATAAGACGTGCCTAGAAAAAGGTAACAGAATCTTCATTGTTTATATAAATGTTCTATGGGTTTGGTTTTGTTTGCGAACTTTTATGTTTAACGTCCCATTGAGAAACCAGACACACAATCAGCTTCATGTAATTCCGCTTGGCAAGACGCTTGGAAGAGCACGCCAAGTACTGTAATAGAGTTCGGTGCACGCCAATGTTCTTGAGTCATGCAGTGTGGAATTCTTGCAAAATCTGACGTGATTTCAGTATTATTCTACATCCTCGTTCCCAGGACGTCCTCAGTGCACTGGCAAATCGGATGCCCTAGGACATTGAGTCATTGACTACATCGCATCGCCCTGGGTGCGAGCATGGATAACAAATGAGATACACTGATCAGCTATTTCAAGAAAAGTTTATTTATTATGACGTCCGAAAGGTTTGGTGTTTACTGTTCTTCCCACTGGACAAAATAGCACAATTTCGCTTACCGAAATGCAATTCAAAGGTAGCTACAGTAGGTTGTTCACGAACATAATTTGGCGTCGCCGACGAATGAGTCACCGAGACACGCTATGTCTAAAATCATTCGATTTTGAGAGTTAAATTATGAAACTCATCGCAATTCCAAGTCGCTTTAGGAATCCTACTTTGTTGGCTTATTCGTAGACTTTTTCGATGTTATCCGAGTGACAATCTTCACTCTACTCAGAGCGTTGTTTGATAGTTGAAAATATATTTGGCCAGCCAATCACACACTTCGATCGTTTTCTTCTGACCAAGTTTGTAGAGGAAAATCGGAAAATTTTTTGACACGTAAACAGGCTAAACGGCTTTTCGATGCCGATGCGACGATTTTTGGTCAAGTTTATAAGTTATAACGAACAGGGGCGGGGATCCAGGAATTTTTCAGAGTACGTCAAAACCTGGAAATATTATTTCTAGGCGGGTCCGGGGCCATGCCCCACCGGAAAATTTGGTTGCCTGAAATGACATTTCCTGCATTCTGACAAGACTATTTAGGAAAATCTTACAGTTTTAACTTGTGTTTTTTATACAACGTTTTATGATTTTTTGAGCATGATTTTTTGGTTTTGCATTTTTTTTATCATTATTGGAGACAATTTTTAGGACTGTTTTGCTCCATGTCAGAGCTCATCAGCATGCCTACGAATCACTATTGTACAATGAATACATGGACAGCCAAGGCTCCAAAATATTTTGTAAGGTCAATTGCAGCCACTTGCTGCAATCCCTTAGCTGCCAAGCTGGCTGGTTTTGAGGCACCAGTTACTCGCCTTAACACATAACTCTATCCAGCCAGACACTGTCTGATTAGAAGAAGCATTATGAATAGACCATATAGGACATTTCATGGGCATAGAGGAGCTTATCTCTCTACATCATCCTAGTCATCTTAATCCTTAACTACCTAATACTTTAACCCTTATTTACCCTGAGTTGTCTGGTTTTGAGGCACCAGATACTCGCCATAATACCTCTATCCAGCCAAACACTTTCTGGTTAGAAGAAGTTTTAGTATCAATAGACCACATGGGACATTTCATGCACATAAAGAAGCTCACCTCTCTACATCATCCCAAGTCATACTGATACTAACAAGTAACTACCAAGTACTTTTTTTTCTCTTTTCCCCAGAAATATATATACTGTATATATTCACAAGATAATATACATGGTGCAAATAGATATGAAAGAAGAAAATCATAATTTACAGTGATGGGAAATCTATAAGAAAGCAAAATTTGCTTGTTTGGCGTAGTTCCCTTTTATAGGAAATAGAACTAGTATATACATTAATAATTAACAAACTATGGACAATATATACCCCCTCAAGCCCACTACACAACATCTAAATTATCGATGTTGCATAATAGGCCCAAGAAGGTATTTACTGTCATATTAACTTAATATAACATTGTTGGTATACCCTATAAAATTGTTTAGTTTAAAGTACATTTACTATTTCACATATACTGTGTGTATATATATATATAATTAACAGTTATACCATGAGCTCGAGTTGTTTATGAGCTTATAGCCAGCGAGGCGCTTCGCCGAGTTGGCTATTAGTTCGTATACAACGAGAGCGAATGGTATAACTGTTTTATTATCTAGCCAAGCACTGTACAAGAGACAAAATTACAGCGAAATGTTTGAAACAACAAACGTCCAGCATAGGCAACTAATACTTCCGCCATGTGTAATGATGCATTCACATAGAGTTTCTCGCTGAGCTGTTCGGTGAACAGCTTCGAAATGTTGTATAAATGTTGCTCGAGGGGAAAAAAATGTGTTAAGCAGATCAACAAAAAAGATTAAAAGGTACCTTTATGAAGTCAAAAGGTGGGCCAGTTGTTTATATTAGCGTTGCTGTCGTGAAAAAGGTTTCGATTTGATGGAAAAATGAAACTGAAACACCTTCGGCAGTGAAACTAAATTACTTAGTTGGTTGTTTTTGAAAAATAACATGCTTTTTACTACTCCAAATGCTTATCTAAATAAAAAAAGTCTCTTTACTGGTAATTTCCTACGAGATGTGTGTTGTAAGCTTGATTTTAACCGTGAGTTTCTTTGTTTGGCAACAAATTAATATCAACCCGTTAATTTAGTCAGTTTTTTTAAGTAAAAAGACGTAATTTTTAGGTGAATTTTAGCATTTAACATGCTAAATTGTGTATGTGTTAATGTATTTTTACACAATGTTGTTTTTTTATACATTGGTTTGAGGGTGTTGTTGTTTTTCTGTATACTGAAAATCCGTCAATTTCAACTCTTTTCGGTAGTTTAAAAAAACATGCCGCCATCTTGTTTTTCCTCTACTAGCAGGATATGAGCTGATAGCCTGGTAGTAGGGAACCAATCAGATAACGCAAAAGCTCATATCCGATAGCATGCTATATATAGCATGAAATGGTGCCCATATTTGTGTACCATCTTTATCCTATGGGAATTTAGCTCTATTCTTATTAAAAAATTTCGTATGGGGCCACCGATCACGTGAGGGAAAACGATCCATTGATCTAAAATTGTTCCAAACTTTCGGCTACAATAAGATTATTTAATTATAATTACTGACCCTTATCAAATTCCATTGTTCTCTGTCTGCATTATATCAACGATTTTTGCCGGATCACGCTTGTGCGGGCGCATATTGTCAGCAGTGTATCCCGTAAACACATAACAAAATGGCCGGCACTTTGTCAAGGAGTGAGTTGAGCGAAGCAATAGCGGATTTTAAATCGCCTGGAAATGACACCGATAGGGGGGGGGGGGGGGGGGGATTTTGGAATACGTTGGCGGTTGATATGAAATTTACCGTGGAAGGCCAGTGGCTGAAAAGAGTGCGAGGCGGAAAGAATAAACCAGATTTTGGGATGGGATCAATGGATGGCTTGCTAGAGGAAGTTGTCGGCAATAAACTTGAGTTGGCTGGCCCACTGATCGACTTCTACCTGAAGCAAATCGGGAAGGCTTTTCGAAACAAGCTGTCGCACTCTAAAGCTACTGGTTTAGTAAACCCTGTGACGATGGCAATTCCATGGGCTATTTACCGACACATTCTTGTTTTGGTGGGAGGGTATTCTGGCGACGTACAGAGTAAAAGAGATGGCTCAAAACAATATGTGACAATCAACTATGAACACAGCGTCTCAACTGTTTTCGCCTGCCAGATTTTCTGGAGAAAGTGTCCTCGCATTCAGACATTTTAAAAAGGTACCGTCAAAAACGCCTGGGAAAAAGATGATGTCTGTTTACAATGGCAGATCGGTCGTAGCTGTTACAAGTATCACACCACTTAGCATGGATTACTGTATGAAAAAGGAAACTTTGACAATTTCGTTTTATATACAGCGATACACGTCGGACGACTTTGTGTCGGATACTAGTCTACAGGCCCTCATGAATCAGTATTCTTCGTGAACTTACATGCAGTAAAATAGAGAAAATATAGTAATATACATATATTCTAAAAGTCAACCTCGCGAGGCCATTTGCTTAGCCAGATTCTCAGATATCAAACACAATAGATATTTGTCTCATAGCCTTGCAAGGTAAAATTCCCATGAAAAATGATGAGCGCACACAAGAGAATCTTGCTGAGCAAATGGCCTTCTGAGACGGTTAGCCCACATAGTAGCTCTTGTGTGCAGCTGGCTTTGCAAGCCAGCTGCACACAAGAGCTATTTTTTACCAGCTAATTTTGTTCAACCAAATCTTCTTAATATTTCTGCATACGAGAACACTCACCATTGCCTAATTTCATGTCGCGAAAGAAAGTGGCACTGTCCTGGAAAATCCATTAGTACCAGCCTCCGGCGTGCAATATTCATTTGTTTCACACCACACCGGAGACTGGTACTAACAGATTTTCCAGGACAGTGCCAGTCTCTTTCGCTACATGAAATTAATTAGGCAATACTGTAGAATCTGGCAAGCTACAATAGCTCTTAGCCAGGACTCAAACTATGGAGTGTATGGAGGAGGAACATAGGGGGATCCAGCAGCAGCCCCTCTCCTCCATAAAAAAAATATTTTCTTGCATTTTTAGTGGGGGGAGGGGTACCATTTAAAAAAGGGGTCTGTACTCCTCCTAGCTCCCCTTTGCTACATCACTAGGACAGGCATGTACAGAGACTGTATGATAAAAGATCAACATGGCAATATAAAAGTTCAACATGGTGAATAAGTCCTATCGACTGGATATTTTTTAGCTAAAACTGCTTTATTCATCAGATAAAAACTTATAGAATTCTGTATTATGCAGGAACTACTCTATCAATGTACACTGTAGGCATGTGTATTACTGCATGCAATTTTGACACAAAACAAACCACAATTGTTTACTCACAAGTTTATTAAATACTGAAATTATATTACAAAATTATATTACAAAATCTTTATAATTTTCATTGCAAATAAATGGCATAAATTACGAAACTGTCTGTCAAAATTGCCAAGTAGCAGGAGAGGAAAAAAGGCAACTACTGTAATAAACACTTGCCTAAAAGATAAATACACCAAAAAAAATTGGTAATTATTACTATACATATATATGATTAACAAATTATGTAGTTATGTAGTATTGTACAAGTATATTATACAGTGGTTGCAAACAGTAGCTGCTTAATTGCAGTGTAAAATATGGTATTGACTTGTTAGAACAGTAGAAATGGGTATTGCTTTCAATTTTCTTGATACTATTACTTAATTTTAAAAGAGCTTTCACAGTTTGTTGGAAGTGTTTGTTAAATAATTACATACACTATAACTAACAGCTTGATATTAGGCTTTGCATTTAAGCACAACTTTGTGACCACCACTGTATTTATACTTATAATTATTATATATTATTGTATCAGGATATATAATTGTATATTATGATATAATTATAATACACTCGTACTGTAATGAAAATAATTAATAAATATTGAAAATATTATTTCATTATAATCATTATTAAATGAGCTCCTATTGCAAAACTGCTAAGTGACCTTCCAGTCTCTTGCATAGATGCTGTTTGATTCTTACACTTAAACCATGCCTTTTCAACTCATCTCGAAGTTCCTTAATGAAAAGAGTTTTTTGATTAATCAGAGACCTTGTGCCAGTTTGCAGGACATGTACTGACTTTACATGAGCATCAACCTTTTTTTCCGAAGGGACGTCCGAACAGACCCCCCTCTTATCGGTCCCTTTGTCGACGTCGGAGAACCAGCCAGTGGGCAGACTGGCAGAACTACCTCGAACTTGTCCGTCGCACTTTACAATAACTCCAAGAGATTATATGGCTCCAATTATTGTTAGAACCTCAACGAGAATATCATCGCGAACGCGCCTGCAAAGAAGTGTTTCGATGCAGAACGGACGAAATATTAGTAATTTGATTGCAGTAAAAGTTCCCAAGAATCCCGTAGTAAATCCAGATACTCTACCCAATTGTTCTCGTCTGGCTCAACCTGACCGACTGACCTTTTTCCTATCGAATATTCGGTCATTATTGCCTAAGATAGATGACTTAGAGATTATTCTTAAATTAAATAACATCAGATTTGCGTTTATTACTGAAACGTGGCTCAACCAAAATATTGATGACGGTGCTGTACAAGTCGATGGCTACTCATTAATAAGGCGCGATAGAACTAACCAGATCGGTGGAGGGGTGTGTGCATTCATAAATTCGCACACTCCCTTTAAAGTATTAACAGAGTTGCAAGACGACTGCTTTGAAACTCTTTGGCTATACTTAAGGCCCCATAAACTTCCTCGTGGTTACTCATGCCTCATTGTTTGCATAGTTTACCATCCACCACAAAATGATAACAAAGCGTTGGTGGAACATTTAGCGATAAAACTCGACCTTGCACTTACGAGATACCCAAATGCTGGCATCTTTCTCGTTGGCGATTTTAACAGATGCCCAGTGTCTCTCTTACTCAGGCACTTTACTTTAAAACAAATTGTCAGAGAACCAACTAGGAACGATGCTATTTTAGATCTGATCCTTACAAATATGGCAGACTTTTGTGATTCCCTACTGGTCACCTCGCCTATTGGACAAAGTGACCATAATTCGCTGTTTTGTACCCTTAGAAAAATCCAGGCTAAGAATGTGACCACGAATATGAAAAGAAGAAAAAGGTACCCAGCCAATAAGGCTGCTTTTGGAAAGTGGTTGGCTGACTTAAATTGGACACCGCTTTACCGCGAAGTCTTATGTGATCAGAAATTGGTCTTTTTCCAAAATATTTTAAACGCAGGTTTAGATATTTTCTTTCCCACAAAAACTGTGAAGCTACATGACAAAGATAAACCCTGGGTAACTCCCGATTTTAAAGAGATAATTCGAAATCGGCAAAAAGCTTATCATGACGGGAACATCGAACAGTACCGCCACCTTCGTAACCTTGCAAATAGGGAACGGGAGAAACTTAGTTCTGCCCACCTCCAGAAAATGTTTGATCAGTTGAAATTGAATCCCAACCCTAAAAGGTGGTGGGAATGCATTAAACAACACGCAGGATATCCCAAGAAAAAAGCGCTCTCAACCCTGGTCGTGGATGATGAGATAATTAATGGAAAACTCCTTGCTAATAAAATTAACGATGCCTTTACATCAGTTACCCAAGAAATGTCCCCCCTAAAACAATCCCCCACCGAGACCCAAGCAGAGAGTAGTCAATTTTTAATCCTTCCGGAATATATTTTCAGTGAAGAAAATGTATACCACAAATTGGCTGCTGTATCTTCTTCAAAATCACCTGGACCTGATGAAATACCAAATTGGGTACTGAAGGACAACGCTTACATCTTAGCGTTGCCTGTCTCTTCCATCTTTAATGCTTCGTTCCAGCAAGCGTTTGTTCCTACCTCGTGGAAAGAAGCTAATGTTATCCCAATTCCAAAAGTATCAGCACCTGTCGATATAAATAACGATCTACGCCCTATATCACTAACTCCCACCTTGTCAAAAATTTGCGAAAGTTTTGTTGCTGATTGGTTGATCGCTTCGATTAAGGAACAAATTGACAAAAGACAGTTTGGTTCACTAAAAAACACTTCGACGACGCATAACCTGATAAGTCTTGTCCATCATTTACTTAGTGAGTCAGACGCAGCAAAAAGTGTCGTAAGAGTATTCCTTCTCGACTTTTCCAAAGCTTTCGACCGTATTGACCATACCACTCTTTTGCGTAAATTATCAGATATGAGTGTACCATCAAGTATAGTTAAATGGATACAAAGTTTTCTTACAGATCGCAAACAACGCGTAAAACTGTACAACAGTTTGTCGGACTGGCATTATGTAAACGGAGGAGTTCCCCAAGGGACAGTGCTACGTCCTGTTCTTTTTCTTGTAATGATAAATGACTTGCTCTCCCAATGGCCTGACCGATGGAAGTACGTCGACGATAGCACGGTCACTGAAAGTATTTCACCTCACTGTAGCAGTAACCTGCAGGAACTAGTGGACTATATTCATGATTGGACTGTGGCAAACAACATGAAGCTAAATATAGCTAAGTGTAAAGAAATGGTCATCGACTTTTCGAAAGAAAAACGGAATTTTCCACCTTTAATGATTAACGACGTAGCAGTACAACGCGTAAAATCCGCTTGTATCCTTGGCATCTCTCTTCAAGATAATATGAATTGGAATGACCACGTACATCAAATCGTTAAAAAAGCTGGGAAAAGACTTTACATGCTGAGACTTCTAAAAAGATCGAATGCTAACATGATGATATTGTGCACGGTTTTCACCACCATTATAAGGCCGGTCTTAGAATACGCTTGCCAAGCATGGCATTTTAACATCCAACAGTATTTAAGTGAAGACATCGAGAAAATCCAAAAACGTGCATTTAAAATTATGTTACCTTCATTAAGTTACTGCCAAGCACGTGAGCTCACTGATCTCCCGTTACTTAAAATACGTCGTGAAGAACTATGTAAACAATTCTTTGCGAAGAATGGAAAAAACAGTAAAGTTAGTGAACATCTGATCCCAAAGACCTCGTCAGTTTACGACATGAGGTCAAAATGTAAATATAAGAACTTCTTATGTAAGACGGACAGATTTAAGAACTCATTTTTACCACAAATTATTTCTAAAGAAAACAATAAATAGTAAATATACAGTTTTATAGGTCTGTTACATTTTAACTTTATTGTAAATTAAATGGGTTTTTTTATTTATATATTGTAATTACTGATGCAATTTAACCTTCGGTTACAATATCAGTTTGATTTTAATAAAAAAAAAAAAAAAATTCTAAAAAAATCATCAGAGAATCTTTCAACACACAAAGAACAACATACTGGCTTCAATATGACAAGTACCTCTTCAGTAAGGGCTTGTATTTCTGCACATTTAAGGACAACCTCACATTCCTCACAAAAAGAACATTGCAGCACTTCACCATTTTTCACACCCCCCCCCCCCCCCCCACACACACATACACACTCACAGATAAGAATATCTTTAACATGAGGGGGAACCCGTGATTCATAGTGTGAGACATACATTGAGGGCATAGGATGATGCTCTGGCAAATAAAAAGCTCTGACATAATTAACCTGCATAACTTGCCACCATTTTCCTAATTTGCCAACAGCCTTTGAACGATTAGTTTGGGCAAGATCATGCTTTATGCCTGCATGCTTGGCTTCTTTAGCCTGTAGTGAGATAATGCCATAGCCTACTTTATATTGATCATAAAGCAGGGAAGCATTATATGGCAGGGCATATGCCATTGTCCAAACTGTAATATTCACTGAAGAAGGAAAAAACAAAGCTAAGAGATTAAAATATTTTGTCAATGACTCTTTCAGCTGCAATATTTCTGGTGGGCTGGTATAAACTTTGTTAAACAAAGATTACAAAGTGCCAGCATCTCTAAGGAATTCCACTGCTTTTCCTAAAGCTTGCCTCTTCAATTTTTCAGAGGTACTCTCATTAACTGCCTTGCCAACGCTATAGCTTGTCTCCCAATCAACCTAGACGTGAGATTGTTTGCTCTACAATCTTTGTTTTCATAGTGCTCCTTGATTTGCTTGGCAACAAAAATCCAGACCACAACCAGGAGCCTCCACTACCACACTTTGTTCAACAACATCACACAGATATAATTTAACCGGTGAGCTTAATATCTTCAAAAATATATCAACAACTCCCCTGTGCAATGCTTCTTTGTAAATTACATTTAACATACGTTGCCATGAATTAATTTCATTATGCACAGGCTCGGGCCTTTGGCGATGAGCAAATTTCCCAATGCGAGGTGGCCCTGCCTGTCTTATACCATTCTCTGCCATGAAAACTAGCTCTCGGCTGTGAATTTGGGCATGTGTCAACTCTGTTGACAAACCCTTTCTAAATGCCTCAAGTTTTCTTATGGCTTCTTCCCTTGTTGCTAAGGTTGGGGGGTTCCAGGTATCAGTCTCTGAGAAGCCAATAGACTGACCCATTCTATTCAGACTACCCTTGTGTACATTAGCATAGGGGATGGGTATGTTGCAGCTTGATTGAGGTCATTGTTTGCCCAACTTTGCCACGACTGATCTGCACTACGTTGGAACTCAATGGTGCATTGATGGCCGGCTATATTCACAAGATTGCCTTCAAGAACAAGCATCTCATCAGTATGTTGTTTCCAGAGCTCTGCCATTATGGGATCTTTTTCTGGAACACTTAAACAATGCAGCAAATAATGTGAGTCTCTACTCCTTACCTTTGCACCAAAATTCCAACAAGTAAGCGACCCAATACACATCCCAAGCTCACTTGTTTCTGGGGCACCATCATCTGAAAACTGAAAAATAAAATGATTTCTGTTCTCATTAAACCACAGCATTTGATTGTAAAGCCGAGGTGATCCTAAATACAGGTGTAAAATCATGTACACTAAACCTGTAATAGTGCGGGATACACCAGAATAGTTTGGGATAGGTGAAACATGGCCTATATCAAGACCTTTCACAAATCTATCTACCTTCAAGTCATTGACAATTTTAGGCAAAGATATGTCAACATCTAAACATTTCAAATTTCTAGGTAGCCAAATTTCCTTTTCAGCATTAAATACTGAACTTTGAGTTTTACAAACTAGTTTTAAATTTACGTCTAGATAGAAAATTTTGATATTTCATTGCAACAGCTTGCTTTAATGCCTGTTCAGAATTGTTATACTGACTTACTGCCTTTCCAAATACCCCCTAGTGTAAATACCTCCCTCTCTTGTAATTAGAAAACAACTTATCTATGACTTCTTTTGCAGCATTAGCAGCAACAAAATCCCATGCTCCATAGATTGCTGGTTCTTCTCCACCATGAATATAAGTCAAGGCATCTGCAGTTTCTTTGCATCTTCGGTATCTTGTGCTGTTACTTGCATCACTTATCATCACAAAGGTTGTCTGGTTTTTTATTCGCTTTGACCGTGCCTGCTGGGTTTGTTGAAGAAGGACTTTCAATCTGTCATACTCTTCCTTCAATTCCTTGACTTTTTGTTGGAGAGTACTAACTTCCTGCTTTGAAGCTTGCAGTGTTATTTCTAACAAAAAAGTATATAATTTAAGAACATTGATTAATGTGAATAATTACACATGTATTTATCTATAGAACATTACATTAACTTTGTACAGTATATTTTTGGCAAATTAATGTTACCAAGTCCTATAAACTTTCCCACTCTAGTATTGAAAGTATTGTAACCACTTGGCTACTTTTAGACAAGGGAGATGATCAACTAAGAAGATTACATGTGCTTATTATACCCATAGCTTACCTGATTCCTTTCTTAGTATCTCTACATCATTCTTTTTGCTATCCAAGAGTTGTTGCTGCTCGGTTAGATTACCAAAACGAGCCAGCTTCGCTTCATAATCTTCATTTGCTCGTTCGCACTCTTCTCAGACTCTCATCTCTCTTTTAAGAGAATTCCTTATTTGAAAACGCGAGTCCTCTCAGAATTGCATTTTCCAGGATGTCCCTTGTCTTTCATACATTGTTTAGATCTCTTGCATTTTTCTTCATTTCTAGCAACGTTGAAAAGAAATCAAAGTCATTATATTTGCCAGATTGGCTATTGAAGAAGAAGCAAAGATGGCGGACGTCAAAAGTGGTTTTCAAAATAGGGGTTTAAGCTCGCTGTACTTACATTTCTTCTTGTCTTCCTGTCTCGCTACTCGACGCCATTATACAAAACTTTGATATCCATTTGAAGAATATGTCGTTTGAAGACTGGTGACGAATATATTACCAAATTCATACCGAATGGTGGTCCCCAGAGTCGATTTTTGACATTTTGCGAACAAACACAACAAAATGACATATAAGTTCCAAGATAATTTTAAAGAAAACACTACATAAAATCTCTGAACACAAAAATATCGCGAAAAATTCTAGTAAAACGCAAGTTTAACCACCCCTATAGCTAAAAAATGGCATTCGGAAAATCCTACAAAATTCATCGAAATCATAAAATTGGTCTTCTAACAATGCGACATTCTGAAAAAAGAATGCCTAATTTACCTCAAAATTGCATTTTAGATTATAACAATTCCAATATTGCATGCCTAATTTATGTGTATTCATGCGTGTAATTGTGGATATCCTCCATTGCACAAACTAGTCACGTGACATAATAAACTCTGCTGGCGCCGTCTGGGAGAAAAATCATAGCAACTGACCAACGTGGATGGGTGTTATTATTCAAACTCTCTGAGGAAAACAGGGACGGTCCTTTTTGTTAGCAGGGAAATTATCAGGGGTAATTCTAAACGCACTAAACTAGCACACTGCAATATTAAAAATCATGCAGCTAGCACACTGCAATATTAAAAATATTACAGCTAGCACACTGCAATATTAAAAATATTGCAGCTAGCATACTGACTATGAATATTCAATAGAGGGTAAAATCATTTTTTTCTCATGCACCATTATTAAGTGACAATTGATGTTTAAAATGCTTGATTTCACCAATACAAAGTATGATAGCTAACTTAAGTAATTGCATCAAAAATAAACAACAAAACAAGTAAATTTCCCACAATTTAATCAACACAACTTATTTCACACTATATATATATATAATTACACAACATTAGTCAACAATATCACAATCACAACTTCTAAAGCTATCATTTATATGATACAACGGTCTTCGTGCAATCTGTATTTATTACAATTGACTGATTAGAACCTGAGACAGATTCTTCGTCGTTAGCATTTTCCTTGAAATACTCTCCCCTTTTACCTTCCATGCCCATTTCGACCTTAGGTAGACTTCCCTGCAATATTTCACTCGCTTTTCTTTTAAGCTATGGGGGCTTTCCATTTACACGGTTAGACTGGTCCGAGTCCGGTTAAATGGAACACGATTCGTTTGAGACCTGGGATGGTCTGACTGGAAAATTTGGTCCTAATCAAAAGCAAGTCCATTCTGGCCGGACTGACCGGTCTAATCTTGTCAATTGGAAAGCGCCCTATGACGGAGTGCATTTATATACCTTAACCCCATCAGTGACCAGTGGTCTCCTGAGTAACCTGTTGAGCTATTCCGGCATCATACAATCTTGTAGCACAACTACGCCGCAGGGATTGATTTGTATAATGCTCTTCAAATCCTGCCTTTTTCATAATATTCTTCACCACATTTCCCTCCCCGCACCTCTTCTATAATACCAAATCTGACCATTTGGCTTTGTCAAAGCTCGCAAATAAAACGCGTTATCGCTGGTTTCCTTTGGAACGTGAGACAAATATTTCTTATACAGTTCAACTGGACAACGTTCTGGATTTTTAAAATTCTAAAATGCCCGAACAACCTTTCTTTTGATACGCAAATGGCTAACCCGCCGTCATTAGTCTTGCTGATATCCTCGACATACTGTAAATATTCACTACCAAATTCGTCAACTTGTAGCGACAGCTGTGAGTTTTCACTTCTTAAATTTCTGTGCTCTTGACCAGCCCTTAGAGCAAATTGAATCCCGAATAGATAAACTAAACTATCTCTAAGCAATTCTCCGTTGCTGCTTCCTAAGAAACCATGCTTCTATAAATAATTTTCTTGCTCTTCCGAAATAAAATTTGCTTGTGCGACCTCTACACCTAATCCTTGCCCTGCCCTGTCTTTCAACACAAAATTTAATGAGGAAATTGTGATTAGCGCATGGGTGTTGGCGGGCGCTTAAGTCTGAGTACGAGATTGGTTCGATGAAATTGGCCAGAATTGTAAAATTGCAATGGAGGAAAAACGATCTCGTGCTAGGCAAGCAAACCCAAAGCGTTCAAAAAGATTTTATGCAAATAATGAGAACTTTGACTGATACGAGCGTCATTGGAAGCAGTCGCTTTCAGTATAATTTCTGATATTCCCGACTGCAATGTCAACTTTTTTAACGAAGTCTGTTTTATCTACTCATTCTTGTCCAGCCCCTATAGTCATACGTCACCAGTGACGGATCACTTCGATTTGTTGTGAACCTGCGAGGTTTTGACCAAAATTACCCCTTTTTAAAATGAGACCTTTATAACGATATGCCATGAAGTATCACCCGAGCTCTGACCTGAATTCCGGGTTGTGAATTTCCCATGAGCAACGTGGCATATCGACAAGAAGAAAATGGCTTTTATTTGTCAATATATGAGCGATTTAGGCTCTAACAACTCCGAAAGTAAGTATAAGCATTTGTTTGTAGTAATTATTTCGTAGATTAGCAATAATTTGGTAAATTTGACGAAAACCATCTCGGCCGATCAGACAATTTTCGAACAAAATTTGCCTAGAGTTGTCGGCGTTGTAATGGCAAATAGGAGTAAATATCACGCAAAATAACCTAAAATCTGAGTAGCTGACTTACAAACGATCTTACTGATGTATTATGGTCGTATGTTCTTGTATAATTCTGTTTTAATTTGTAAATTTCCAAAATAAGTGATATGATCGCTCGCGGGCGCACCACGGGGGTCACAATGGAAAATCGTAAAAAATCAATATAATATTTGTGTTTTATTATCTTGCTTTAATTTTTTCAATTTGAATTTGTGAAATGCTGGTTTTCATTTTTTTCTCCAACGTTTGGTGGTAAAGTCTTTCTGGTTAAATATTTAAAATTTTGTTAGATTATAATAATATTTTTAATAATAATTAGCATAAATTAGTATAATTTGCAAAATGGGTTGTCCGACAAGACCTGAAGCCCCAAAATTTTAATAGTAGAGGTAAAAACGATTCAAATGATATATTGTGGTATTATTTTTGTGTTATTATGCCATGTTAATTACCAAATTGCCACAACCACCAAATTGACTGGTTTTCGGGCTGGACAAGAATGAGAGAAGAACAAGCAATATTTGGTGCAATGGAAAGAGTATGAGATGGCAAGCTGTACTTCTTAACTCATACATCATGTTCCTACTCATTCTGATCTGCACTGATTAGCTGTTGTTCAGCAAAACGTACGTCTGCAGATTAAACAAACATGTATATGCTCCCACATTTGGATGTGCTTGAGCACTCTATGGGTATATATGGGTGACGATAGCGTTAAGCAATGCCCACCACTCAAGAAGTTTTCCGAACACTCTGTCCCCATGTTTATCTATTCTCGTTCCGAGCTGCACTGATGAACTGAAACGTTGGTTTGCAGTTTAGACAAATATATAATGCATGTATTGTTACTATAAATCTTGGCAGTTTACACCTTTATACCACCCAAGTCCACATCGTTTCTCGAGGGGGAGGGTACTCGGGAAATTTTTGGGTAGGAGTGTCCTACCGTGTCCTCAAATCCTGGTCCAATCCCAGACCTAAAAATGCAATTTTCTTTACCCTCCCAGGTGAAAATCTTGTCAAGATCTTACAAGATCTTGTAAGATCTTGTAAGATCTTGTAAGATCTTGTAAGATCTTAAATAAGATCTTATAAGAAATTTCTTATAAGATCTTATAAGATCTTACAAACATCTTGTAAGATCTTATAAGATCTTGAAAGATCTTGTAAGATCTTAAATAAGATCTTATAAGAAAATTCTTATAAGATCTTATAAGATCTTACAAAATTTTATAAGATCTTGTAAGATCTTGTACGATCTTGAAAGATCTTAAATAAGATCTTATAAGAAAATTCTTGTAAGATCTTATAAGATCTTACAAAATATTATAAGATCTTATAAGATATTGTAAGCTGATCTTGTAAAATCTTGTAAGATCTTAAATAAGATCTGATAAGAAATTTCTTATAAGATCTTATAAGATCTTACAAAATCTTATAAGATCTTATAAGATATTGTAAGCTGATCTTGTAAAATCTTGTAAGATCTTAAATAAGATCTGATAAGAAATTTCTTATAAGATATTATTTAAGATCTTGAACCAAATTTTGCATAAAGCTCACTAGATCTTTCAAGATCTTGTGTATTATCTTGTAAAAGCTTATAAGATATTTTGTATGATATATCCCTTATGAAAATGTTCTATAGAATCCTATAAAATATTCTGTTGGAAATCTAAATCCAATGGAATATTCTGTTGGATTTGTTTTTCAACAAAATATTCTGTTGGATATTCTGTATGACACTAAGGTGTCAATAGAATATTCTATTGGATTTTCTATAGCATATTGGTTTTTCTTCCACAAAGTATTATATTAGATTTTCTATATGAGGCCAATAGAATATTCTATAGAATATTTCTATAGAATATTTCTATATGTGCCAATAGAATATTCTATTCATTCGATTTTTTATTCATCTCTAAGTTATAACTCTGAAGTTAAAACATTGAGCTTCAAATGCTTTTCCAAGTTTACTATTTGTCATATTTTGCTTATAAGTGTTTCTTTTGATCTACCGTATATTGCTCAAGCAATATTTCCACCAAACTTTAACTATACGTTTCTTATCTTCAAAATTCCTGTGCTAACAGATATTTTGTGCAGCATGCTACACACTATTTGATTAGACATAAAACTTGACAAATGACCTAAATATACTAGCCCATAAAGTTGAATTAAAAAGTATTGATTTGTAAAACTCGATGTATGGCACAACCTGCAAATTTACATAAACGTTTTGTGCTACCTTAAGACCACGTGAGGCTAACGCGGGATTATTATCCCATGATGACGCGGGAACCCGGTGACGCGTTCATTTTCGATTTGGAAGTTCGTTGGCGATTGTTGTTTGCCTTTTGCTTTGTAATTTGTTGCTTCTGTTTTATAAATGGTTCTTCGCTAGATCGACGTATACAGACGATGGATGCGATCACATTATTGAAGGTAAGTCATCGATTCTTTAATCAGCAATTTTGTATACTGATTTGTATAAATTTGAAATAGTCGGCAAGGTATAGAAATGTTCTTAATTGTCGGAATACAAACGATTTGCGGTTTGATTCTTACAAAATATGTTTATTTTCGTTGTTTATAAGTATTACAATTAAAGGATTTATGGTTTGTTTTGAAAATTGACAAATTGTTTTGTGTTGATCAACAACGGCGGCAATGTATAATATACAGTATATACCCTGCATACTATAGGTAATTACTCGGGCTACCTGTGGTAGACGAGTCTAGGTTTCGGCTCCGTTATTATTATTTTTTTGTCCATGTTTCGAAATGGCAATCATTACGTCATCCCATCAGGCCTTGCGCGGCTGATGATGCGCGCTAAATGCTAATCTTCATGTTTTCTTTCTTCGCTTTCCTGAATCCTGATGTTTGATCAAGTTGTTTGAAGTCAAGTTTTCTTTCTTGGACGTGTTCAGTGTGTTCACAGACATAGCTATTGTTCAGTAATGTCGCTGGCAGGTATATTGATCTTATATACGTTTACAATCGCTGATTACACATGATCGTGCTGTGTTGATATTTAACACCAGAAAAGACTCGACATATGAACGCTGTGTGGAAATACGTTAAATACAGGCAATCGTATTTTGTGTATTGCGAATTGTGTTTTCTATCGGAGAATTAGATTGTGTTTTGGCTATTTTCTGTGACCAATGATGTTTAGATTAAGCTGCGAGTTTGCAGTAGCCCGAGTGAACGCCTGACCAGGCGTCTTGTTCATTTACGAAAAGTCGACCACTTGATTCCCTTTTTGATGAACACAACTGTTATGTTTCAATATTTAATTTAAGAAAAGGCTTTACTGTGTTAACAACATAGCTTGAAAACTAGATATTCCTGTGTTCATAGATATTAATGTTCTCAGTGTTGGAATCTGGGGCAAACTTTATGCATGTATGCTAGAAACCAGACTACAAAGAATATTAAACATGTTTCAAAGAATATTAAAATTTACCAGTAAACATGGACTGGACCACAGTTTGTTGGACTGGCCTGGTTAACTGGTTGTGATAACTGGGATCAAGGCAAACTGAGCTAGCTTGCTTGTCATGTAATTGAAATGTTGAAAAGACATACAATTTATACAGGATGGCTAGCCTGGTCCATGTAATCACCCCCTTAGTTTGCTGATGTTCAGAGTTAATGAAACAAATGTTCAGAGTCTCACAAGTTTTATTCTATTTCACATCAATCTTTTGTTAATATCTCCATTTGTTATTATAGATGTACTAACTCCGTGCCAAATATGGGTTGGACAAAGTTAATAAATATCACCAGCAAGTTATGGATGCATGTAACCAAAAATGTAGGGATGCAAAATGTAGAATGGATGCTGCAGAAAGCAAAAACTTATAAAGACTATAAATTTTGAATGAATTAATTTTGTCATTACAGTACTAATTAGCTTGGAAATTAAATAATGTCAATCGTAAATACTTTAAATAGTTAATTACAGTTTATTTTCAACAACCTTATTTGAGAGTAATATTATGTCTCTTTTCACCAATTACCAAAGAGCTAGATCAATAACTGGACATGCAAGTGTGTTGGGGTTGACTGTGCACCATACATGTAGAGTGATAATCATAAAATCATATAAAGCAAAATAATGGACAAAACAAACTAACTATTTTCACTTGTGTATGACCCCATCTCTACATTACCAGATCTAATGTAACAATATAATTATACAATGTAACATGTAACAAATTTTGTTAAAGTGCTAATGAAATGAAAGTTAAGTTTGTCTTATTTGAAAGTACTTTTAAAATGACAGAGTAATATATTTTGCTGTTTTTTGTTTCCTTGCTTTGTTTTTAGGATATCATAGTTTGTTTTAGAAGTGAAACTACTGTAACCAGTGACGTCGCAACGCGTGCATATAATGACTTACAGGGAAAGGTTATATATCTTTTCTATTATCAGATGGAAGCACTTCGAAGTGTGTGTGTTTCCCTTCCAACAACAAAAATAATTACATTTTCAACTAATTCCGTTTAATAATAGGAAATATATATACAGTATATATAAACCTTTCCCAATAAGTCATTACGCGCATTGTGATGTCACTGGTTAGTTTCACATACTGTATAAAATAAACTGAGATACCTCAAGAAAGAAGCAAGCAAGCAAACAAAAAACAGCAAAAGATGTTACTCTGTCATTTCATAAGTACTTTCAAATAAGACAAACTTAATTTTCGTTTCATAAGCACTTTAAATAAAATTATTCATGCTCTTATTAAAGCCCTTCAAATGATATATCGGGGAAGATATTGTCAGATTCAACAAGAACTTGTGTTATTTTGTTTGATTCTGCAACAGTCAAGATAGTAAGATTTTGTAAGATTTTGTACAATCTTGTAAGATCTTGTAAGACCTTGTAGGTTCTTGTAAGATCTTGTAAGATCTTGTAAGATCTTGAAGGATCTTGTAAGATCTTGTAGGATCTTGTAAGATCTTGTACGATTCAGCAAGATCTTGTAAGATCTTGTAAGATCTTGTAAGATCTTGTAAGATCTTGTAAGATCTTGTAAGATCTTGTAAGATCTTGTAAGATCTTGTAAGATCTTGTAGGATCTTGTAAGATCTTGTAAGATTCAGCAAGATCTTGTAAGATCTTGTAGGATCTTGTAAGATCTTGTAGGATCTTGTAAGATCTTGTATGATCTTGTAAGATCTTGTAAGATTCAGCAAGATCTTGTAAGATCTTGTGGGATCTTGTAAGATTCAAAAGATCTTCTACGAGCTTGTCTAAAATCTTGTAAGATTTTAAGCTATCTTGTAAGATCTTGTAAGATTTTCAAGATCTTGTAAGATCTTGATAAGATCTTGCAAGATCTTGCAAGATCTGGTTATCTTTATTCAAATATTCTGAACAATAAAATGTGCTAGAACATTGCTGCTGGTTTTCTTTAAAGCTGTTTATCAAAAAACACGACAAATACCGGCCAAACTGGTGTAAACAAGAAGGCCAAGTAGCGACACGAAAAACGTAACAGGTAAGGTAAACAGCACACTCCGAAGACAAAAAGAACGCTCGAAACTTAAAAATAGAATGAACCAATAGCCATATAATAAATTCCTTATTAACCTCGTTTGCTCGGTCTGTACGGGAAAGTATTTGCCCGAGGTTTTCGTACTCGGTTAATAAGTCCTTATATATATATATATATATATTAGAGATGAGCCAATTACGAAAATTGCCGATTACTGAAGCCGATTCTTTGGTGGCCGATTAATACAAATAATCGGCCGGTTAATCGGCATATGCCGATTAGTGCTACGTTGTTGGTTACCAGTCCCTGCGCAGTTTAGCAATGTTGTAGGGATTGCTATTGTGAAATATAACAGAAATGTTTCGTGATGATTAGTTTTGCGTGTTTTGAGAATCAATTTCGTTTTGTTTGTCCGACTTTCAGTTTTATAAATCGGTATGCGCTAGGCTATTAGTATTTGGCAAATTGTAATGTAAAAACAAAATATTATTCGCTTTATGTGGTGCTAGCCTGTTTCGTTTGTCCGTGGAAATGTTCCTTGCCTCGCTAAACACACGCTCTGAATAAACACTTGAATTGGGAGGCTCAGATACTTCAGCACAACTTTAAACAAGTTGGGATAAACAAGTTTATTTGCTTGCCACCAAACATAAGGGCATGCTTGCAATGGCTGTAGCGGAAGGCAGAGAAAGGCGTCGATTTCTCCTTCAACTTTGTGGCTGGCGTTGGAAGTGCTGTTGCTTGACCCAACAATCTCGTCGAAGCAAGACCATAGGTCTTGATGAGGTTCAGTGCTGCAGCTCTTTTCCTGGGTTGAGATATTCTTGGTCGTGACTACCTTAACCGGTGAAGATCCTTTGTCATTTTCTCGTGTTGGTTTTAAAATTTAAAGTTTTAAAAGCGTTTCACAAATCTTTTGACGGACTAGAGTTCCGAAGTTCCGGTTCATTGTTTCCGAAGTTGGCGACAAGCATTGCAACTTTGTTTTGATGGTCGCTATTTGATCGGCTGCTATACGTAACGAATTTGCGGAGTTCGTCAACTTTGTGGCAAACGTCTGACTGCGGAACTCTTCCGTCAAGAGTTGTGTGAAACGCTCTGTAATCATTGTGAAATAAGGACTATTGTGTTTGGGCTTATGCAGCTACGGACTTATGGTGTGTGTGTTTGCGTCGTTCATGAAAAGCTTTATTTGAGACATGCACCGATTATTTTGCCGATTATTCAAAATAATCGACCGATTACCGATTATTTTAAATAGTTTCCGATTTGTCGGCTCATCTCTAATATATTTCAAAAATCATTAATAATTCTTGAAGATCCTCCTGATTTACATAAACTTTAGCTTTGATTTTGTCGGCTTAGATGCTATTTTTCAAACTTACTATGCCAGTTAACTTACCAAATAGGTCGTTTTTTGAAGCTTTTTAAAACATTCGCAGTACGTGTTTTAAATATTACATACATACATACATGCATACATACACACATACATACATACATACACACATACATACATACATACATATATATATATATATATATATATATATATATATATATGTAATATTTATAAACCGCGCAGGAGGGCTTTATCGGATATAAAACACGAGGCGATAGCCGAGTGTTTTTAGAGCCGATAAAGCCCGTACTGCAAGGTTTTTAAAGGGCTTCTAAAAAGAATCACTTCATACGTTCATTGGCGTAGTAATTTTGAAAATTAAGCTTATCTCAGCCGTTAAAAACCAGCGAGAAACTTAGATCGAGTCTATATCACATATATAGATCCGATACCCTCATGATTTTTCTTTGTGTTTTCCTCATGAATTATTAATGAATTTTAGAAATATATATATATATATATATGTATATATATAATATATATATATATATATACATCAGTTTAAATATCGAATCAATATCAACTGATCGATCTGTGAATAGATCAATCCGTCATGGCTTGATGTTGTTTTTGCAAAATATATAATTCATAATAATATGTAAAGTTTTAGAAAATAGAAAGTAGCAAATAAATTTATTCAAAGAAGTACCTTGTACCATATAGTATTGGTATTCGTATGGGAGGCGTCTCCAAACCTTATCCTTTTTCCAAGCGCAAAATATTCCGAAGGAACAAAATGACGACACATCTGCAAAATAAAGTATTAATATATATTTCTTTCTATATTCAGTCGAATTTCCATTAAAAAACTTTGGTGCAAAACAAAGTGGTTTAAATACAACCTCGTACCCAGTGACTTAACTCTGTTTGCCGCCCGACCTCCACGTTCGCTGCGAAGAGATCCCGGACCAGGCTGGTCATGTGTGGTATGTATATATCAAAATAATCGATAGTGGGAGGGTGCCCGGCGTATCATAGTGCTTGATCTTGCTGGAATGGGCAAAAAATATATTGGATTTTTAAAGAAATGGTATAACCTTGTGACAAGATTTAAAAACCGAAACAAGTTTTTTGACAGTTATTGTTTTAATTTACGCTGAGTATATATAAGTTTTACTAGAAGAATCTTTGATCTTCTTATTATTTTATCTTTAGTTTGGGTGCTTAACTTATTAAATATGTCCTCGATATTTCAGAATTTTTCACGGACTCCAGTTACGCCACAGTTTTTATCTTTCGTCGCTTGATTATAAAATACGAACACGCCACCAGGGCAACGTTTTCGTCTTATTCAAAGTATATTCAAATATCAAACAATAGCAATCACCGACGAATAAATAAATATACACGATAACGTACCAAAATAGTAAAATGTCTGAAAACGAGATCATTATAGCAAGACACGTTAAAAACAAGGGTAAAGTCTAATGTAGATCCATTGCTGTCATCTGCATGTCCTAATTTCTTGTCGGTTATTTGGTCTTTTGGAGAGAATGCATTGCGTTTTTACTTAGAAAGATATTAGACTTAAAGAAAAGGCCAAAGACTCTCGTTCAAGTTAACTTTATTCCGCATCTTCTAGTTTTGACTGTCTATAAGGCAACAGTCCGTGTATCCAGACGGCACACGACATCGTTTCGACGTCGACTTGCGCTCAAAGTCGGGTTGCGACGTCGATCTACCAAAAATCGACGTTATTTCAACGTCGCTTTGGTGAACGTTTTATTGATGTCCGAAACAGATGTTGCCTCTACGTTGACATGACGTCAATATTGTGGCGTCAAATTTCACGCCACTTAATCACAACAATATCGACGTTGTCTTGTCAACGTGTCAGTGACGTCACAAAGAGTTGTTCTTTCGACGTTGAACCGACGTCTATATTGTGTCGTCAAAATTCAGGCCACTTAATCACAACAATACCGACGCTGTTTCGACGTTGTCTTGTCAACGCGTCCTCGACGTCATGACGAGTTGTTATTTCGACGTTGAGCCGACGTCGATATTGTGTCGTCAAATTCACGCCACTTTTAATTAATCACAACTATACTGACTCTCTCTGACGAAGGGCCTTCGCTCGAAACGTTAGATTCCTACGTTCTCTGTTTCGGCAGTATATCTAACCTAAGTTACTATATTTCGATTGTTGTTTCAACACTGCCTACGCAGCACGCTACTTTTATTTCACTATTTGAATGACGTCATAAAGAGTTGTTCTTTCGACGTTGAACCGACGTCGATATTATGTCGTCACAATTCACGCCACTTAATCACAACAATACCGACGCTGTTTCGACTACGCCTGGCCAACGTGTCATCGACGTCACAAAGAGTTGTTCTTTCGACGTTGAACCGACGTCGATATATATTTCACTGAAATATCGACATTGTTTCGACGACGTCTTGTCAACGTGTTATTGACGTCAGAAACAGCTGTTGTTTTGACTTTGAATCCATGTCGATAATGTGTCGTCAAATTTCACGTCACTTAATTACCACCAACGGGGTAAAGTAGGGGGGTATTCTACAGACCTCAAAATATAAGCTTATTTAATTTCGACATATATCATATGCATGTTTTACGAATGTTATTTCAACTGTGTTTATATTTTCCAGTATAAAGCTAAGACTTGCTTAATAAACCTCAATGTTTAACTATGCTTTTTCAAGGAAATTAGAGATTAATAAATACGCTTATGATTACTAAATAAGTTGCATGACCCCCCACAAACTATATATGTTTGGCAAGTACATTGATCAAGGAATTCAAAAATGACAGTTACAAATACTTTTCAGGTCACATGATCTAATTAGCAATAACAACTCTATGAAACGTCCCTGCCACTTGTGTAAAAACTTATAAATAAATGAAATAAAATAAATATATGTCAGCGACATCTCCAAGGTAGAACACGTCCAGAACAGGCAATATTTACGTTCCAAATCAATACAATTTCCAACCTTACAAAACTCAATCAATGCATGGACTAGTCTTTATTGAAAGCCGTTCAGATATAGTTTTGTTGAAGGAAGGGTCACTAAAATTCATGTTATTTTGGTCAGGTTTGCTTAGTAGATTGAAGAAATGCTGAAACATGTTCTCTTGACGCTCTTCTGCTGTGTCACCTTTTACTCTGATGACAAGAGACGCGTTTGTCGGATAAAGTATGTTTATGTAAATAGCAAAAAAGCATGCAAAAAGAATCATATCATGTAAAAATATAAGAACTGATTTAACACGTAGAGACTTTAATGTGTAGTTCGTTTTACATAAATAATTGTAATTGTATTAGTAAATTAGTTATAGGTCAAGGTAAAACTTGTATTTAGTTAAGATAAGCCATGTATGTATGTATAAATATAGATCGGATGGAAGAGGGGAAGAAATCCGATGGGAAGAATTTATAGGGGAAGAAATTCCATAATAGTTGTTATTAAGATGTTTAGAATGACATTTAGCCAAATAACTTCCCATTGGTTATAGGTATAAGTAGGAGTGCATGATAAGTGTTAAAAGAGAGTGCAGAGTGCAGATTGAATATAGATTGAATATAGTTTGGAATAATAGAGTGATTAATATAGAGTGTTGACGATTTTTGAAGATGAAATAAAGTATAGAAAATACAGTGCCCAGAGTGTTGATCATTGAACCAGAAACGAGTAGAAGACCAAACGCAGGGTTTCTACGACAGCGTTGGTGATGTCACGTATGACTTCCCAGGCAGCTGCATGTTTATATTCATGTTGTAGGTTATTAAACTCTTGGATCTTACTCTTGATGTGGTTTTCCAACGCTTCATTGTGTGCTTGATCTAGTGCTGCTTTGGTTGTGTATAAGCTCCTCTTTGTTGCTCTAGTAGGTTTAGCTTTACCACAGGGTGCCTACACGGAAACCGAGCTGTAAAAAAGTAAATTGGCCGTTGTTGGCCAGAGATCAGAGACTAAATTATCCGATGAAAAATGTTCAAAACTATTGACGAAATACAAAGCAAAAAATATGACTTGAAGTTTCCCGAAAACTCGAAATAGGCCGTGCCGGTGGATGGCCTGGTTTGCAGGCTAATACTGCGAAGGCTCGCGCGCAAGGAGGACGGCCCGAAGAAAGGGAAAATTAAAATAAAGGGCTGTAACATTCGCGAATCGGCGGAAGTATGTGCTCCAGAGGTTGCTGTGCATTTAGGGCTCGACAAATAATCGGTTTATGTACTGTGTCAAATGTCAACAAGAGCGATTCTCTCGGATATTATAAACTGTGATCGTGATGACCAGTTGCATTGAGAAATGTAAATTTAAACGATGCTGCATGCAGTTAACTGGTAAATGATTCAAATTTTATTTATTTATTTGTTTGAAATTTCCGAATCGCTGATTTTGAAAATGTTAACGTTTTCTAATAACTCACGTTGAACAAGCCAAAAGCTGTCAATAAATAGGCCTATGTACTATTTTCATATAGGATTTTGAAGATCTATGCAGTGTGTAGTGGGGAATCAGTACGTCTTTCAGTAGATGACGAAGATGATGTCTTCAGTTAACTGCCACCGCAAGCTATGGAGAACGTCCCAAACGTTCAACATGTCTGCATATATGTAACTGATCGGGAAAATTACCGTCGTGAGCAAAGATTTTAAAACTTTTTACTTTTAACATGAGATAAAACTCCCTAGTATAGCTTTCAATGCTAGAAATTCCTGAGAGAATACTTTATCCCCGAGCCCGGGCGAGGGTGCTAATCTCGACACGCGTGGAGTCCACTTACACGCAAAATTACGCGCGAGATGAAAGTAGTTCAATCTACAGACACGGTGTTTCGCTGTACAACAGCTCATCAGTGTAGCTTGGAACAATCTGAATGAATTTCACCAATTACCTATACACATGCGATCGTCGGTGACAACCGCATGTGGGAAAGCATCGTTGAAATACATTCAGATAGCATGAAGTGCGCATGGGCCCAGAGTGCTCAAACTTCCACAAGGGTAGTGAGCGTTGAATTATCGCTAATAGGTACCCACGGCAACTTCACAGAGTGCTCAACAACACCGAAGTGAAGGAGCATATATATATATATATATTATACCTCAACTGTAAATTGTCCAGTCAGAAAGCTTGATTTGTACCATGTGACCAGTCAATTAATCATCGAATTACTCCTCAAAAGTAATATTCCCCGCTGCAGCGGGGAATATGCTTCGTGTACCACGCGTGAACGCCACGCACGATTCACGAAGCTGTCAACAATGGCGGAGTTTGGCGAGACAAGAAAACGTTTCGCCTGAACATTCAGATGTTGACAAGAAGATTGTTAGGTTACAAGAAAATAAGGATTCAGAGAATACAAAGAAAGCAACAAACAATGCATCCAGAAGCCTTGAGACGACAACAGAATGGAAACAGACAATGAAAAGCGGACAAAAGTTAAGCTAAGCGAACTTTATTAAAATGTACATTAAATGTACATTAACATTACTATGGAAAAGGACCAAAGAAAGAAGGCTAAGAAGAGTTATGACAGCAATAGAGACAGCAGAGAAGAGGCAACAATAAACATGACTTAAAACCACTGAAAAAAGCCAAAAAATGTTTACAATAAAGACCGAAAACGATGCCGACCGAAATATATCTGAAAGAACAAGGATGTGTCCTGAAACTGTTCAAAGCTGGTAAAGAATTCTGCTCTGGTGTATTCTACTTAACTCGAGAGAGAAGTGACCAATGAAAATTTTTTGAAACAAACGGCTTTTTAGATCATGAGGAGAACTGAATGATGCCTTGTCATATTTATTTGTCAACAACGAAAAAAGTAAGAAACCGCGAACGATTGTGGTGATATGAGCAGAAGAAAGTTTAATAACGGTAGGAGATTCGTATTTACCGGTTTAGCTGAGTTAAAACGAAAGAAATCTTGAAAATGAAAATCAATATAACTAATATCTTGTCTAGCATTATCTCTGGACGCTAGGTCGTTGGCATTGTGTCTTTTTTTGGCCACTATTTATATATCTGTTTTTGAATGAGAGTTTGTCATTTAGTTCATCTTGTTTTTTTTTAATATTGACTATGCACGTTCTTTTGCCTTTCGGTCTGTCAATACACGACAACAGATGAACTTTGCTAATTAATTTGGGATGTTTTCGGGGGGGTGGGTGGGTTGGGGGGGTTGTATTAAAAATGCATATAAAGCGGGCGAGGGGTTGTTGCGTTTATGTATTTCTAGTTTATAAATGCTAAATAGTGATTTCAAAATAACAATACTCAGTGTTGCATCCCTGTATTTTTCCCCTTCAGCTGGGGGTCTTGCTGGCCTGCGAAGGGTCGTGCTAACCAGACTCTCTATGGGCAGAGGAAGTGTTGGATCGGCAAGATCCGCTCTCGCGCCTACCAACCCACACATTATTCGGTATTTTTTGCTTTATATTTTGTCAATAGTTGAACTTTTTTCATCGCATAATTTCGTCTCTGATACCTGGCCAGTAAAGGCCGATTTACTTTTTTTACAGCTCTCTTTCCAGGGTGCGCGCCCAGCGGTTTTACCAGATTACACATACGGTCATAATTGTTCTTCAAATTCAAAATTAATTGCGTTCAAGAGCTATTGAAAGTTAATCCATTAAACCCGTCCTCGTCAGTCGTCAAACTAGCCAAAGTTACTGACCGCTTCTTTGGAGTTCGTTTACTAACCAGTGGTGGAGTTCGTTTGTTAACAAAACTTTGTCAACCATTCAACGCAATGTCCTTTTGGAAACAAATAATTATCCTTTCAAATCGCTGTAGCAACACTCACGCGCATACCATATTCTTGATGAGAATTTCTATGAAGACCACACCATCTCAAGCATTAAAGGGATAACATGTACTCTCTTGTACTGCATAAGATACACCTTTATCGTTTTGGAAATGTATATATTCAGAGCGCATTGTTCGAGAAGGAAGGCCATCTAAACGTCCAAACTTAAACAAATTAATTTTCTTCTGGAACGACTAAACTTTGTCGACAAAACAGTCCAAATTATAGAAAAATCCAATATTTTCAAATTAACGAAGCAAAATTCCGGTCTTGTCCACGAAAAGCTTCCAGACTTTCAACTATTCCAAATAAAAATCCTGGATTATCCTGAATGAACACGATTATAATGCTAACAACAATATCTATAGTTCTGGTCACTTTAGTAACTTCAGCTTTTGCTCGCTTCAGCCGCCATCTTGGATTGCCCATGGTAGGCCCGCGAATAAAACAGTGGGGGGAGTGTGGGACTGTTAAGAGTTGGCAATCTACACCTCGTCGTATATATATATATATATATATATACATGAGCTTTCACTAGGCATCTGACGGCCATGTTTAATTTCGTTTGAATTTTTTTATCTACTAACGGCAGGCCGGGCTGATACATGTCAAGACAAATTTCTCTGTTGTCCTGGGCGGTCATTCTGTTTAGTACGCAAATCACCTGAGCGACAAAGATCAATTCCAATGTTGCTTCTGTCTGAAATACCAAAACGGAAGCCTAGTTTTTGTCAACAAACGCTTACCGATAGACATTCGTTTTACAACAAGTTTGATTGGCAATTTATTTCATCACTTTGGCCCAAACTTCCACATTTTCGGCCGTTTCAACCAGACTGTCTGCCCTGCTATAAATGGTTTCCATGATCTAGTACGCTCTTCATTCTGTTTACTTTGACTCGTTCTCGCTTTCTCAAGATTGCTTTTCGCTATTTCCCTAACATGCTGAATGACTTTTCGAAATGAACGTGTATACTCGGAATGTTTGGATGGGTGAGATAGAGGTACTCTCAATTCCAATTCTATAGGCATTCGTGGGGCCCGACCAAATATCAACTCGTAAGGGGAGTAACCTGTAGACTCTTGGCGACTGCTGTTGTATGCAAAGACAACTGAGTCAATCCATAAATCCCAGTTGTCTTTATGCTGGGAAATAAATGTCGATAACATGTCCTGCAGAGTTCAATTCTGCCGCTCTACCTGGCCATCTCATTGTGGATGGTAAGCAGTAGTTCTGGCCTTCGCTATACCCATTACAGCGCATATTTCGTGCACGAGGTTACTCTCGAAGTTAGCACATTGGTCTGAGTGAAGGACCACTGGGGGTCCAAAGCGGCTAAATACTTTATTTACCAGCAGGTTAGCAACGGTAGTGGCTTTTTTATCGTTTGTCGGAAAGGCTTCGCACCATTTGCTAAAATGGTCCGTGGAAACTAGTATATGCCGATTGCCGCGTGCGGTTTCGGGCAGGGGACCCATGTAATCCATACCCCAGAAAGTAAATGGTTCTCATATTTCGATGCTTTGTTGGGGAGCTTTCTTACTTTGTGTCGGAGCTTTTCTTTGAGCGCAAGCTGAACATTTTTTAATGAATTCTGTCACGGAACGTCATATACCATGCCAGTAGAATCTCTGCCGAATACGACCTTCAGTACGCGTAATGTCCATGTGACCTCGAAACAGATTATCATGCATGGCACTACAATAACGTAACGTGGATACCGCTGTCGATTACCTAGCGCCCTAACAAGAATTCCGTCGCGCAAAAATTATCTATTGTAGTGTCGTATTCTTTTGCTTAAGTACGGATCGGAATTGTCAATTTGGTGTTTCGATTTACCTTTCAGTTTCCATTCCAACAACTTTGACAAACTAGAGTCTTTCTGTTGAGCGTCTCGAATATTGATATCAGGGTTCAGAGTAACCGCAGATATTTCTACAGCATGGTTGTGCTCTTTCGTACGTTCTTCTATACAAGGAGCAAGCCGTGATAAAGCATTAGCGTTATTGTGCACACGACCAGGTCGGTGTTTTACCACGAAATCAAACTCTTGCAAGTCCATTATCCAACGGGCAACCCTTCCCTTTGGCTCCATATTGTGTAGCTATTGCAATGCGCTATAGTCGGAAATAATTGTGAATTGACGACCTATTAAATAGACTCGAAAGTGTTGTGTGCCGAACTGTATGGCAAAAACTTCCTTTTCGGTAGTCGAGTAGTTGCGTAAGTGAGGGGAAAGCGCCTTTGAAGCATAAGCGACGACATGTTCTACGCCTTCATCATCGTACTGCGACAGAACGGCGACAAGGCCAACGTCAGAAGCGTCGGTCTGCAACACAAATTCGCGGTCGAAATTAGGATAACTTAACAAACTGGCGGCGCAACAAAGTAAATCCTTCAACTTCCGAAATGCTTGATCGCATTCTTTGCAATTCTTCTGTTCACTTAAAATTATTTTGGTGTTCTTTGGTAGTGAGTTTTGTGAGCGGCGACGCAAGTGTCGCGTATTGTGGGACATACCGACGGTAATGACCACTTTATCCTAAAAAGCTACGAAGTTGTTTTACGTTACAAGGCGCCGGAATTTGTTCCACTGCTTCGATTTTTTCATGATCAGGGTCTGGAGTAATCCCCTGCTTAGAAATCGCATGCCCTAAGTAGCTGACTTGGTTTTCCGCAAACACACTTTTCGATAATTTCACCCGGAAGTTAAATTTCCTAAACCGCGTTAAAACTGTCCTGATAATCGGTTATTATGCTCCTCTATGTCTCGACCAAAAACTATTACGTCGTCGAGATAACAGAGACAAATCTCAAAGTCAACCCTGCCAGTGCAATTTTCATAGCGCTTTGAAACGTTGCTGGTGCAGTTTTAAATCCGAAAGGCATTCTCATAAATTCATACAACCCACTCTGTGTGAAAAATGCAGTTTTGGGGCAGTCTGCGGGTTCGATCGGGATCTGCCAATAGCCACTATGCAAATCTAATGTTGAGAAATAAGTGGCGTCTTTAACGGAGTCCGAAAGGTTATTAATTCTGGGTAGTGGATGCGCATCATTGCGGGTGACTTGGTTCAGTTTCCGATAATCAACACAAAATCTAAGTTCCCCGGATTTCTTATGAACTAAAATAGTCGGAGTGGACCATGGACTAGTACTGGGTTGAATGATGATCTAACATTTGTTTTATCTGCCGTGTGGATTCTTCACGGTGAGCGTAGCTACGGTAGTCGGCGTGGACGTTGTTTAATTGGCATGGTGTCACCCGTGTTAATTTTGTGGGAAGTAATATTACTGTGGCTTATTTTGTCGTCGAAAACATCTTCAAACTCATACAATAACTTCCTAAGTTGTTGTTTATCACTTTGGTTAAGATGTGGACTAATAAACTCGACCTGTGTCATGAATGTACTAGAACTGACCGCATCGCATGTAAGCTTTGCTTCCCTCTTAACAGCTGGTTCCGGTGCCTTATGTTGCGACTCTATTAGCTGGTGGAACTCAGCTTTTTTCTACCCGCAGTTAATTCTACGTGTTCCTCCGAGTTATTCATTATTCTGAGTGAGACACGTCTACCTTCAGGGTTAATGACTATATGTGCGACATGTATGCCTGACTGGTCAGGATGTGGTGTGGACGTTATCGTCCCTACTTCGTAAGAAACGGTCTTTTCTAATTTACCATCTAGCATCATTTCTGTCCTAGCTGGAATTACCACGTCGTTTGCTAAACTAATGTTAATCGGAGCCTTAATACGCGATTCAAACAGTAACGCTGAATCCCTCGCGCCCCCGGATTCGGAGACGTCAGGTGTCATAGTGCGCGCTTGGTTTATGTCAACAACCCCAGATAACTTGACCTCGGATGAAGGTAGCTTGGCACAGGCATGCGTTTTTCCATGAGGACCCTTTAGGTGATATCTAGTTCCGTATTTTCCCTTCTTAGATCTAGCTTATTCAGGACTAAGACGTCCCATCTCAAGACACAATCATATTGGATATTACTACTAATTAAAAAATTACCGTTATAAATATGTTTACTTGAAACAAACTTAACATTCCCGACGATCCGTCCAAAAATATCCAACGAACCCTCTGTAATAGTACGACATCTTTCCTCGACAGACTTATTTACCTTAGTGTTGTCATAGTCTATTACAGTATGAATCTCTTTACTGATAAATGATCTCATAGATCCGGTGTCAACTAGTGGTTGTTCTTTTACCCCATCAATAAAACATGAAACAAATGGATGTGTGGGAACTTGGCTAGTCATATTATTATCCCCGAGCCCGGGCGTAGGGCCGAAGGCCCGGAGCCCGTTGAGGGTGCTAATCTCGACATACGTGTAGTCCACTTTACACGCGTGGAGAAAAAGCGAGGGAGACGAAATCTGGGAAATAGTTTATATATATATATATATAAACGGTGTTGTCGAGCACTCTGTGAAGTTGCCGTGGGTACCTATTAGCGATAATGCAACGCTCACTACCCTTGTGGAAGTTTGAGCACTCTGGGCCCATGCGCACTTCACGCTATCTGAATGTACTTCACCAATGCTGTCCCACATGCGGTTGTCACCGACGATCGCATGTGTATAAGTAATTGATGAAATTCATTCAGATTGTTCCAAGCTACACTGATGAGCTGTTGTACAGCGAAACACCGTGTCTGTAGATTGAACTATGTACGCTCCTTCACTTCGGTGTTGTCGAGCACTCTGTGAAGTTGCCGTGGGTACCTATTAGCGATAATGCAACGCTCACTACCCTTGTGGAAGTTTGAGCACTCTGGGCCCATGCGCACTTCACGCTATCTGAATGTACTTCACCAATGCTGTCCCACATGCGGTTGTCACCGACGATTCGCATGTGTATAAGTAATTGATGAAATTCATTCAGATTGTTCCAAGCTACACTGATGAGCTGTTGTACAGCGAAACACCGTGTCTGTAGATTGAACTATATATATATATATGTATGTATGGCACGGTGTCACGCGGTAAGAATAGTTGGACACTGGTGACTAGCGACGAAGAAAACTATAAACTCTCAAACAAATAGTGTTTTGCTTTCGTTTATTTAAACGAAACGAAATGAAATGGAGCACGAAGAAAAGGATACAAACAACCCGTTTAATATATCTTGAAGAGAAACCAGAGAACTGGAAGAAACCAAACGCCGTATGGAAAACAAAAACTCGATCTGTCACTCCGTGAGTCCATGGTCAAATCATTTTAAAGTGGTTAACGGTAGGATTCTTGTTGTTTTCAAGTTTTCGCATAACCTAAACAATATTCAGCTTCACGTTTTCGTGCTTTCCCTTTGCTCGTCCAAACCATAAGTCAGCTTAACTAAAGCTAACTTAAAACACTACCTTTAAGGCTTATATTAACCGTGGTGGACGTGCATGCACTTTTTATTATTAAAAATACTCATGGGCTTTGTCGGTTTTCTTGGCTTTGTTTCGACTGAAACATTGTCTTTTGAATTCTTCATCCTGGAATCCGATTCAACAGAATTGTTTTTATCTCAGACACTATTATAAATGTAATTTTTTAGCTGTTAATTACTTTTAATTCTGCCTTTGCAAAATGTACATGCATAGAGAAGCCATTTAAAGGCATGCTAAAATTAATCCCTTTTGAAACCTCCTAAAACAATATATTTTTTACAACCAGAATTTAATAATGAAATCTAAATTTTGCTTTGATATGTTCAACTTTTTTAAATTATTTAAATCAGTTTTGTCGTCCTATCGACCTATCCATAAATTGTATAATTTAATATCCCAAGGATTTAATATCATTTGTTTTTATATCTGTTTGTTTTTTTATTGGCTGTATATTAGGAGTGCTTATTTTAATCAGGGGGTGGGTGGGTGTTTTAAAAAAGCATGTAAAAGCGGGCGAGGGGTTGTTGCGTTCATGTATTTCTAGTTTACTGGTGGTTCGATCTCCCAACTGATGATACCGCCCCTTGCCCGTTTAAATTATTTGCACAATCTCGTGATATATGACCATACCCCTTACACATAAAACATTGAATTGGCTTACGCGATTCATGTTGGTCGCACTCCCTAGCGAAATGACCTGGTTGCTGGCAGTTGTAACACACGGGAGGTTGGTTCCGTTCAGTGGTCCAGGAGCTTCGTCTGGAGTCGCTGACTTGGCGAGGAGGACGTTTGGGGGCAAACGACTCTTCTATTTTATGCTGCTTTGAGGCAATATCGTGCACCATAGCCACCAACTGGTCAATCTTCTCGTTCGGCAGGGATGTTGAAGCCCCAGCGATATCGCACTCTTGCGTTGAAATTTGTCCTTGGACCGCACGATAGCGTCGCACCAACGACATCATTTTGGTTAAATTCGGTGTCGGATCGCTTTCCAGAAGCTTGATTTTCATGCTCTTCGGCAGTCCCCTCATGAATTGGCGTGACAAAAGGGCATCTGTTGCGTGTTCGTTCAGTGATGGGTCTGGTTTTAAGAGCGTTTGTTCTAGATCCCACTTGTGTACTTCGGGGTCTTCTCCTGGTCGAAGCATTCTCGACTCGAATTCTGTATAGCAATTATCGCGCTGCGCTTTAGGACACATAGCGTCTGTCAACTGCTTTGCTGCCTCACCGTATGTTTTCCTTTCGTCTTCGGCTATTGCGTAGAAATGGCTTGCGGCCGGACCACGAAGAAAAGCAGGTAGTTTCTTGATCTTATCGTCTTCTTTTCAGCCATTAGCATCGCAACACGCGTCGAATTCACGCAACCAAGTTGCTAGATCAGAGCTGCCATTAAATTTTCCGGGGAGGATGGACGACATCTTACTTTCTTGAGTTTTGTCTTTACGTTCTTTTCTGTCCCACCGCTGAGCACCAGTTTTGTTACGAGCAAGAGCCCAAGACTAACGACTACAACCACACAACTTCGGTTTTCGTCTCTCTGCTTTATTCCGTTTTTCTTCCTGTCTCTCTCTATATATATATACATGTCAACTCCTTACTCTAGGCGTGGTTTCCTGTTATTGTTAAGAGTTCTAAAAGTTCTAATTATTAGTTTTCACACTTACTTTAATAACAATTAATATTCTTTGTTGTTTCCGTTCTATACTAACTTAATTACATTTCACACCTAACTACATTCCTTATTATCGTCAAATAAATATAGATGTAAAATATAAAACTTGCGTTGCTACGTTACAACAGTTTGATGTCTGGACAGGAAGTTACGCTTAATGTATGAAAAGTATCTACGCTCAGGCGTGCATGTATCTGCTGGGTTTATTGCATATAACTACTACAGTAAAAACAATAATGTACCAGTAATCGTGTAGTTGTAACAATATTGTATGAACCAAAGTAAAATAATTGTTTAGAAGTTAGAAAAAGGAAGAAGGCCAACAATGTCCTCAAAATCATTGGGACAAACAAACATTGGTTGTTCTTAAAGAAATATGACTGCATTGAGTAAAAGCTAGAATAGATATCTGCACAGTTATGGCACAAATTTTGCATGACATATAACGCCTGTCACTGAAATACGACTGTCTAACTAATTTTCTCATTTACATCGACAGTATTAGCATACTTTTCTCGAGGGCTACTACAGGTTTTTAACATTGTGCTTGCCATAAAGCTGATTTCATTTTCTTAGAAGAAGGTAATCCATTTCCGGTCAGCAACGCACTGCCTCACTGTCAGTTTACCTAGCTGGATCTGCTGAACACATGTTATCAATATAATTGGCTCGTCTGATATATGAAATCTTCAAACGAGTTTAAAGAGGTATTAAAAAGCTTTTGTTGTCATTCCAACAACGTCTGCTACATCACAATTGATAATTTACTGGGATTCATACTGAAATATTTACTAAATTTGTAAAAGCCTTCTGTACTTGAATATCTTTCGCTCCTTTGTTTACAACCACATGGCTGTCTGCTGTCATAGCCTTGATCCATCAAATACTTGGTGTATGGTTGTTAGTTTGGCTTCGGCCATAGCTTCATTTGTTTGTCGTCACTTGTCGTTTCATTATATGTTATGATTGGCTCCGAAGGCATTCTTTTGTTAACTTACTTTAACAGCGCAACAGCGTAACGTCTTTGTGTAACATTGTTGTGGGAACGAATGACACTCGGCGAGGCTTCGTTAACAAAACGGAACCTCCGCTTTGGTATTTTAGACAGAAACGACTTTTGAGATGATCACAGAACAACCAATCAGACGTTTATCTCAAGCGTTATGTTTCAAGTGAAGCGGCTGTATTCGCAGGTTATAAAGAGACAGACGTCCCCCAAAAAAATAAAGTAAAAAAAAAGAAAGTAAAAAAACACTTTCAAATATCGGAGTTGGCCAACTAAAATGGGAAAATTGGACACGATTCTGTTCTTTCTTTACGGACTTCAACGAACAGAATCGGAACCGCTAATCATTTGACAAAATTTACAAATTATCGTTTCAAAGTACCAGTCCAAAACTTCAAAAATTCAGAAAGACGACTTTTTGGCAACAGGAGAAAACAACTGAGGCTGATTCGATCTTCTGTTGACACAGTTCAAAAGTATCATCGCACAGCAATGGAGAAACCGACATGAATAAACATCTATTTGCAATGATTTAAGATACATCGTTTTTTCGTTTTGCATGGTGACGAGTAAATTAATAAATATAATTAAACATGTATCTGTTGAATGCGCTGGCTTCTCACAATTAAATAAATTTTGAAATTTCAAGCATTATCCTTACGCGAATATTAGTCAGACCGTTTCTATAGCAACCTACCCAAATAAATTTCTAGTTTTGCCTACGGGGTACGGGGTGTCTTCGTAGCTAGGGAGGCGGGGGGGGGGGGAGCGGCAGCAGAAATATGACCCATGCTACAAGGCTGCCTCTGGCATCGGTTAGATCCAGCTTATATTCAAGGTTATAGCTTTCGACCCCACAACTTCGACGTGCTTGATAAGCAAAATGCAAGCTTTTTCAAAACTGAGTAGAGACATTTGAAGTCGCTGTTGTTGTTTTTTCCTTGTAAGATAAGCGGTGAAAACATTTTGCAGTAATATCATTATATAAAATTAAAACCTAATTGGAAGAAGAAGGGTTGTTCCAATTGTAATAAAATCGAATTAATTGCCTCCAATGCCAAAAATAATGTCACAATAACACAAATGTTAAAAAAATCCATAGCTTTAACTCGATACGTTTTCAAAACTGTACTGATCATCAGTGGCTTCATAATTATGGAAACAAACGCAAAAAGATGTTGCGTAAAAGTGGTCGTTTAATAACTGAAGGGTTGTACAGGTCAATTAAGGTGGTCGTTCGTGACGTTTTGACTGCATCTTTTTAAATTATTTGAAATTTACATCAATATTTTGGGAAATAATAAATTCTCATATATTCCCTATTGGAGTTGTGTAAAAAATAACTTTATCAACATACTATAATTCACTTCAGAGCAGTCTTTGTCGATCATCGAAATGTCATCTACGGCAATATCCCCCAATGGTCCGCTGCCACGAGCAGCTATAATGATAATCTAAAATTGAAGCAAATTATATTAGGTTTTGTTTAAAAAGATGAAGCGGTTGTTGGGGATGATTATACTCAATTTATTTCGTGTTAAAATTACATCAAACGTACATTTATAAGAGTACGCATGCACAGAGCTTTATGTTTTATTTGTTAAATAGAAACAAACAAGTCACATTTAAAACCAAACCAATAACAAATGCGTTTTAAATTAGAATTTGTCGGACTAGTTGGTTTAAACCAAAACAATTAGGCAACTCGTCGTTTTTTCCTATAGTATACTGCTCATAGACGTCATATTGTATGAAATTGTGAAATAGATACTGATATATAAACGCAACATTCATATGCTAACTTAAAAAAATGTGTGCGGATTTATACTGTAGTGTTCACAGTGTACCATATAGTGTAAACCATGTTTAGTTTGACGTGATGTTTTTGTATGTTGCTTTGTGTTGACAAAAGTGTGTCACAAGGTTTTAATATTAATTAAAATTATGTCTTGGCGCTTCAACCACATAAATAATTTATTTTGCTTAGCAAGATCCCTGTGTAACTCAGGACTTTTTCACAACAGGCTAGCTACATAGAATTTAGTGGATGTTTACGCTATTTACAATATTTGCTACATCTATTGCGTATATCTAATACAGCATGTAGCCCATACGAAAATGTCCTACAGAATCTTATAGAATATTGTTTTGGAATTTGGGACTCTATGGAATATTCTCTTGACCCGTCATTTATCATCATCAAAATAATGGAGCTTATCGCAACCAAGGCGCGTTATGTTGAATTGATCACTTATTTATCTTTGTTCTGGTATTGAAAAGTTACATAGCTGCCGGTATTATGTGCATGTTACCTATCCTCGTAGCCAACAATTATTATTTAATTATTAATATTATTTTTATGTTTTTGTTCTCGCACATTGGATTTCCAATGGAACTACAGTACTCCAGAAGCTTGGTGACAACAAGTCTGCTCAAACTTCTAGGACTTTCCTAAGAATCGTGTTCAGAATTAATGGTCTCTATACCAATATTCTCTAGTCTTTTCTTTAGTTTCTTTGAAACTGTTGCAAATGTTTCGATTACAATAGGAGTGACCACTGTTTTTATTTTCCATAATTTACTCAATTCTCTTGCTAGATCCTGATATTTTACCACTTTTTCCATTCCTTTCTCCTCAATATGGCTATGGTATGGCATTGCAAAATCTGTTATTTTGCAACATTTAATATTTTCAACAATAATCATGTCCGGCCTTCTTGCCTCTATTACATGATCAGTCTGTATCGTAAAATTCCATGATAGTTTACATCCATCATTCTCTAGCACTGGCTCACGTACATGTTCGTACCATTTTTCATTGGCAACAAAATCTTTCGCATCACAAACTTCACAATGAATTTTCTTTCCCACGCAGTCATGCCTTCTTTTATATTCCTTTGGTGCTATTATCATTATTATTATTACTATTATTATTATTATTATTATTATTATTATTATTATTATTATTATTATTATTATTATTATTACTATTATTGTAAGTTTTAACAAGAACATAATAACAATTATTATGACATATCATTCTTTGGAATATAGAATTTAGGATTTTATATGTATATATTTAATTTACCTTGAATCTATTGTTGAAATAAATTATTAATATTATTAAAAACAAAAATAAAAAAAAATAAAAAAATAAAAAAATTATTATTATCATTATTATTATTATTATTATTATATTATTATTATTATTATTATTATTATTATTATTATTATTATTATTATTATTATTATTATTATTATTATTATTATTATTATTATTATTATTATTATTATTATTATTATTATTAATATTATTATTATTATTATTTTGATTATTATTTTATTTTTATTATTTTTCGGCTTAAATATCATTCTCCCATCAACTAAATTTTTTCAATGTCAAACTATATCTCGGAAAGTTTTGAAATCATCACCAAATGATGAGATAAAAAACCTATGGTTGGCCACAAGCAATCACAAAAATGTACAATATGACAAGTACAAAAACACGAAAGACGTACTGAACACTATCGGGAAAGAAAATGAAAAAAGGCTTCAAAATCACCTCATTTCACAAGGTTCATTCTTCTCCAATATCATCAAATACTCTACACTCTCGCTCAACTCTATATGGTCATCGGTCCAAAACAAACTTCCTAAGAATATCTTTAACTTCACCATCCGGTACATAAATAATACGCTCCCAACTCGCAAGAATCTGTTGAAATGTGGAATATCACCAACATCCGACTGCTCTTTCTGCTTGGAACCCGAAACCTTGCTCCACGTCGTCAATGGATACAAGACATACCTAAACGAAGGACGTTTTACGTGGGGACACGATTCCGTTCTTAACTTCATTGCAACCTCTCTTAAATCCCTACAATACTCTATAAACCTTTATGCTGACCTACCTGGCTTCATCAGTCCATCTGTTATCACCGGAGATAAGTTACGCCCTGATCTTCTGATAACAATCGAAAACAAATACATCTACATACTCGAACTGACTGTTGGATTTGAATCTAATCTTCTTACTAATGCAACCCGTAAGAGACATAAATATCTAGAACTTATTAACGAACAGCACAAAAATTATGAAAAAGTAAAATTTATCAATTTATCTATCAGTAATCAGTTCGCTTGGAGTTTTTAATCAGTCAGCTGTAGACTTTATTGAAATGCTGAAAGACCTGAAATTTGACGAACGATGTAGAAAGTACTATACTCAGAAAATTTTAAACACTTGCATAAGGACCTCTTACTATATATTTTGTAAACATAACAAAAAATGGGATGACCCGACTTTAATGTCATACTAATATTTTTATACCATATAGTGTTAATTCAAGTAGACATTGGTAAACTACCTGTAAAAGAGAGGTTTATAATTGTAGTATACGTAAATCATAAACAAATAAAGTTTCCATTATTATTATTATTATTATTATTATTATTATTATTATTATTATTATTATTATTATTATTATTATTATTATTATTATTATTATTATTATTATTATTATTATTATTATTATTTATTTATTTATTTTTTTAATGAACTTTTAAAAATTAAAACATTTTAGAACATTTTTTTAGAATTTACTTGTGTAAAAGCAACTAGAAGAAGTTTTTAAATATTTAATTAGCATGTAAATTAGAAAGAAGATATTTTATTAAACGCCTCCTCACTTTAAAATTATTATTATTATTATTATTATTATTATTATTATTATTATTATTATTATTATTATTATTATTATTACAGATTTTAAGACTTCGATAATTACATCTGAATTCCGCACTCCTTTTATATCTGTTGGCCGTGGCGTATTGCAAGGAGATTGTCTGAGTCCCCTTCTGTTCAATATGTGCTTTAACACGTTTATTCAACATATTAAAGCTGACAAGTACCGTCAATTTGGTTTTTCTTTCAAACTATTAAATCCAATTCACTGGTTCCAGTTTGCTGATGCTGCTGCTGTAATTACTGGTCAAGAGTCAGAAAACCAGCATCTTTTAAATCGTTTTTCCATCTGGTGCCAATGGTCGAATATGTTAATCCGGGTTGATAAATGTAGCACTTTTGGCATCAAGAAAGCCATTACAAAGTCAGTACAATACTTGCCGAAACTCCTTATCAACCAAAATCTTATACCAGCAATCAAACATTGGAGAATCATTTCAATACTTAGGACGCTACTTTGATTTTGACATGTCGAATCAAAATCATAAGACTGAGCTGACTACTCTCGTTGATGAACTAATGATCTGACATTGACTCAAAACCACTTCACCCAAAAAATAAACTTCTCCTGTATAGTCGCTACGTCTTATCCAAATTATCCTGGCATTTCACCGTTGCTACACTGTCCAAAACTTGGATTTCTGAAAATATTGATTCTGTAATCAACCAATACATCCGTAAATGGCTTGAAATACCAATATCAGGAACACTAAGTACTATATATCTAACACGTAACAAATTTGGTCAAAGTATCTATCCTCCAATCAGTAAAATTTATTCAATGCCAAGCTGCTCTACGCAAAGCCTTAAAATATTCTCCAAATGAAGCAATTAACGAACTGTGGAAATCCACTAATAATCATACTAATATTCAATACGACGTCTATAACTCTACTAAAGAAGTTCTGAAAGATTTCCTTTCTGGGCATGAAGATAGACTTCAAAACCACTTGACTTGTCAGGGATCCTTTTTCTCTAACGTTACAAAGTTCTCCTTATCAAAGCTTAACAAGGTGTGGTCAACTGCTCAATCAAAACTGCCAAAAAACATTTATAACTTTACTATACGTTATGTGAACAATTCTACTCCGACACGCAAAAACCTTCACAGATGGGGAATATCTTCAAGTCCAGAATGCTCCTTTTGTCTGAGCCCAGAAACACTACTACACGTTGTTGCTGGTTGTCAATCGTATCTTGAACGCTTTACATGGAGGCACGATTCAATTCTTAACTTTCTTGCAAATACCTTACAAACTGTTAACGGTTCAAACCTCTTTGTCGATCTGCCTGGATTCAAAAGCCCATCTATCCTAACTGGTGACACGTATCCGTCCAGATTTGCTATTGCATTGTTCAAACGGCCGTCTTTATGTTCTCGAACTTACTGTTGGTTTTGAATCAAACCTCCAAAACAACGTCAAACGGAAAGAAGATAAATATAGTGAACTAGTAAAACAGCAAAGTGAACATTTCAATGATGTGAAATTTATAAATCTCTCCATGAGCTGCCTAGGTGTTTTTGCGAATGAGTGTTCTACTTTTTTAGATATGCTAGATAAGGTTGGTCTTGATAACAAGCACCAAATGTACTGCGTAAGGAAAATGATGACTATTGCTATCAGAACTACGTATTACATTTTCTGCTGCCGAAATAAGGAATGGGGAAATCCCGAATTATTAGCTTTTTGAAATATTTGTATATAAATTTGCATGTTTTATTATATAGTCATTAGTTGTTATTATATATTATTAGTTGTGATTCAAGTAGCCCAATTGTAAATTACCTTAATAAGCGAGATTTATAATTGTATATGTAGAAAAGAAAAAAAACATTTAATAAAGTTTCCATTATTATTATTATTAATATTATTATTATTATTATTAATATTATTATTATTATTATTATTATTATTATTATTATTATTATTATTATTATTATTATTATTATTATTATTATTATTATTATTATTATTATTATTATTATTATTATTATTATTATTATTATTATTATTATTATTATTATTATAAAAAAAAATAATTTTTAAATCCATCCAATATCTACCGAAACTCCTCATTAATAATCAACTAATTCCAGCGACCAAAATTGGCGAGTATTTTCAATATTTAGGAAGATACTTTGATTTCAATATGTCCGATCAACAACACAAGTCTGAACTCACCTCCCTCATTGACGAACTAATGACTGATATTGATTCCAAGCCACTACGTATACATCCAAAAAATAAAATCCTCTTGTACAGTCGCTATGTTTTATCCAAAATATCCTGGCATTTTACTGTTACTACTTTATCAAAAACTTGGATTTCAGAGAACATTGATTCTATAGCGAACAGTTATATTCGTAAATGGCTTGAAATACCTATATCAGGAACACTTAGTACTGTCTACCTAACCAGAAACAAATTTGGTCTTAATATTTGTCCTCCATCTGTCAAATTCACCCAATGCCAAACAGTTCTCCGTACAGCTCTTAAAACATCTCCGAACCAAGCAATCAATGAACTCTGGAAGTCAACTAGTAACAGCACAAATATCCAGTATGATGTCTATAACTCCACCAAGCAAGTTCTTAAGGACTTTCGCTCTGGACAAGAAGATAGACTTCATAACCATTTAACCTGTCAGGGATCCTTTTTCTCCAATATTACTAAGTTCTCCTTTCCCCAGCTTACGCAAATATGGTGTGCGTCTCAGTCCAACCTCCCTAAAAATATTTTTAATTTTACAATACGATATATGAATAACTCTCTTCCCACGCGCAAAAACCTTGCAAGATGGGGTGTATCACCAACTTCAGATTGTTCTCTTTGTCTGGCTCCAGAAACTCTTCTTCACGTAGTGGCAGGTTGCCAGTCGTACCTGGAACGATTTACATGGAGACACGACTCTATCTTGAACTTTCTCGCAACGACCCTACAGACCGTAAGTGGTTCAAGTCTTTATGTTGATCTTCCAGGTTATAAAAGTCCATCCATAATAACTGGTGACACATACCGTCCAGACTTGCTCCTATCAACTCCAAGTGGATGCCTCTACATTGTTGAACTGACTGCTGGTTTTGAGTCAAATCTTCAAAAACAACGTCGATCGTAAAAAATCCAAATATTCAGAATTAATAAGGGAACAACGTCAAAGTGAACAATTCAGATCAGTTAAATTTGTAAACCTATCGGTTAGCTGCCTTGGTGTCTTTGCAGCAGAATGTTCTACATTCATAGAAATGCTGAATGATCTTAGTCTTGACAAGACTCACCAAAAATATTGTATTAATAGAATGACGACGATCGCAATCAGAACCACCTATTACATATTCTGTTGCCGAAAACAAGGAATGGACAAATCCTGAACTGCTAACTTTTTAAAATTATTGTACTGTATATTTGTTTTATGTTGTTATATATAGTTATTAGTTATATATTGTTAGTGTTGATTCAAGTAGCCGATTGTAAATTACCTTAGATAAGCGAGATTTACAATTGTATATTATCTAAAAAGACATTTAATAAAGTTTCCATTATTATTATTAAGTAATGACAAAATTCTATATGTAACTTTTCTGCTCTGAAGAAATTCCCTCACAGTTACATAGGACGAAAGCTCAAAAAGATAAGCGATTCTCATGGTTGAACCGCAAAGAAATTGTTTTGAACATTTCATATCTCCAGCTTAGTCAGGCTATTGCGCTCTTTTGTTTTGGAACAGTGCATCCCTTATTGAACAATACTCGGCCATTGTTCTATGGCAAAATTACACAACAGCAAGTCCAAGCCTAAAATATCACCATGCAAACATTTAAATCAGGTAGATTCTAACAAGATAATCATTCTTTGATGCTACGGTGAACCAGGCTTTATTCCAAATACGGTTATCAGGACCATTTCTTGCCCAAAGAAGTTCTTTCTCTGTATCTTGATTCCATGAAGCTTTGTAAATACTCAAATTACCAATATGTTTTCCAAACATATGATAGTAGAAAGTAAAACAAACATCCTTCCTGCCTTGAAAAGGTCCTCCTTCTAGTTGTGCTATGTCTCCAGCTACATGTGGAGGACTTGCTTCCATGAACATGTACCTTCCTGGAACAAGTATAATAATTGGAAATTAATAGTAATATTTTACCGTAAATTGGTGCGATTTAAATGTTGTAACCATTAAGGAAATATAAATGTGGTAAACATGGTAAAAAGTTTCCAGGTAAACAAAATTATGTCGTTATAGTTTGCGGATACACTTTGTATATTATTGGTTTTTTTTTAGCTTTTTCCATGTTGACCCAGAAGGTCAACCTACCGTTGCTATAACATAATAAAAACTAAGTCACATGGTGAATTAAATATTGTAAGATTACGTTATTCATCATGTTCGTTATAGGGGTATAGGTGCCTAATGTTTCTGATCTTGGAAACTGGATAAAAAAAATGCTTCATCCTTAAAAAGCGCTCATAAATATCTCTTTACACTTTTTCAAACACACCTTTTTAAGAGTACATATGCAGAGGAGCGATGTGTTTTATTTCTTTTATAAAATAAGAAGGGGGAAAAAACAAGCTAAAAGTTGGACAGTTTTGAAAGCTGGGTTGTTTTTCCTGCCAGGTCACGCCATCCTTCCCCATTCCATGCTATTTTACGTCATTCATGATTTCCATACTCTTATAAATAAACGGAACTTGGCCAATCAGGGCGTGCGTATAGGACACTTTATTTAATAAAGTGGTTTTTCATCAATATATAGTAGAGTGTAGCTCAGAAAATTAGACTACACAATTTGTATATAAAAGTCTAATACTTGCTCTATACTATTATATACGTGAACGCTTTTAACACGCGCTGAAGGCTCGGAAACTTGGAAAACTACTTCTTTTGAGTAAAAAAAATGTTGTAGTTTTTCAAAAAGTATTTATATAATAAGACCGGTGTTTGCAGGTTTGTATGGAAAGTGAAGATTTTTGTTTTCGTCAAACTCTTCATCAGTTTTCTCTTGTGAAAGTGGACATGAGCAAAAACATAAACGTCAATTTAAAGTTAACATAAAAGTAAACGAAACGCCAACATAAACGTCCACAGACCAAGGACGCGGACGCGGACGCGGATGAGGACGGGGACGGGGACGGGGACGGGGACGGGGACGGGGACGGGGACGGGGACGGGGACGTGGACGTGGACGTGGACGGGGATGCGAACGGAAACGCACGCGGACATGTACGTGAATATACACATACAAATGCACACACAGTGAGGGGGCAGTGGTACATGGGGGCAAGAACAGGATACGGGACAGATTCCAAAAAAGAAATGAAAACCTAAAACAAACTAAACTAAAAAAAATGAACTGGGCAATTTTCACCAATATATGTCGTGTACATGAATGCAACCACAAAAACCATCAATCAATTACTTATTTAAGCGACAACAAGTTACTTTTAAAATGCACTTACTAACATAATTAAATCTATCTCTGCTCAAATTGTTCTGGTTAGCGCAAGTAAAACTCTTAATATATAAAATTTAATTCAAATTTAATTAGTTCCGTTTTTGTTCAAAATTTTCTTTTGTTTAAAAACAGACGACGAAAAAAACAGTAACGGCAACGACGACAGCAACAACAAAAACGTCAATCTCAATGTCCACTGCAACAACGACAACAAAAAAACAATAACGACAATAACGATGACAGCGATGACGATAACGATGACAGCGATAACGACGATGACAACGACGATACGTACAAGATTAAACAGGACTATTTCCAGAACGAGAACCAGGCCTTATATGCACTGAGCAAGGTGATTGACGCAAAATCCTAAGAAATTACACGTAATTTTGAGAAGTAAGTTAAAAAAACGGTATTTAATACTTCTCGTTTATCACTGTATTGAATCGGAGGAAAAACTCTTAATAGTGTTTAAAAAACTACTTCCAAAATACTCAAAAGAGCTTATAATTTAAGCTTAACCTGCATCAGAATATGTCGTGTGATCAATTCTTAGTCCAGTCTTCTGGTCGGTGGACGTGTTGCCATTATTGATCGACCAAGAAAAATTGTCATGAACGGGTCCACTCTGACGCCAGTAGCAAAAACCATCTTCAAAGTTACAATGACCTTTAAAATAGGGATAAACAAATTATAAAACGTCTATACTGGGATCCAGGTATACAATATTACCGGTAAGATTGTTGAATATTAACATAATTAGTAAATATTAATTAACAAACAAGAAATTAAGATGAATCAGTAACTGTTGATTAATAATTACTTTTTTATTTGGGCGTTCGGACGTGTGTGGCAGAGTTTGGTAAAAGATAAAAACCGCTAAAGGAAATAAACAAGCAGGACATTTCTTGTTTCCATAACAGCTATTCAGAAATATTTCTCAAAGTAAACCGTTTGGAATTTCAAAAAAATCCAAATGTTAATCTGACCGTCGAGAAGTATGAGACGAGTTGGCTAGAGTTATAGTTAAGACCTAAGAATATTCGGGTACATATACATTATAAAAACAGAATGGTTAAAATGACCGGTTTAAAATCGTGACAACCAATTTTATTTCATCAAAATATATTACTCAATTAGTTGTAACCGACTTAAATTTGTTACAGTAAACAATTATTAATTGATCCTTGTATAACTTTAGATTTATATTGGTTAAAAAAAACAATAAGATTTTGTTACAACCAGTAAATATTGGTGAAAATGACGAATTTACCATAGACTTTCCCAATGTCCAATTATGGTGCATTTGTTAAGAAATACTAATTAGTGAAAATCAATACTTATTGGCTAAACTAACAATTAAAATCCTGTTGGTACTGTTAAATTAATTGTTAGCGCCTTCCCTCTCACTGCTGCAGACCAAAGTTAAGCCTGGTTGGACAGGTTTAGTACTTGGACAGGTGACTGACTGGAAATGGCCAGCTCATCAAGCTTGAGTTTGATTCTCATGTGAGTATAGTTGATCTTTTCTGTTTCAGGTTATCCAGTGTTCCTTCTTACGGAAAATCAACATCTAAATCCCAACTGTGCTCCGTGGTCTAACATGAGTCGTATGGCGGCTAACAAATTGATTTGCGCATTTTCAATTCAACTACCGGATGCAAGTTAAGATGATCAGCCACCCTGTAGTTTCCTTACCAAATGAAACTAGAATACGTAAACACAATAGCCCTTCCCCAGCTTTATCGGTACATGAATATTTGTAAAAAAAAGATTGATTAGAAAATGCTATTGCGCCCTTTTTATTGGGAACCTGAAGCAATCTAAAATATAATCTCATAAGTAGAATATTTGAGAGAAAAAATTGTTTAGCTCCAATTTTTAAAAGAGGAAGGTTAGTTTTTTTAGTTAGGTAATAAGTAACAAAGAAAAATTTCAAGAGAATATTCAGAAAAAAAGAATACGATGAACAAAATTGCACGACACATCCAGGGTTTGAACACGACCATGTTCGTAAAACAACCGAGGCCGTTATGACCAGATTACTGAAGTAGGAATAAAAAAGTCATTAAAATATTAAGATTATACAAAATTCATTGAAAACAACTCAAACAACTGAAATTTCAAACTCAAATTCGTTTAAAATAACAAAAACAACTTTCATTCCAAACTATGAAGTGCCTAAATCGTTTTTATCTCGGTGTTTACATATTAGTTCAAAAGAATTTATAAACGTTTTACAGACAAACAATTGCTCCTTTTCCGATATTTTATGCCAATTTATTACCCTGCTGACAGAGTGCCCGTTTTACCCCGCAAACGGAGAAGACTCTGCCAACGAGCTCCACTTTACTTGTTGAGCATGCGCCAAATCCTTTGTAACCGGGCCAAATTAAGATAAACTCGTTACGGTCAATAATAATACTCGGTACAATCAATAACAGGTCATACCAATATCAACCAAGGGGAAGATTTGGGAAATCATCGACTTACCATGGCCAGTAGGAAGAGATACGAAAGTATCATTGCAAGATTTCCTATCGAAATCGAACGATATTCCAGTCATCAAGCGGGACTTCCTGTTGAAACTTTAAATAGTCGTTTCAATCTTTAAATAGTCGTAACCTAGCAACGTGCGTTTCAAATTTCACTCAACCGTTAGAATAACTATTCAACTGTCTGGACAGGAAGTCCCGCCTGATGACGGGAAAATCGTTTGATTTCGATAGAAAATCTTGCAATTTATCGTAAACAAGACGCCCACTAGGCGTTAACTCGGGCTACTTTATTTAGTGGGCAAATACTGGTTATGGGCGATGGGCATGGCGTTGACTGCGGCGAAGGGCATGTTGGAAAGTTAGTTACAGAGTTGACTCACTTGTTTTACAAAGGACAATTTTTCAATTTTTTATTGACTAGTATTATACATGCATGGACAACCTAGATTGGGACAACGTAGAATTCCTATAATGTACAATGGTATTTTGCCAGGTATTTTGGTATCAATTAACTGTGCAAAGGCACCATGACATTGCTTCGGGATATTGAAGTTTAAGTACAGTATTGTAACATTTTGTAAACATATTAGACCACTATGATTAGACTTACTTTGGTTATTATTCATTTATTGTTTACATAGTGTTCTGCACAATTTTCATTCTTAATTTGATACATGGATCAGGATATAAATGATGATTTATTTATGACATAAATCAGATGATTGTCATAGCATCATAACAGGCTCATTCTGTCTAACAGCATTGATGTATGCATATAATTCAGACCATTGATGGCAAGCCAATGATTAACCACTCCACATGAAAACTCCTTGTAAAAGAGAGACGTGCCGATGGCGAAAGATACGCAGTAATCAACTTCGCTTCTTTGCCTTGGGTTTGTTGACACAACGACTATTGCACTTCATGAATTCAAGCATGTGGTTAAAGTAAAGTTATTATGGTGAACATTGGGATAACAGCAATTTCTTTGACTGAGTGGTGACTTGAAAGTCCACTAAATTTGTAATCACGACTGTCTATTTATGGACTATTGATAATGGCCATAAAATAAACATGCCAGTGAATTATGTCTCAAGGTAGCTCTGGTTCTGTTTCCTCTTCTGGAAGATAGACTTGTACATGGTTATCTATAAATTGCATGTAAGCTTCTTTGTTGTCAGATGTAAGTTTTGGGCAATCAGAAGTCCATATTAATGCATGTAAATGAGGAGATCCTCTCATTTTATATTCAATGCGGTGTGCATAATAGATTATTTTACCTATTGGGTTATTTTGGCTAAGCAGAAGTTCAGTGAAAAATGTTTCAACTCTATGTTGAAAATGGTTTGCAACAACAACAGGATTAAGATTTAGCATTGAACATCTTTCATTGTAAGACAAAGCTTCAACCTGTTTTTCAGTTATGTTTTTTCCTTGTGTTCTAGGTATAATCTGAAACAACTCAGACGATCTAAGATCAGCACATGATAATGTAATAAACCATGTTGGAATACCAAGTTGTTTTACCATGGCTACTACTTCGTGCATAAATTTTTGCCAGTAGGGTGGTGTGCCTGGAATTTGCCTTAAAAACAAATATGCCTGATCTTGACAAATTAAACCTTTTAACTTGTTTACATCTGATCTTATTTCAGATGCAGTGGCAGCTTGCTCTCGGATCTTTTTCAAAGATATATTAAGGCTATCAGATACCTTTTTTTGTTATGTTATAAACGTGCAAAGAAAAGATATTCTGAGCTCGTTTTCATTGGTTATGTGTTGCTTACTGGTATCTGTCAAGGTCATTTAATTTTTATCAACGTTTGTGTCAGAATTAGCAGTGTCAAGTTGTTCTACACTTGTCAGATTTTCAGTGTCATATTTTATATCAATTGTTATGTTGTTATAGAGTGGATTATTTAACTTCAGTCAGTTAAGGGCATCAAAGAATGAATTGAGGACGTACTGCTTGAAAATACACATGACCTCTTCAAGTTTACGTTTAAGTTTCAACATTATAATACCTGATCATTCTGGTGGCCGTGGTAAAACTTTGCATGTATCATCACATTCAACAGGCACGTTACAGATTCCTCACGCAACTTTTCTTTGTTGACCTTTGGCATTACTACTATTTTTCAAAAAGTATTCTTTGTGCAATAAGAATTTGTTCAAGTTTTTCTAAAGATGCAAGTTCAGCTGCTATTTCATCAACATACATGTTATTACATATTGCCTGGCAAGGAATTTTGCCTTTCACTACCTTTGAATGACAAGTTTTACAAACATATTCTTTGTCATCAAATGACGTTATATCAGTAGACTGATTTTCATTGATATTGCTGTATTTATTTTTTTGTAATAGCATGACTGATTTTCTGTACAGTATTCGGTTGCAAACAGAACATATATAATAAGGACCTTCTTTTATTTTATTGCGAAACCTGGATATATAATCATCCAAATCATGCAACATGGGATTGTTCTTTGCTGCTCTAGCTTTTCGACCTGCCTGTTCACATTTTTTTCCAAGATGCTTTGCTTTTTCAAGTGGATCCATTGTTTCATATTTATTTTTTATGTTGGCTCTGTTTTTCATAACATGTATTTCTTTTCTATTTGGTTCCATTGATATATATATTTTTGCATTTTTTTCAAGAATAACTTTCTTTTTCATGGGATCCATTAATTTAAATTTCTTGGCCTTTTTTTTCAAGAATATCCTTCTTTTTCATGGGATCCGTTGATTTAAATTTTTTGGCATTTTTTTCAATTATAACTCTTTTTCCTGGGATCCATCGATTTATATTTTTTGGCATTTTTTTCAAGAAGAACTTTCTTTTTTGTGGGATACATTCATTTATATTTTTTGGCATTTGTGTCAATTAGAGCTTTTTTCTTAATATGGTCCATACTTTTGTACTTTAAAGCAGCTTTCTCAGTCTTAATTTTCTTCTTAGCTGGTTACAAATTTGCATATTTGTCTTTCATTTTGTCGGCAAGTAACCCTTTAATTTGTGCATGGTAGATGTTATTATATATGATACCCAAGAAATGGGTCATGGTTTAGCGTGCTCCATCGAGTTATGGATGCACGCGGAATATTTGGAGAGTGCTCTCCCAATTTCCCAAGTACATCCATAACTCGATGGAGCACACTAAACCATGAGCCATTTTTTTTATAACATAGCATTAAATCCTTTCACGAGCCGGCGAATCGTTTTGGTTGTTGTGTTTTTCTACTTTCATAGCCAAGTCTTTTTTGTTCACTAAAATACAACCAAAAGGACAGTTTAAACTCGGTTATCCTGACACAGTTTATGTCTTCTGGGTCGTTGTTCTTTATTACCCAAGAAAATTAAATGACTCGGTATTTCGATAACATAAAACGCCGTAAAAAGTCAGTTTAAAACTCCGTTTTGTTTAGAATTTTTCCCCCGCGCTTTTTTGCCGTGCTCCATCGAGTTATGGAGCTCGCACGACAGCCAATCAAAAACGTTGCTATATCAAAGCTATGTTATAAATGTTAATTGAGATGAACATGACAGAAATTGAATGCTGTATTGTATTTCCTCACATTTAAGATTGTGTGTGACAATATTGCATACTTTATTAATAAAAGAATCAGGATCATGAAATTTTTCAAATAAATTAATTGATTGCCTTTCATTGCATGCAACTAAAAAATATTTTGTTGTTTTATGTCTTGTATTATTTGCATGCTGAAAAATGCAACCTAAGCAATAGCTTGAAAGCCACAACAAAAAAACAACATTTTCAGTAGTGCTGTCTACTCTTAACCTCTCGAGGACTAGTTTACTAGAAACACAGGTAAAAGGCAATGTCCCTTGGTGTCTTGAGCTATATACTACATTAATATCTGCACCATGTATGTTTACTGAGGTTGGTAAATAATTACATGTAAACTCATTTCCATCATTTGAGGCTCCCTGGTAAATGAACATGCCATGCTCTGCAACAGCACTCAATGTCAGATCATTCCAGTAACTACATGCCTTAATAGTAGAAAAGTAGATAGAATAGAGGCACATTGCACAACATTGCAGAGAACAATTTAAATTGTCACTAAATGTCTCATTGTCACATGTCAATGAACAGTGACCTGATTCAGATGTGTTCATATGTATTATTTATTTTGTTGCTTTGAAATTGTGCAACAGTAATTTTAATGCCTTTAAGCTCAAATAAAACATCAGGTTTGTACAAATTTTTTGAAATATTCTGCCAAGTCGATAACTGAATTTACTTCGAACAATACACAAGTTCCACGAGGGTGGGCCATACCAAATGAATTTCTTGCATGTGAATCAAATATTTTCAGTAAACCATTTGCAATAGTATAGATGAATACAGTATTACATCCAATTGTTAACAGAAATGAATTATAACTTTCTTGTACCAAACCTTGTAAAGCAAATGTTTTCATTCTAAGTAGTTGTGTGGAGTCTACCAGAGTAACTTTTACTAAACTCAAGTTGATAATAAGTGTTTTGCATTGTAACCATGCTGGGTAATTCTGTTAGCAATAAATAAGATTGCTTTGATAATCTTGACAATGCACAATACAATTCATTTACAAGGTTCATAATTTGAAGTAGGTGTTCTGTGTGAGTTATTGTGTAAGTCATTGGTTTATTTCTGAAGTTATATATCAAAGCACACAAACTCATAGCTACACATTGCTGTCCTGCATTTGGACCAAATACATCAACATTACCTTGACTATAAGGTGCATGGATAGTTTTCCTAGGATCAATAAAATTAGGACCAGGATTCTTTTCAATGTCTCTACTAAGATCGAACTTACAGCAATTCATCCTGTGATTTAAGTTCTTGTAAGTACAGGTAGCTGATTCTTTATTAGTTGGGTGTTGTGGTTTTGTATATGACTTGTAACTCTGCGGTTTACTGCGTCGACTTTGCGAATCTTGTAGACATTTTGTTTTATTAAAGATATAAACTTGGGGTAAATAATTTACTTGGTCATTCAGTAGCCTTTTTCGTTCACGACTAGTCGACTACATGCATAAATCGAACGACGGATACGAGAAGATCTGGGTACATTCTTTTTAATGTGCTTTCGAACCAGTTTACGTATTTTTCTGCTTTTTGTCAAAAGGCGAGAGTGTTTTTTTTACCTGGAATTCTGCTACGTTCTCGATCACGACGGCCAACATGACGGTTGTATTTTACTCAGTCGACTACAATAAATTTAGCATAACGAGATCTTCTTTCGTTTGTCGTATGAAGAGTCTCGGATTTATTAATATCAACAATAATTTGTGCTGATAAACCCAGAACATTTTATAGGTAAAAATATCAAGTAAAACAGGGTTATTCGATGGCACCATGTTTCCTGATTTATTAGGCAAACTATGTGACTGTACATGATCATAGATGATCGACGATATAAATATAAAATACATACTTGATATATATGAAACAATAAAGTGTTGAATAGCATCGACTTTACTTTGTATGACATCGCAATAAACAATACAGGCAATAAAGCGTATAAAAATATTACTGTTACCTTACATGTAACGTATTTTCCATGCAGCGTTCATATGTTTAGTCTCTTCGGGTATTAATATCACAACAACAGCATGCATGTTTACCTGTCACTTCAAAGTTCACTTCATCAATGTTATTCGTTCTTCGATTTACGGCATTTGAGCAACATTTTCCAGTACAATTCAGTAACACATTTAAACATAAGTTCGATCGATTAAATAACACATTTAAACACAGTCTACACAGATTTGATCGAGTACGCATCAGCCGAGGCATCAGCGTACGATTATCGAGATCGCGGACCAACACGTTCCGAAATCGCTCGACATATTTTAGTGAAGGTCTACCGCGATCGGCGTGTGCGTTTGTAAGCATTGTGAGCGTGTTTATGATTAAGTTACTTGCCAGCCACATTCCTTATGAATCTTATCACAAATAGTTTAAAGCGAACACTCCAGCAATAGCGACCAAGAGAAGATGAGCAAACCGCATGGTTTCGCAAAGCCTATCGGGATGATGCAATAATTGCAATTTGTCGACCAGAAAAATAATAATAATGACTAATACAGGAAAGCCACCGATACCTACACTCGGCTACCACAGGTAGCCCGAGTCATAAAACTCGTAGTAAAAAGAATAGCTATTCGTTTTTCCTTTGTTTGGGAAAAAAACTACGTCTCTCTCGGCAAGTTCCGATGTAAGGCGGCTGTATTCGCAGGCTTTACTTGTACACAAGCTGTTTCGTATAATAATTAACACGGTGTGCGTGTAGAAATTCAGAAATTTCAATAATTGTGCATGAACGTGAGATAATAACCGGTTTGAGCAGTTTGAAACTAGATTGACTCATCCACATTCTAGAATGATCTGCTAATGAAAGAAAGCGGAGCTCGTTGGGAGACTCTCCTTTTCCGTTTGCGTGGTAAAAGGGGCATTCTGTCAGCAGGGTACCAAATTATCCCCGAGCCCGGGCGTATGGCCAAAGGCCCAGAGCCTGGTGAGGGTGCTAATCTCGACACGCGTGGAGTCCATTTTACACGCGTGTAGAAAAAGCAAGGAGGGGATTTTTAGTGATTTGAATATTTATATATATATTCCTTGGTAGGATGTTCAATTTGCGCCGTAAAAATTGGGGGGACTGGTAACAATATGAAGCACCAGAAATTGATTGGCAGGCATTTTGTCTGCGCATGCGTCGCGCGAGTTGTCGTGGGGAGTCTGGGGACTTCAAAAAATAAACAAAGATGGCGGTAAAATCCCCCCCCCCCCCCCAGGTAAGCACTAAATGCCATACCGTGAGGCCCCTTGAGCCCGCATTCGGCTAATTTTGTCAGCGGTATAACCAGTATAGTAGCAAGTGGGGCATATCATCGTCCAGAAGAATTGGACTATATATATATATAGTTGAAGCTCTCTTAAGCGACCACCCTTGGGAACTGTAAAAAGTGGTCGCAACTAGAACTGGTCGCTTACGAGAATTCGTTCTCGTATGCGACTGAAATGGCTGAAGTTGGTCGCTTACGAGAGATTGGACCAGAAAAACACTGCGTTTCTATTCTGGAAACCAGCCGGAAATAGCAATACTTCATTGTTATGCATTTTATAATCACATCACTGTATTAAAAGTTATCAAATTGCTTTTTAGCGCAGTGTTGACTGATTGCAAAGCGTAGTTCAATGGTGGCCGCTTACAAGAGCTTAAAAACAAAGAAAAAGCTCAGTTTGTGAATCTGAAAGGTGGTCGCGGTCGCTTACGGGAGTGGTCGCTTACGAGAGCTTTTAGTAACAGAGTTTAATAGGGAATTTAAACGGGGTTTCGTGAGGGTGGTCGCAACTAGAGCTGGTCGCTTACGAGACTGGTCGCAAGGAGAGCTTCGACTGTATATATATATTGAAATAAAAGTAGCGTGCTGCATAGACAACAATCGAAATTCGAAATATAGTAAGCAGTTAGATATTATACTGCCGAAACAGAGAACGTAGTAGTCTAACGTTTCGAGCGAAGGCCCTTCGTCAGAGAGAAACGTGTAGAGTGCTCGATACAGACATGTAGAGCTTAATATACAATTTATTTGAAACTATCTAATATATATATATATATATATATGGCTAAAAATCCAGGACACTCAGCGGCAGTGGCCTGTGGGCTCATATTTAGATGGAAATATTAATTTGAAAATTCTGATGGCTAAATATCGATCATTTCGGCTATAAACAGAAGTCTATAGCAATAAATTAAAGTAGAGTTATTCGATAAAATGTCTTATTGACCCATTTCTTACCCAAATATCAAATTACAAAAGGTTTAATCGTCTAGACAGCCCTGTACACTGATACTCACAAAAATTGCCGCATAAATTTCGGTTATTATTTCTGAATCCACAGTCACATTTAATAATAATAACAGCGGTTAAGACCCTGGCAACCTAGCAACAGCTCCATAAGAAATGGCGGACAAGAACCCGAAATTATCGAGGAATGCATTGCTTCTTCACGCCGAGTTCAGTATTTATCTCGGCGCTTGATGGATTAAATTACAACGACTCGGCTGCAATAAATCGTACATTTTAAGGTCTTTGGGAACCTATTAAACAACGAAAAAGTGGAACGAACAACTCCGCAAAACAAAGTAACGTTCATCCCGAGCAAATTCAGACGTTCGCATCGTGGACAAACAACACAGAAGCAGCCAAAATTGGAGCTCGAAAATAAGTGATATAGTAGATTAATAGACTTTAAACAGCGAATAAGAGGTATGTTTGTGAGGGGCTCGGGAACCTATTTAGGACGCTCCAAACTTAATAGAAATTGTAGTGCTGAACGACTGTTCAATTTTGTGAAGTTTTGGACGTTCGCATGTCGGAATTTGCAATAGTAAATAAACGAAAATGATTGTTCTTTATATTTCCTTAAGAAATCTATTGAAGGACGCCATATTGAATTAATTAAAAAGGGATTCAGTGCGCATGCTTTGCCGCCATGTTGTCCTGGATTTCTGGCCATGTATGATGTTAACTACAACACTTGCCTAGATGACCGTAGTATTGCGGGCTCAAGGGGCCTCACGTTATGGCATTTAGTGCTTACCCATCCCCCCCCCCCCCCCCCACAACCCTTATGGCATTATTTCGCCCAGAAAAAGGTGTATAGTTTGTAAAAGGACAACGTTGTGGCAGCTAAGAGGTCTTGCTCGACATAAGACAGAATCTGAGTACGTTTTAAAGATAGCACTAACTAGTAAACAAGTCGTCGGATGAAAGCAATAAATACATAATTTACCCACTTTCCCCAATTTTCCCATTACGAAATACCTCTCAGATATCAAAAACAGTAATGGAATAAAATGAAACCAGCATTTAAATTTTGGGGAAGAAGGCAGATTTTGAGTTATAGTCGATCGAACATTCGTTGTCAATTTTACTCCAAAGCGGCTTCTTCGTACCATCACTTCATCTTCGATATTTATACACCTTCCTGTGTAAATGTCTTCTTTCACCTATCAGAAGAACGTCAGTGTCTCCACTAATTGGACAACATAGTTTAAAACTCTAGTTGACAGACAGATTGTTAGTAGATCTTGAAGATATCTTGGTCGTCATACCTTCTCCACATTTTCAAAATTTCGCCACAGACGATACAAAACACGATGAGCCCGCGATATTTTTTATCAGCGCAGACAAAACTCCCTGCTGTTTGGCTGACGTCAAAACTTAAAATCATTTAGTGATCACGATAGCAATATAAACCGTCTTTTAATATTATGAAATAATTTATTGTTGACGAGAATCTCTGGACGAGAATAAAGAAAGTCGCTTTTAGGATCAGTCAGTAAAACTCTTTCGGAGGAACAGAAAGAAAAGCTGAGGAAAAAATGTTGATTCTGAGTAAAATACAAACTAAAAGAAGGCAGCAAGAAAAATTCGAAGGTATAAAACTTCCTTACTAAGACTAAGTCACTGCTTAAGTTTTTCATATTTTCTCGACTACTAAAAATATATTTTCGAATGAAAGTTTCCCTTTTGTTTCATCTTGAGAGATATCTATTTCATTAAAATTAATAGCTCGAAAACTATAAGTATAATAGGACTAAAAACAAACCAGTACAATCAGATTACCATGAAAAAGTAACATGCAAGGTTTCAGTCAAAAATATGTAAAAATAGCGGAGAAAATTGACAAAGTTGATATCAATAATTAAAAGAGTATGTAGTTTAACGTCAAAGTCAAAAACACTAGAAAATACGTCGAAAAACACCACAGAAAACAAATTAGCGAATCTATTTAACAGATTGAATACCAGAAATAAGAGAAAACAAAAATAATTTAGTATAAATGAACTGTTTTGATTAATCAAACGGCAAATTTTCATTCTAAGGATATATCTAAGGCATTTGAGGAGGTTTGGCATCCAGGTCTTTTAGCCAAATTGAAACACTTAGGGATAGAAGGTACCTTGCTGAAATGGTTTGAAAGTTATTTAAGTGGTCGGAAGCAACGCGTCGTCATTGAAGGTCAGTGTTCATCGTGGAAAGAAATTCAAGCTGGTGTTCCTCAGGGGTCTGTTCTTGGGCCGTTATTGTTTTTTATATATATCAATGATATTCATGTTGAAATTAACAGTGACTATTTTCTATTTGCTGATGATTCACTTTTAGTTGAAGAGGTTTCCTGTCCGACATTAGCTGCTCGATCTTTAAATAATGATTTAAACGCTATTTATCTGTGGTCCAACAAAAAGCTGGCAACAATGAATGCGCACAAAACAGAAAGTATGGTGTTTCCTCTTAAAAGAGATAAACCAAATCATCCTGTTTTAAAGTTGGGTGATAAAGTAATTAAAGAAGTAGGTACTCATAAGCATTTGGGCGTCTTATTTTCAAAAACAATATGTCTTGGAGGTTTCATATTCTTAACATTCATCAAAAGGCATCTAAAAAGTAAAATTTGCTTAAAGGTTTTCAATTTATATTTTCGAGATCAACTCTAGAGATTATGTATAAGTCATTTATTCGTTCCAATTTAGAATATGCTGATGTTGTCTGGGATGGGTGTTTTAAGGGCGAGTGTGACTTAATTGAAAGTGTTCAGTTTGATGCTGCAAGATTAATTACTGGTGCTATGAAGGGTATGCATAGGGAGAAGGGAGAGTCTATTAATAGATACCGGTTTGCACAGGCTTAGTGTTAGGAGAAAGATTAATAAATTAATTTTGTTGTATAAAATCGTTAATGGTCAAGTACCAGTTTATCTCTCTACACTTTTTCCTTCTTATGTTTCGCAGAGAACTGCCTATGTATTAAGAACCGGAAGTCATTTATGCCTATCCTTTATAACCACTGAAAAATCGAAAAATGCTTTTCTTTATTCTACTATTAAATTGTGGAATAGTCTTTCTGAAATAACGTGTGAGCGTGCTTCTGTTGATTCTTTTAGCAATGATTTATTGCAAAATTTATTTTATATACCTCCACCTAATAAACTATATAGGCTTGGGGATCGTTACTTATCTATATTGCATACTAGATTAAGATTGAAGGATTGTGGCTTGAATTATTATTTATATCTTATGAATTGTATTCCATCACCTTCCTGTGCTTGTGGTGCGCCTAATGAAGATGTTTTTCACTTTTTATTGTTATGCCCTCGTTTTGCTGCTCTACGCGCTTCTATGCTTGCCTCGGTTATGCAGAATACCGGTAATATTTGGTTGACATTTAGTCTATCTAGACAAGTTGATTCCTTACTCAATGGTTTACCATTTTTGAATTTTGAAACAAATGTAGCTATTTTTGCTGCTGTAAGAATTTTTATAAATCAATCAGGACGTTTTAACTAATAGGCCTCACTGATAGCAAATTGGAAACTTTAATTTTAGTAATTATTTAATTTTTTTTTTGTGTGTATTTTCTTAATTTTTTTTTTGCGTATATTTTCAATAATTTTTTGCTCCTTCCTGGGTGACTTAAATAATTTATATAATGGTTTACGTGAGCCCCCACGATCAGCTCTTGAGCTCTTGGGGCAAATGTAAGAATCAAATATTTGTTTAAATAAAAAAAAAATTCTTTATTCTCGTCCAAGATTCTCGTCAACAAAAAATTATTTCGCAATAGTATAAAAAGACGGTTTATTTTGCTGTCATGATCACCATGCTTCATATTGCTACCAGTCCCCCCAAATTTTTATGACGCAATTTACCATTCAAATCACTCAAAATCCCCTACTTGCTTTTTCTACACGCGTTAAAATGGACTCCACGCGTGTCGAGATTAGCACCCTTACCGGGCTCCGGACCTTCGGGCCTACGCCCGCGCTCGGGGATTATTTTACATTCATACAGAGCGTAAAATATGTTTTCCTTTTAGCTCTACTTTACAATTCATGCAGTTGATACAATTAGTCACTTCAATCTTTTTTACACGTAAACAGTAAACACTGATTTGTTTCTGTTCTTATCCCCAAAACCCATTTCTCAAGTCTTTTTGTCAGGAATAGATTATATTGTTAGGTGAAATGTTTTTTTTGTCAAGAACTATATTATTTCCAATGCCCCACACTTTACCGCGCATGGTCCTACTACACATATATAGAAATATTCAGATAACAGAAATTGGCATTCCACGTGTGTCAGATCAGCACGCTCGTCGGGATCCGGGCGTTTGGCCCGTCGTCCGGGCTAGGGTATTAGTTGTTAAATTAGTAACACAAATATTAATTGGATAATTTAACAATGTTACTATATTGTTAAAGTTGACTATTTTAAAGAGTCATTTCAACCAAATAAGCTTGGTTGTTTAATTAATTAGTATTAGTTTGATACAAAGTTCGATTGATACCTGTATTGTAACCACAAAGAATGTTGTTCTTGATATCTGCTGAACAACCCATGTCATTTAATCTGCATGTTCTTTTACCTAAAAAATAGCGTGTATTTAATTGTAAGTTGTGAATTATGTAAAATCCCAGCTGTGCGTTATCCACTGAAGCTCGATTTCGTCCGGGCGAAAATGTGGCGCGCTCGACGTTTTTCTATGTTGAAACTGAACAATTTTTTTTCTTATCATTCCACATGAATACTTACATGACAAAAGAAAAAAAGTCAAACTCCGACAATTTAATAAAAAAGCTTTCTGTAAAATACGGCTAATTTAGTTTACGTATTTTTTTCTGGATTTGAACAAAGTATGCAGCAGCGTCCCAAGGATGCACGTGCATATAGTGTGCAGACGTTTAATTCAAGACAGAATTGAACGCTGGAATCTACGTGTACAGAATTACAACTTCGAGATCAAGTATAAGCTACATCAAAGACCATAGAAATCCATCTGATTATTTATTACGACATCCAGCGACTGATAACGTATCCGATGCAAGGCATTTTCAAACGCTCGCAGATTATTGCGTCTGTTTTCAAACTCATCAGGTTGTTTCAAAAGCAATGGCACTTTCAGAAATTCAAGATGCTACGACGACTGACCGAACATTACAATACCTTGCTGCTTTCATTTCCTCTAATTAGTGGAATTGGATTTTCACCCACTCTAGAAAAAAACTTTGTTTGCTCAACGTGAGTAACATTTCAAATACTGGCCCGTATATTAGTCTCCTTTATCATGACATAGGCAGTCTTCTGCCCTAGACAAAAGTCATTTACCCATGTTGTGAATAGATTGAAAAGTTTTTGCCGAAGAGAATAGCGCCTCAAAGACCGTATATAAAATGACTGATATCATCGAAAGTTTGCCAACAGTTAATCAATAAACTACATAGCTTATGTTTGATATGTTGCGCGTATACATGTAGCGCATGTGGTACGTCAACGAGCCCTTACAAGTGTGGTAATTGGTAATTGTAACAACACGTATTCAGCTTACTTTAAATTATCCAAAGCAACCGTTGAAAATCTTTACTGACTTATGGAATTCGCTTGTTGATGTCAATGTTGTCGTTATATATATATATATATATATATATATATATATACAATACCCTGGTTGCTATGCGTGTTTTCATTGGTTGTTGGCCATGATCTATTAGAGGACAGACACATGGTCACGTCATATCACGTCAGCCGACTTGCTTTTTTCCTTCTTCATGCCCCAAAATCCGGCAAGAGTTCCGACAAAAACCTTTTAAATTTTTATTGTATAAAACAAACAGATTCCATTTTTTGTTGTCTGTTCAGTTATAGATGCACAGAAGACGTCACATCGTGGTAAGAACATCAGTGACCCACTCGACTGCGTCTCGTGGGCCACTTTTTTGTTCTTACCACGTTGTGACGTTATCTGTGCATCTATAACTGAACAGACAACGGCAAAATGGAATCTATTTGTTATATATATATATATATATATATATATATATATATATATATATATATATATATATATATAATGCGCACTTCACGCTATCTGAATGTACTTCACCGATGCTGTCCCACATGCGGTTGCACCGACAATCGCATGTGTATAAGTAATTGATGAAATTCATTCAGATTGTTCCAAGCTACACTGATGAGCTGTTGTACAGCGAAACACCGTGTCTGTAGATTGAACTATATATATAATGACAACATTGAAAACTTACTGTGTTTCTTGCCTGTAGCAACGCCACATATCTCTGGTTCATCTGCTCTATCCAAGCAATCCGCCACACCATCGCAGGTAGAGTTCCAAGAAACGCATCTTCCACTAGGACAATAATAATATTCACTTGATGCACAACCAAAATCTATAAAAAGGAAAATATGAATTCTCACATTTGACAACTTTTATTTCAAAAGAGTGGCAAATGATATCCATATAATAGTCTGAAGCTTTACATGGCAATCTACATAAATATAACATAAGTTATGGTTATACATTATATAGAAATTTTAAACTTTTGGTAAATATTCTCGAGCGTATATATAACCCAATCTCGTGCCCAGAGCCTGCGATCCTTTTAGTCATTACCAAGGAACGCAGGCTCTGGGGAACTACGATAAAACTTATCATCTGATTGGTTAGTTTTAAAACAGTAAAATTTCAAATAATGTGCACGTTGCTAACTTGTTTAAGCGATTTCTCGACGTTTTGTAACACATAATTATACAAGACAGACCCAAATACAATTGAACGCATGAAATAATTAAAAACAAATTATAAGGAACTGGCAACCAGAGGACTGGGAACAAAAACCCAATTTTGGGGTCTTTTTCATTGGAGTTTCCAAGAGTCTCCGTTCCTTGGTAATGACCAAAAGAATCGCAGTCTCTGGGTACGAGATTGATAAATAACTCTCAATAAAAACGTAGTGTAACCCACAAGTCGTGTTATATTTAATATCTTAGTTTTTAGTCAACTATATAGAATCCTTCATGCATAATTCTATATTAGAATACGGATAATAGAGAACCGACAATATTGAAGTAGACTGCAGTTTGGCAGTTTCAAATACTATTTATCCCAAGGCATGTTCTCAAAAGCGACTTGTTGCTCAGAAACATTTGAGAGTCACACTAGTTAGCCAAAATTAAAGTGCAAGTTAAATTGTAAGAGATGTAATTTGTAGTTTCAGACCCGGTTTGGGCAATTATATATTTAACAATTAGACAACGAGCCCGAGTTTTCTATGAGCGAATAGTCAACGAGGCGAAGCCGAGTTGACTATCGCTCATAGAAAACGAGGGCGAGTTGTCTAATTGTTTTAGTATAAATTTACCAACAAAAGTTAAATAAATTCTCGACCATAACATATTCTTTGAGGCTCGTTTAATACATTTTTTAACAGCCAACAACAAACGTTCAACAACAAACGTTCAACAACAAACGTTCAACAACAAACGTTCAACAGTCATTTCGGACATCTGCTTGGCCCGTACAGTAATTGATGGAAAAGAAAAGTTTTCTTGCATAATTTAGCATGGATTTTCGTGTACAATATTGAAACAATATATATCCACTATTTGTTTTGTAAAAGTGACAAAAAGTTGAAAGAAACATTCAATTTAGCATATAGTTTACATCACGAAATCTTGTCAACAGCTAGCGTAATTTTGAAATGTGTTTTGTTCGCAGTTATTTCGTTTTAAACGAACACAGATAAACAATTTAACGACCTTAACATTAATAATTTCCATTCTAACCATTTTGTAGCCGTTTTTGTTTTCTGTAGAACGTATTGCTTCGCCTAAATGTCCAATTTCTTCTTTCATTTGCCCACTCCGTTATAATTTCGGCGCCATTGTTGCTTAACAGAACAACCGCTGGCTCTAATGATCACTGTTTGTGCTATACTACGCATTTTATCATTGGTCAATTTTTTTAAAAGAATGACTTTCATTGGTTTATCCCAGAGGTTTATATCACCAATTAGTATAAATTTACAAGTTTATAATGCAAATCCTCGAATTTCATTGGCTATTGCAGGAGTTTATAATTGGTGATATAAACCTCTGGGATAAACCAATGAAAGTCATTCTTTTAAAAAAATTGACCAATGACAAAATGCGTAGTATAGCACGAACAGTGATCATTAGAGCCAGCGGTTGTTCTGTTAAGCAACAATGGCGCCGAAATTATAACGGAGTGGGCAAATGAAAGAAGAAATTGGACATTTAGGCGAAGCAATACGTTCTACAGAAAACAAAAACGTCTACAAAATGGTTAGAATGGAAATTATTAATGGTAAGATGGTTAAATTGTTTATCTGTGTTCGTTTAAAACGAAATAACTGCAAACAAAACACATTTCAAAATTAGGCTAGCTGTTGACAAGATTTCGTGATGTAAACTATATGCTAAATTGAATGTTTCTTTCAACTTTTTGTCACTTTTACAAAACAAATGAGTGGATATATATTGTTTCAATATTGTACATGAAAATCCATGCTAAATTATGCAAGATAACGTTTCTTTTCCATCAATTACTGTACGGGCCAAGCAGATGTCCGAAATGACTGTTGAACGTTTGTTGTTGGCTGTTAAAATATGTATTAAACGAGCCTCAAAGAATATGTTATGGTCAAGAATTTATTTAACTTTTGTTGGTAAATTTATACTAAAACAATTAGACAACTCGCCCTCGTTTTCTATGAGGGATAGTCAACTCGGCTTCGCCTCGTTGACTATTCGCTCATAGAAAACTCGGGCTCGTTGTCTAATTGTTAATTATAAACTCCTGCAATAGCCAATGAAATTCGAGGATTTGCATTATAAACTTGTAAATTTATACTAAATATATATATATATTATATGGCTGGGTTTGATTTCCGGTCCGTACGCAAAAAGACGCACGCTGATTGGTTCCCGAGAGGGGGGGATATTACGATATTGATCTCCGGTCTGTGTCCGGGTCAATACGCTTTTTTCTCGGCCCTGCAAGTTTTGGCGAGAACATTTCTCAGTTGATTTGAATACAAATAAAAGAGAACTGGTTATCTTTATTCAAATATTCTGAACAATAAAATGTGTTGGAACATTACTGCTGGTTTTCTTTAAACCTATTTATCTAAAAAATGACAAATAAAAGCCGAATTGGTGTAAACAAGAAGGCCAAGAGCGACATGAAAAAGTTAACAGGTAAGGAAAACAGCATACTCCGAAGACGAAAACAACGCTCGAAGCTTAAAAATAAAGTGAACCAATAGCCATATAATAAATTCCTTATTAACCTCGTTTGCTCGGTCTGAACGGGAAAGTATTTTCCCTCGGTTTTATCGCACAAACCTCGCTCCTTCGTCGCTCGGTCTGTACGAAAACCTCAGGCAAATACTTTGCTGTACAGAGCTTTCATTCGGTTAATAAGTCCTTAAAATACATATATATATATATATATATATATATATATATACGGGGAAGTGCAGGGCAAATATCATATGCCAAGAATGGTAAGTTTAATTCGCTTATTTTAACAAATCCTATTGAAAATTCAGATTCGAGTTTACGTTTCAATTTGTATTAATCGAATTTAGATTCAATGCTAGTTTAATTGAAACCTTAATATAGTGTTTGTAGTATAACTGTCAAAATACCCGCAAAGCCGGCTGCCACGCCTTAAAATTGGGTGCTTAACCAACAGACTTACAACATTCTTCCTCATCTGAGCCATCTTCGCAGTCTTTTATACCGTCACATGACGTTCGGAAAGAAATGCACTTCCCAGAGCGTTTACATTTGTACTTTCCAAAACAAAGGCAATTCTTTTCATCTGATCCATCAAAACAATCGCGATCTTCATTGCAAACAAAAGATAATTTAATACACTGCATCCCATTGTTGCAACGGTAATAACCACGTGTACACTGATAACCTGCAATATAATGTAGAACAAGAAGTTACTATCGCAAGTAAAGAGCTGCCTCGAATGGGAGAAAACCTTTAACATGCATACTTCGCAAGCAACTCTGTGAGTCCGTGGCCAACGTGACACCCGTTACCCACTCCAACCCAAGTTTGCCAACGCAACCCAAGTTTACCCACTCCACCCAAGTTTGCCCACAATACCTAGGTTTGCCCGCTCTACCCAAGCTTTTCCACTCCACCCAAATTTGCCCAATAGCTTCATCCAAGTTTTCCCACGTTACCAAAGTTTGCCCACTCCACCGAACTGTGCCCACTCTAACCGAGTTTGCCCACTGCACCCAAGTTTGCCCACTCGACCCGAGTTTACTCACTCTACCTGAGTTTGAACACTCTACCCAAGTTTGCCCACTCCACCCTAGTTTGGCAACTTTACCCGATTTTTCCCACTCTACCCAAGTTTGCCTACTCGACACAAATTTTCCCACTCCACCCAAGTTTTCCTACTCCACCCAAATTTGCACACTCCACCCATGTTTGCCCACTCCACCCAAGTTTGCCCACCTGACCCAAATTTGTCCACTCCACCCAAGTTTGCCCACTCCATCCAATTTTGCCAACTCCTCCCAAGTTTGCTCACTCCACCCAAGTTTGCCCAGTTTGCCCACTTTACTCGAATTTTCCCACCGAATATTTACACATTTATTTTATATATTTTTTTACTTTAAAGATAAAATACTACAAATTATTATAACTTGACATGATTTGCAAGCGTTTTGACAGGATATACTGTACACACAATTCAAATACAAATAGAAAATAATCATGCCTCTTGCTCTAATGCTGTGGCAAAACTGTCAATGCAATTCAAAGGGTTTATGTTATGACAAACCCAGAGCTTGAAAATAATACAGCAATTGAGCCCATCAGATTATTTTGCAGAGTTTGTATAAGTAAAATATGTTCTAAGCCGGCAGCGTGTCAATGCCTAGAACAACAGTTGGTAAATGGTTCTCACGCGAAGTGATATCATTCTCGAAAGCATTGTGTACATATTGTCTCATTGCAATAATACACTGTCAATTGTTGTCGAGTCTACTTCAATACTGGAATTGCTTACGCCGTTATTATAGCGCAGGTAAATTCATGTAAGAACACTGCTTTCCTCAAGACTGACCATTGAATCAATAACCTTGATATAAAATACCTCTGAAAGCAAATAAAGACATGATGTAGCGTTCTTCGGTAAATTTTCTTTCGAGAAAGAAGGTAAACTGCTCATGGCATAGCTAGTTCAGAGGTTAAAGTTCACATAATGAAATTCCACGTTCTCTGTTTATAGGCGACGCTGCCTAGGCAGTACACTAAACACGTTTGATAGACAATCGAGCTTCAAATAACGTTATGGCGACAAGTTCACCGCTGACCGCAGCCTTTCATTGGCCGTAAAACGCTACGTCACAAAACGTCATTAATCAAACATTCCAAACATCTTGACGAAATTTTTCACAAATCGAGATATTTATTGACTCTATATAGCTCGGCAAAGAGGTCTGGGCATGAGACAGGGAACACAAGCCAAGAATAGTGTGCATAACAGAATATTTTCAAAATTTATTTATTATTTACTATACGCAGGTAAAGTTTATAACTAGCGGGTAATGTAAAACGTAAGCAACTATAATACTCTTTTCTTTTACAGTTGTTCTTGTAGCTCAAGGCGGGAAACTAATGGTTTTATTGCATTCATATTTCGGTTTACAATATCTGCATGAAAATTTCCTCAAATGAGCTTTTAACTCTAGACATGAAATGGTTTATCCAAAACATCATATGCAGTTAGATGGATCAGCTAAACCTGTATGCACTCCCCGAGACGGGTACCAGTGGCACTACGTTGACGTGTTAAAGCAGAACTAGACCGAATCAAAATCTTTGGGGTCATTAGGATTCACGAACAAGAAGTTGCATACGAAGAAATGAAGCAAGCGTCACAATTTCTGTTGATAGAAATAATTTTTTTGGGAGCTGTCTGTTTCCAGAACGATAGGCCGATAGCCTACATGAGTTTGAGATTTCACAGATATGCGACACCTGTATGCACAGATTGAAAAGGAAATTTTGGCGGATAGCCTTTGGGTGCGAGAGATTTAACAACTTCATCTATGGAAAACAAGTGCAAGTAGAAAACGACCATACGCCACTCGAAGAAATTTTTAGAAATCACTAAATGAGTCCCCATGAAGTGGCATAAGAATGCTACTGCAGTACGATCTACATGAAAGATTTCTACAAGGCTGGTTGTGAACTTCATATTGCTGATACCTTAGGCAGGGAATATTTGGTCATCCAACTAGACGACCAGTTACAGCAGTTAGAAGAAGAGTTAGAAATGCATATGGTACTGTATGTGTCCCAGGAACGCCTAAAGCAGTGGCAAATAAAAAATGAAGATAAAGAATTCCATAAGGTTTTTGTTAATTTTGATGTCATCAAGTAATTTAGAAATACGTTCAGACCACCTGGTTTGAAAATGTCTGTATGGTGATATGTTGTATTCTACTAAGTTGGCAATATTCGTCTTTGGTGTTGCTCGAAATTGATAAACGGTTTCCACCTGAAGTAACCTCACAGAATGCCTTTCATTTCATATAATTTCTGAAAGTTTTACTAAAGAAGGGCCGAAAAAGATTAAAAATAACTTCTTCACCTTTCTGAACCAGTATCTGCTTTGTTTTTCTTAAAGCTACGACTGAAATTTTCCAGCATTAAGGTATCATTGCTATAAGGTCTTACTTCTTCGAGAAAAGCAGGTGATAATTGATGTTGCATTTACCCAATATTTGAAAATTCAATCACAAATTTTTTTTTTCTAGTGTTCCAGTTGCCAAATGAGCACGCTGTTGAATAGGCTTACGCATACACATGAAGTCATGAAACGGCTTGTGCTCCTTGATGGATGACAGCGTTTTCTAACATTTCAAAATCAACTGCAAAATCATTTTCAAACAACTGTCTTGAAACTAATTAAAAATACGCAGAATCAGGCACCCGAAACACATCAAGAAACTTATTGGGTTTTTTTATGGGACTCCCCTGCTGTTCCTGATACACTCGAAGTCTATTTTCCCGGAACCCCCTTTCTACGGTTTAACAACCAAAACATAAACCTAATTTCTTTTATAAATCGGAACTGCGAATTGAAAAAAGAACCATATGTAGTAAAGATGACCCTGTATAACTTGATTTTATATGTTTGAACCAAAAATAGATTTTTTTAAACGAAGCGCCTTGAATAACGTATTCCGCGTTTTGTGCAAATATGCGGACCGTCTTATAACTAGTATTTTTTCAATTTCTTCTCTTTCTTATTCTCTTCCTCTTTTGTCTATTTCTTTTTTTCTTCCTTCTCATCTTCTCCTTTTCTACTCTTTCTTTTTCTGTTTTTTTTTCCTTCCTCCCCTTTCTCTTTTTTTTCTTTCCTCTGTCTTTTCTTCCTCCCCACCTCCTCCAAACATCTCCTCCTTTTTCTCCTTCTTTCCTTCTCCCTTTTTCTCCTTCCCATCTTTTTCTTTATCCTCTTCCTCCTCTTTTTTTACTCCCCCTCCTCCTCTTTCCTTTCCTCTTCCTTTTTTTTTAGCTTTCGCTTTTCCCTTCACTTTTTTCTCTTTTCATCCTTTTCTTTTCTTTTTCTAAGAAGTGTTTTTTGATAACGCTTCCTTACTTAGTTATTGACTGTCAGACAGAGATGTCCAACAAGAAGTACGAACCGTTTCTTAAACTTCTGTGTACGTGTTAGCCTATTCCACAGCCTGCTCTTTTAAGAAGTGCAACTAATTAAATGCATTTGTGATTGATGTTTAATTTTTTGGAAATGCAATATAAATTATCACCTGCTTTGCTCGAAGAAGTAAGACCTTATAACAAAGCTGCATTTACTCCAGCAAATCCCAGTGGTAGTTTTAGGAGAAATAAAAAGATATATACTGGCTCAGAAAAGTGAAGGATTCCTTGATCTCTTACTCGGATCTGTTTTAGAAGGACTACCAGAACAGATACAAAAAAACAAAACAAAAAACGACAGTCTGTGAGGTTTACTGTTTAAACTCTTGAAACCACGGAAGAAATATTATATGATGATTTGTGTGTTAATACTGTCGCATTAGATCTACGGCGTAGACGACGCCAGAGCGTCTTCATTGCTGCAGAGTTTATTCACTTTTTATGTCAACTTAACATGGAATCCGAAGAGAAAATCGTGTACAGGGGCGGATCTAGGAATTTTTATACCTTAGTCAAATTTGTTGAATTCCGCATTTTTAGGGGGTCCGAAGGCATACCTCCAGTGGAAAGTTTTTTAAACATTGGGTCTCTGAAACGGTGCGTTTCCCGCACTCTGACAGCACGTTTGAGCACAATTTTAAAAGTCTTAAAACATGTTTTTAATGGCGCCTTGTATCCCAATGTATGATTTGCACATTCCTACGTTACGCATCATTCTTGTTTCTGAAACTTTATTACTCGGGCTACTGTGGTAGGCCGAGTCTAGGTTTCGGCTCTGTTTCTGTTTCTTTTGTTTTTGTTTTTGTTTTTGTCTTTGTTTTGGGGGTGTCACGAATGTGCAATTATTGCGCAATCTTCCCATATATGGAGCCTACGCTTCGAGTCCACGATCGATTACTTCGAAAATTGACCGATTGTCATGCCTATTCTGTGGTGTGCTTGACAAACTTGTTGTGTGTTTTAGACTCATTTGAAATTTTGGAGTAGAGTAGGAAGGTAGCTGTGTGTAGAGTTCTTGTAGCAGTTTAGAAGGAGAAACAAAAAGTCACACTCCTTTGTCAGTCTTCGGATATGTATAATGAGGGTGTGGGTATGTAAAAGAAGGGTTAAGTAGTGTTGCCTCATTCGTTTCCAGGTCACAGCGAAGCGTGCGTGGTGTAGAAGTTGGGGATAATGTCGAGATATAAATAGTAAATTGTTTGATGTACGTATGAGTGGAAGTGTATACATTGGTAATGTGGTCTGTTATATGTCAACTGTTTAGTGTACCTTAAGCATATCAACGGAGGCTTTAATGCCTTCATCATTTGATATGTTTGTGTACAAGCTATTGACATTTATAGTAATAATTATGGGTATGGTGGGTTGTGTATTTTGGGAAGTAGGTATGTGCAGCATATCATCCTACTCTTAAGGCATTCCTCAACCAGCTAGGCCTAATACTTTAATGTTTTCACTTTGCACCTTGCTTGCTGGTATACATTATTGCTTTATTTTTATGACATTCTCCAAGGCTTCAAAAGTCCTATTAATCAACTAGAGTTTCTCTCTTTATAGGAATTTCTATTTCAAGTTATCAGCAAATATTGTCCATATATCATGAATTGCTACAGCATGTAGTCAATCAAAATATAGTCTGGAATCTCGACAAAAGTCTTAAGTTTGTTCCATCTTTTTGTTGAGGTTTGTGCAAACTTGTACACGCCGAAGACAATGAGTTTTGGTATAATGAAGCGATGATTTAAAAGCAGTGTTCGGGCTAGATTGCCCAACCCTGCAATTTAAAAATTAACAAGACGCCTGCTTAGGCGTTCACTCGGGCTACTTATATAATAGCAATGCAGCTTGGCATAGCCTATGCACGAAACAGCACAACACCATGCACATATTACGGCCCTGTTACACGGTGCAATTTTTCATGCAACTTGTCTCACAATGATGACTCATGCAGTACTGCAGTTGCAAGACAGGGGGTGTTACACCAGGGTTGGCAAATCTTATTTTATCTTTTTTTCTTTTATCTTCTTTTATTAAAAAAGAAGAAACGGATTGAGGTTAGATTTCTCCTTTAATCTTCTTTAAAATTGTTTTCTTTTATTCCATTACTGCTTTTGATATCTGAGAGGTATTTCGTAATGGGAAAATTGTAGAAAGTGGGTAAATTATGTATTTATTCCGTTCCTCCAACGACTTGTTTACTACTTAGTGCTGTCTTTAAAACGTACTTAGACTGTCTTATGTCGAGCAAGACCTCTTAACTGCCACAATTAACGTTGTGCTAAATTTATGTATAATTCCGTTCGTACATAGAAATATATAATCAGTTTTTTTGTCTCACTCAGATCTTACAATAAAGTTTGACATGCCGACGCCACTAATTTTATTGCGGCGACGACATGCAAATATTGTCAATTTCTGCAAAATCTGCCCGATTGCCTCAAAATATTTTTTACCGATTGTCAGTCTTTAGTTGATTTTCTTAAATGTTAACGACACTTTTTTGTTCTAAAAATTGTGGAAATGGGGCTTTGAGCTCAATTAAACTGCGTGCATTTGAAGCCACGGCATGTTGGCCACAACGTACTCAAGTTGTTGTCACCCAATTTAATATCGTACGATTCACTAAAATATCTTTCTATTTCTTCACGTTGTGGGAGGCTGCTTCTGACTGTTTCCAGTGTCCTTTCACAAGCCGTTTACAAACTATACACCTTTTTCTGGGGGAAATAAGGCCATAGGGTTGTGGGGGAGGCGGGGGGGGGGGGGATTTACCGCCATCTTTGTTTATGTTTTTGAAGTCCCCAGACTCCCCACGACTACTCGCGCGACGCATGTGCAGACAAAA